>CM076577.1:292896718-293285771 GCA_034641835.2 Pinus albicaulis | reverse complement strand
GTCCTATCACTCTTGCAGGCAAGACTATTTGCGTTGACGTCGAAATCATCAATGCCCCTCTAGATTACAACATTCTCTTGGGGTGAAGCTACACCTATGCCATGTCTACTGTCCCATTCACGGCTTTTCACAAGATGTCTTTTCCTCACAATGGAAAGATAGTCACCATCGACCAGTTGACATATCATGAGCCAAAATCTCAGACCTCCCCTGAGACGACCATCTCTTCTGTAGCCAATAAGCAAACCGTTGATTCCTTGACCAGTGTCTCCCCCGGCGTTTACAAAGATTCCTCCCTGCTTGGAACTTTCCCTAACCTTCCTCCCCCTCCCATCACTGATCCCAGCTCCTCGAATGTTTGCATGATGCAATCATCTCAGGCTGCCCGTAAACGGCCTGCTTCGGCTATTCAGCAACCTCCCCCTCGCCCTCCGCAACCCGCTTCTAGCCATTCATCTCAGCCAGCCGGACCTCCTCCTCCTGGCCCTCCCCCTACAGCTGGTATCTCGGAACCTCTTTATCCCCCCGGATCGGTTCCTCCTGGCCTCAACCATCTCGGGAAACCCCGTCCCTCTCTGGTCATTTCCACTGCTTTGGGCGAGATCCTTTCCCTAGCTCCCCCTCCGGAGTATATTCTCCCCGTCTTGTAGTACCCTCTCTCCCTAGCTTGACCTTAGGCATTCCGGTACAGTACCTTGATCCCCTAGCCGCCACCCCTCTGGTCACCCCAAACCCTATATGACGACACCGGTTCAGCAGAGTCCCCCCTAACTCTCAGGTTGCCGTGCCCCCGGCACACTCCACGGGACCTTCTCTGTTGTGGCAGCACCGGAAGCAAAGCCACGAGGGGCACCCAAAGAACCAGGACTACCACGGCCCGGCCAGGTCCCTCCACCTCCCGCAAAGCCTTGCGCTTTATGTGATGTCACCGGTCATGCCACCCATGCTTGTCCCGAGTTGCCCCGTCTTCAGCCCATGGTTAAAGTCGCGGTCCCCGAGTCTACGGTCCCTGAAGCCCCCATTCCTTAGAGTAAATCGCGTAACCAAGAACCCCCAAGACTCTTAGCACCAACAAGCCTGTGCTTTGTGCGAGGAGTTCATGGCCATTACTCCCACCATTGTCCTCACCTGACGCACTACCGCACCTCTTTAGAGGTAATCCGAGAGTATGAGGTTGAACAAAATCAATCTGCCTCTCCTATCCTCACGCAGTACGCTTCCGGTCAACCTGAGGATCCCCCCGCTCCCATCGACATTCCCCCCCCTGATGTTCAGATGACGGAGTCTACTATAACCATCCTTTACCTATCTTCCTCTGCAAGACACTCGGAGTCTCGCCCGTCTGCATCCTCCCCTGTTGTGTCCCTTGATCACCCTGTTCCTCCTCATACCCGAGATCACTCCACTTGTGTCTCTGTTGACCTCCGCAGCCCAAGTCCTCACCATGTTTCCGATAGTCCTCATACACCACCTTGTCTGAGTCTTGGTCATCCTGCCCCTTACACTCCCTCCTGCGGTTGCCGCCCGATGACTTCTGTACACTCACGCTGCCGTCATTTCCTTCCATCCCCTCATTTATTATCTTGTCACACCATTCTGCAGGACCCCCCGTCCACACCCTTTATTGGCTACGCCGATAGTGCAAGTCGCTACTCCAGGAATCTAGCCTCGGCAGGTTGGGCCATCTTCACCCCCTTGCATGCCCTTGTTCTTTCTAACGGGGTATGCATTGGTTCAGCCACCAACAATCAGGCCGAATATGATGCAGTGCGTGGTCTGTTAGCTGATGCCCTCTTTCATCGCATCCTCCATCGCACGTTCGTTTGGATTCCACCCTTCTTGTAATGCAACTAATGGTGTTTATCGTGTGCAGCAACACCGTAACATTTTAGGCAGTGACTACAGTGAAAATCTTAATACGTGCGTTTGAAACCATAACTTTCAACCATGTACCTTGAGAACAGAATCACTATGTAGATAGTATTGCAAACCATGTTCTAGATTGGCATTTATCACACACATTTAATACAAGACAATAACATTAAATCAACCATCAAAAAAACGATGCATATCCATAATATGTGTCGCAAAACATGTGTTTAGAGTCCATCTACTCTGATAAATACGACATGCCCATAGCATGTTACAAACAAAAACCCAAAACTGGGGGCACCACCTGCCCCAACATACATCATAGGGGGCACCACATGCCCCTACCCCTAATCACTATCTGGAGGCTCCCGGGCCAATGGCTCTGCCCCTGCAGCATGTAGATCATGCATAGCCTGACCGGCCATCGCCATGCGCCGCATGATACCTTGCCACTCCGAGGGGAGACCAACACATGGCTCTATGTATTGGTCATCTAAGTCCTGCCACCCACGCTCTGATACTCCGGTCAACAACCTTTCGCATCTACGGCAGATTTCCTCCAGCAGGGCAGCTGCATCCTCATCCTGCGCCGCTCTCAACCCACTTGGACCTGTAGCCCCAGACGCTGCCGGTCGTCCCATATATCTGGCCGGTTTTACCGGTGCTATATCTGCATACCAAAAGTACATGAATCAGTATCATCAATTACTATTCAAAAACTTTAACATGCCCACACAAGAATAGCAATTTTTCACTTACCGCCGGCCCCCGAGACTCGACCCAGGGCGGAAGTGGCGAGATCCAGGTCCCCATGATAGCTAATCCCACTATAGGGGGTAGTCGTCTATGTCTGACTTGACTGATCCCAATGGGCAAAAAATCCGGTCAAAACACCCACCCGACCACCCCTCCTCCTCCTCTGCACAGTAGCCGTCCCCAACGGCACATCCTGGGCTCTCTCGGGCCCCCATCTGGAAGCTGTACACGAGGCCTCAAGGTCGGGATCTTCTCAAAGAAGAAGGTGCACAACAAAGTCCCATATGAATAGTCATGGTTCACCTGCCGACTGCATAGCGACAACTATCGCTTTAGCGACACCAACAACATCTGGGCCCACCCATAGTAGGTCCCACCCAACACACTTTCCACTATCATCATCTGCCCCCCGGTGATGTGATGGAACGCATGGATGCCCAGGATTCGCAGCACAGCTGCGGCCACTGCACGGGTTTCTAGCCTCTCTAGATCCCTGATCGGTATTCGAGTCCCCTTGACTTGGAGACCTGGTCAACAATGGCGTTCCACGAACTCCATGATATGCCGCTCCTGCGGCAACACTGGCTGTGTGTTTCCAACCATCCCCAGTGGCGGGAGACCAGTCAGGAAGTACACATCCTGGACCTTCAGCTCGATCCTGTGCCCCTGCACTAAAAAGATCTCCTGATCTGGATCCCAGTAACTGATAATCCGGGCCAGTAACGGTTCCCCTGCTCTCATCAACGGGTTCTCCAAAAACTTGAGAACCCCAAATCTGGCCAATACACGGCGGACGCCCTGATCCGCCTGGATCTCTGTCCGTAGTGTCCCCAGATCTCTCTCTCTCTATTTGACCCATAACTTTACCATACCTACACAAACACATCATTTTTGTCAGCATACAGATCGGGAAAACCATAACCAAACACCAAAACCCACCTTCCAGCTATAAAACAGCACCAAAACCCCCTCATCTCCAGAGTCCTTGGAGTTTTAACATCCCACCCAGACAGGTCGTACTTTTTGCCACATGATACGCGTCTTCGGTGCGCCCAAAAGGTGCGACCGGCCGTAGAGATGAAGGAGGAATTCTGGTTAGGCCCTAAGCTGAAAAAAGTAATCCATCAAAATGCAAGAGAAAAGTTAGACCTCCTACCTGCAACTGACGGATCGCGATTCCAATGGTCGATTTGTCCGCTACATTCGCCGCAAGATTTAGGGCGTTCTCTCCTCTCTACATTCACCACAGCAACAATAGAAAATGAGTGATTTTGGAGGGAAAACCGCCTTATTAAAAGAGAACCCCTGTTTCTTCTTTCGACTGTCGTGGCCACACCGTAGCCCTGTTTGACGAACCATCTGCACCGTTGGAAAGCTCTCACCGTGCCCTCAAATGGGTATGTGTTAGTTTTTTGAGATCTAATACTCCACCAGGACACATTTTGTCCAAGAAGGGTCACTTTACCCCTCCTTAAAATCGAATTTCCTCACTTACGACACTTGTACTTGGGGCATCATCTTACCTCCTTACTTGTCTTCGTTCGTGTTGATTTTCGTCATGAGTTCCCATCATGTACTCATGGTTCCACGGTCCCCCATTGGGGCCTTTACTGTGTGGCAGCACCATCGAGTCGCCCTTATTTAGAGGATCCAAGTTGAGTCATCATCACATTCATGGAGTCTATCCCGCGTCCCTTTGTACCCCACTATAGCTCTCCATCCTTCATTGCTTGGTCTCTCTCTTGTGTCGAACATTATGACCTTTAGTCCCACTGTCCCCTATCCCTTCCGATATTGTGTCAGTCGCTGCCATGTAATTCATGCCCTTTATGCTCTAACAAGGGAAGTCGTCCATTCGCTACTCAGGCCTTTCCATTTCACCATCATCATTAGTGTCAGTCTGTCCGTCGCTCTACTGTTTTCTCTCGTGCCTTAGTTGGGGACATCTCACTCCCTCAACTATGGCGGACCTCATACATGCGACATCGGCTCATTTTATTCCGAGAGAAACCAGGTCTGGGGGCGATTGTACCTTGGTTCCGGAAACTTCCTTAGGTAACAAAATGTCGGATCGAGGCAGGGATATTAGATATCCTTTTAGCTTGATTGTTTCTCCGAGCTCCTTGACATGATCGAGATTTGTATACTTGATGGTCAGTGATCGGCTCTTGATAATTCTCGGGTGTGTGTGAGATGTTTCAACCCTCATGAGGGGTGGCCTGCCGAGGTAGCCCCCATGCTCGGATGACCTCTTCTTTGCGGCCTTTGATGCCGACTCAGGATATTTGATGATGTTGGCCATAGCCACTTGTAGCGCCTCTTTGATTTGCATGTATCAGTCAGATTTTGTGAGCCCTTCCCCATGTGCAGGGGGCATTTCGGTTGTATTTGTATCTTATGTACTCAGATATTATTGTACAAGTCCTAGCTGTTATCCCAGGCACAACATGTATGTGGGATCCCTCATTGTATTTTTATCTGGCTCATGATTATGCCAGCTGTATTTTATGGTTCGGTCCCTTGTTTACTGGACACAGTATTCTTTTGTACTTTGTCTCGGCGGGCATAGGTATGCCTCCCCCGCTGCCTTCAGCACGGGTACCCTCTCATAAAAAGAGACTTGTTGCACCTGCGAGTCTCGTCTCCTCAGGGTCTAGTCCTTCAGCACACTATCTACCTCACATTTCTCTCTCTGACACCCCTTTTGTTGTCTAGTGATTGTGTTCTTACAACGTACTTAGGTCATACGTTTTCTCTGACACTACTTACTTGTTGGGGGCACTACGGTACCATTTTTTTGGTCATCTAACCTTTTATCATTAGATGGACCCAAGTACACCATGGAAGACCAGTTTTACCCCAAGTAAAACTGCTTTCACTATGTTAATTAAAGAAACCCCAAAAGGAAATATTGAACAAACCCATATTTGTTTGATTTTCCTCCTTGGAATAATTAATTAAATCATAATTTAATGGTTATTCCAGATCATATTTAACCAAAATCAAAAGAAATTAATTAGATAAATCATTATTTATCTTGTTATTTTCTAGGAATAATTATTTAAACCTTATTTAAATAATATTCCTTGTTAAATTTGACTAAATCATTTACAAATAATTAAATAAATCATTATTTATTTGATTATTACTCAACCACATCCTTAAAATAATAAATAAATCATTTATTTATTTATTATTTACAAATAAAGGGATTTAACCCAAGTCAAATTCCTTTTCCCTCCAACAAATATAATAAAGTATTCCATAAAGGTTGGATCTAGATTTGGTTAACATTATTTTAATCATGCACCAAGATCTAGAATGACCCAATATTTTGTTATAAATAGGAGGTTTCTCCCTATCATTCTTCACCTTTTGTTGCCTACTAGATCACTCTGGATCTATACACTTGGTCACCATTTTCTGCCATTTTGCTCCCTTTGAGCTCTACTTTTTGCATTGGGTTTTCTACATCAACTAGAGAGAGAAAGCTTAGATCTGAAGTGCTGAGGACTACAAAGAACCCATCCCATTGAGGAGAGCTGGATACACCTTCTTGTTTTCCTCCCAGGTGCCCTGTAATATAAAAATTCTTTCAAAAAATTGTGTTCTTGTCTTGTCTGTTGGATGCATGGAGCAAACCCTTTTATTTTACTGCTTAATGTCTTTCCACACATAGATCTGGTGTTTTGCAGCTATTTTCTTGTCTAACTAATCGCAGATCTGAAGATATTGGCAGCCACTTTTGTTGTTAGGGCTATTAGTTATGCGTAGCTAAAGTGGTCCTTTTTCGTACACTTCGACAAAGGATTCATACTAACACTACTGATCGTATTAACCGAATTGATGATCGTTTGGGCCGGATGGAAAAACAACTTCAGCAGCTGCAGCAAGTGGATATGCCTGGTTCCAATGTCAAGGATCCAGCACCTGCTTATTCATCTGATGGCTAGTTTGAACTTTAATTATCTATGGTTTTTACATGCATTTTGGTTTTCTGTATGGACATATTTTAATTCCCCATCTTGTAGATAAATGTGTTCTAGGACAGTTAGCTAGGGAGTCCTCAGGGTGACTGAAACAGTTTCAATTTTGGCTTGCATTTAACGCTTTAAGGTGGCCAACAGACCTGGTTTCCTATGGGCAGGTTGAGGCCACAGTCTGGACTTTTATATTTTGTAACTTGTTTTCAAATTATAAATAGAAAATAGCGAGGTCCTACCAAATTTACAAAAAAAAAAAAAAAAAAAAGATTTGATTTTTTTATTGTTATTGAGAAATATGTTTGAGTATTGGTAATTTCTGTTTTAAAAATTAAAAATTAAAAATCCCCATTTTTTATTGTTTTTCTTTGCATCAAACTGATAGAATCTCTCACATTTGGTGAACCACATCCATCAGGGGTTAAATTTGACGAGTGCCCCTACGAGTGAAGGAATTTTTTTTATGACGGTTTTACTTTTAAATGGCCCATCACATGACTTTTAATATTTATTTGTACATCTAATTTCTATAAATTGTATTTATAATTGTTTCAAATTTTCCATTCTCTATTGTTGTTGTTGGGTTTGTGTTATATTCTTTAAATTTAATAGGATAAAGAGAACTCTAAAATTTGTCAAATTCTTGGGAAAGTATTAAATATTTGGAAATTTGAATCATTTTACAAAAATAATCCCTATGTTGGGCCCGAAGTTTATTTGATCCCTGCTCCTGTGGAAAATACTACATAAGACAAATCAGTAGATCATCGGTAGATCCTTCAAACCTCAGTTAAAATGACACATGGTTGACACTAACCACAACCAGGTAGCAAAATCAATCATTGTTGAACACTCCCATGCTACCAAACACCTCATATATTTTGGTAAATCCATAATCCTAGCTTCTTCTCCTTTTCATTCCAAATCATTCTGAAAGCCTACCTTAGAAATTGAGAAACATCCTAATAACTTTAATTGTGATCATGGTCACCAATCAAGCCACTCCTAGCAAAATCAATCATTGTTGAACACTCCCATGCTACTAAACACCTCACATATTTTGGTAAATCCGTAATATTAGCTTCTGCTCCTTTTCATTCAAAATCATTCCGGAAGCCTACCTTATAAATTGAGAAACATCCTAATAACTTTAATTCTGATGATGGTTACCAATCAAGCCACTCCTAGAAGCGCACCATCCACTTCCTATGATGTAACGGCTTTTCCTCCAACCCCAATTCTAACCCTTCCTAGCTTCCCAACTCTCTTTTTTTTCTCATTTTAATCATTTATTTATTACATCTTCCTCCTTTATTTAATCCCTCATGCCCTAATCTCTAATAAATAATTTCTATTTTAATTCTAATCTAAATTTAATAATTAATAATTTAAAAAAAAAATTAACTCTAATATTTAATTTTTAAATTCTTATAGTTTATTTTCAACCATTATAAAACATTCCATTTTCTTATTTTAGTTATTCCCCTCCTTCCCTTAGTATCCCTTGGTTAATTCATTTGTATTAATATTCTCATTATCCAATCTTTATTAAATTAATTACTATTTAAATTACTCAATAATCATTACTTTAATTAATTTATATTATTTTTCATCTTCCTAAATGCTAGATCACTAATCCAACACCCTAATTCCCTTACCCCTAATAAATAATTATTGTTTTATATTAATTATAATTATAATTATAATTTTATTTTGTTTTTAATCGTTAACACTTAAAAATTTTAATTCTTACTTCAAATTCAAATTTGGATCATATTTCATCAACCTCCTAATAACCTCCCCCTAATAAGTCATTATTATATAAAGATTTTAAATTCTAAATATTATTTAAAATTTTTAATCTAAAAAAAGTTATTTCTTAATTTGAAAATTTAAATTTGAATCATATTTCATGAACCTCTTCCAACAATTAAAAATTGCTTTACATACTCCTGATCACCACTCTTCGTATCACACGGATAGCTTCTCTTTCCTAAAGATGGGTGAAGTGATCACCCGAAACATCTATATTGAAGGGATCTTCAAACATGTTCTTTAGTCTTTATCCTTCATATTTATAAAGCCTAAATTTTTGAATCTAATTACCCTTCTCCAAAACCATATAGATTAAATAACTAGTAAAAAACAATAAGCTTCAAAACATTGAAGCATGTTTTATTACAAAAACATAACTAAATAATAAATTTATTTTAAAGCCATATGGTTAGTTGTTGAAATATATGAAGCATATTTTTTTGTGCACATTGAAGCTAGATCAAATAGCTAATAAGCTCTATCTGGTAATGGATAAGTGAGAGCGGGATATTATAATTTTGTACATTTTGTATTGGAATTAAATAGAGAACAATTTTTTTTTAAAAGAGATAAAAAAAGTGAGAGTTAGATGAAAAAATTCTACAAAACTATTTCAAAATAAACACTCTCCATAAACCTCAAAATACCAACTAAAATAAACGCCCCCATCTGCCTAATAATACCAACCCATCTATTGTATGACATTTAAAAAAAAATTATTTTTATCCGGTGCCTTCGCCTCGTGCGTTTCTCCCCACTTCTTTGACATCGTCCCCTCCGGCTCTCCATTACACCCAACCTAAACAGACTGGCTTCAAAACATAAAGCATTCTCCAGCAATCCGAAATTGCCCAAATATTGCCAGCAATGACGGGAGATATCACAAAGCCACACTTCTATCTTTCCACCCCATTTTTCAACCCAAAAGAATCCCCGGCCTCCGCGCAGATGGTAATCTCTTCCACCCGTAATGGGCGGTGCAATGAACTCTACCAGTCCCCAAACATTACGTTCCCTATCAAACTTACATACCCCAACTTTCATCTTTTGCTCTTCGTACGTTTGGCTGAGCACACATAGCTGTTTTTCATGTTGAGCGATGCAAATAACAGAATCGTTAACCACAGGAATGGGCTCCTTCCACAATTCTTCTTACACATCAAACACCAACACCGTGTCTACACATGAAATGATGTCAGTGCACAACCAGCACTTTCACCAGCTGACCACCCTGCCCAACAAGGGAATAGTCATCACTTCCATTGATGGATGCTGTTATCGTTTTCCATGTACCTTCTTTGAAGTTATAAACGAAAGTCATAACTCCGTTATCTACGTAATCCTCTGAGACGATGCACCAGATGATGAGTTTGCAAACGCCATTTTTTTGGTCGAAGGCAACCGCTGTATACGTATACACCTCATCTCCTTGAGTACAAAACGGGGCAGGACGGGTCAAAATCTTCCACTCATGGGAAAAGAGAGGGTTAAAAACCAAATACTTATACTGCGGCCCTGCAAAACACACGAACCCATCACCGTGACAAGATAACCACCAGCCGTATCTGTGCAACTGCAAATGATCGAACAGCTGGCTTTGCCATTGAAACAGGACATCCCTTCCTTGCTGCCAAATAACGGAGCTTAAAACAGTGTTCCCCATGTGTTGCTCACGCTGAATTGAAGTAGCAAGGAAAGTACGATCAGTGAGGCGTTGAAGGTCATAATGAATAGCAAAAGATGGATCTGATAAAAACAAGTGCAAGTACTTGCAGGTGAATGAAAGTCTACGTAAATCCAATGGGGGAAGCCATAGCAGAACTCGAATTTGCAGATCAACCGGCAACCTATCCCACAAAGTACTTTCTATACTCTTTCTGAATAGTAAGAATGGTTCAGAATACATGATCATATCCATATTCGTGGAGTTGAAGTAGATTAAACGATAAAATGTAGAAAAAAATAAAATGCAAGAGTAAACGCAATCAAATCTAAAAATCTTTGTGGGTTCGTAACCTGAGTTAGTACTGTGAAATCCTTATTTTGCACTTCGCACACCCTTCTTTCTCACAGATATTATTTCACTCTTAGTTTTGTCACAAAGATGCTTCATTCTATATTTGTGTTAAATTTATATATTTAGGGAGAGAAGTGGTTTTTTATTAGGGCCGACATTAGATTAATTTGATTAAATTTTAAATATTAAACGTTAAACATTACTTTTACCTTTACGTTTGTGTTTACACGAGATACTCAATGAATGTAAAAATTGTATTTGGCTCATAGTGTTTAGTCCATGATATTAATAATAATTTAATTTTTATTAAAATAAAAAATATGCATATTTATCTTAAATTGAAAAGTCATTGAAATAATATAATAATAAATTTCAATGGACCATTATCAATCTTCCATATTGGGAATTTCAAAACTAAATATCCATTGGATTTGACGACCTCACCACCCATTTTAACCATTTTCATGAAAAATAAAAAAATGAGCGAGTTAACGGGTCGAAGAAACAACCTTCATGTTTCGCGCTCCGTCGCCAATGGCAACTCCCTTCAAGAGAGGGGGTCCCATCCCATCCCAATGAAAAGGTGTCAGTATTAACGTTCATTTGTCGTTTACCATTTCTCATTCGGCAAACGTCTATTGTCATTTCGCTCTTTTCTCTATTCAGCTCCCTTGTTTACACGACACGACACGACATGAAGGCCAAAGTGACACTCACCCACTATGCAACCACACAGAGGCTGAAGTGTCACCTACCAATGGTGGGTTTCCCTCTATATACAAAGTCTCAGAAATTTGAAATTTAGATCCTCCATCAGTCAACTGCAATGTCAAATTTAGATTCACCCATTAACCAAATTTACTTTCCTCTAAAAATTATATGTACAGTGAAAAATCCTCCCCGTGTGGTAGGTCAAAACGCCCCAATTCGGGTTTGATAGTTTTTGTCACCAGAATTCCACTCATTTCAATTGAATTTCAATTTCATGGAATTTCATTTCGTCGACCTGCTTTCATTCCGTCGAGAGTATTCCCCTCCGCCCCTGTGTTCATTATGTCGAGAGTATTCCCCCCTGTGTTACATTCGTCTAGAGTATTCCCCTCCTCCCCCATGTTCATTATGTCAAGAGTATTCCCCCCTGTATTCATTCCCTTGAGATTATTCCCCTCTTCCTCTGCATTCATTCTGTGGAGAGTATTCCCCTCCTCCCCTATATTCATTCCATCAGGATTATTCTCATCCTCCCCTGCGTTGATTCCATCGAGAGTGTTCCCCTCCTCCCATGCGTTCATTCAGTCAAGAGTATTTCCCTCCTCCCATGTGTTCATTCCGTCAAGAGTATTAATCTCCCCCCTTGATTTCATTCCGTCGAGTTTTTGTTTACAAAATTGAAGAGGAAACATGAGTTGTTTTTTAAAAAGTTGAAGAGAAAACATGAGTTGTTGTTTACAGAATTGGAGAGGAAACAAGAGATACTTGGATCATCAGATTCCTATAATTTAATTTTTTTATCGATATTCGCAGCTATCGCATTCCCATTACTCTTACGTCTCCAGTCATGCATTCCACCACTTTTACTCTAAATTTCTCTGATGTGGGATTCAATTTTGTTTCCTATACTGATTCAAATTCGAATCCTGTGCCCATAGCTTCTATTTCTATAATATTTCTTTCTGTTGTAATATTTTAGGATTATTGTATATAGTTATGATTAGGAAATAGATCACGTATTCCCAGTATTTTTAGTTACGAAGAAATAACTATCTCCTTTTTATCTGATTATGTAATTATTTACTTCATTGTTTAATAAAATCATCGCATAATACATTTTGTGATCATTGAATTCTCCATATGCGTGTAACAGTGGTATCACATCGAAAATTTAAGTGTGTGAATCAAACTCCATTATTGCAAACCAGCGGAACCATGTGTGGCTGATTCCATGTGTGGCTAGTTCACGTGTTAATCTGGGGCGGAGCGACGTGGCAGATTAAGTGACTTGGAGACATAGTAGAGTGTGACGTGCCAACGATAACAATCGTGGTGGTGCGGGACAACAGAGTGTGATGTATAGAGTGTTAAATTTTATTATATTTTCTATTCAAATAAAAAGTATGTTCATTGAAATAATAAAAAATAATAAATTTGAATGGAATGTTAGACAAAATTTTTGCATGTATTTCATTGCATCAAACTGATAGAATCTCTCACATTTGGTGAACTACAACCGTCAGGGGTTAAATTTCATGGTTTCCCCTACCAATCAATGAGATCTCTCACATTTGGCGAACCACAACCATCACGGGTTAAATTTGACTAGTACCCCTACTAGTCAAGGAATTTTCTTTATAACGGTTTTACTTTTAAATGGCCCATCACAAGACATTTAATATTTATTTGTACAAGTTTCATCTAATTTCTACAAATTGTATTCATAATTGTTGAAAAATTTTCATTTTTCATTGTTGTTGTTGGGTATGTGTTATAATCTTTAAATTCAATAAGATAAAGATGAACTCTAAAATTTGTCAAATTTTTGAGAAACTATTAAATATTTGGAAATTTGAAATTTTTTACAAAAATAATCCCTGTGTTGGGCCCTGACTTTATGGGATCCCTGCTCCTATGGAAAATCCTACATAAGACAAATTAGTAGATCCTTCAAACCTCAGTTAAAAGAACATATGGTTGACACTAACCACAATGGGATAGAAAGATCAATCATTGTTGAACACTCCCATGCTACCAAACACCTCATATATTTTGGTAAATCCATAATCTTAGCTTCCGCTCCCCTTCATTCCAACCGATCATTCTGGAAGCCTGCCATAGAAATTGAGAAACAACCTAATAACTTTAATTGTGATGATGGTTACCAATTAAGCCACTCCTAGAAGCCCACAGTCCACTTCCTATCATCTAAGGTCCTTTCCTCCAACACCAATTCTAACCCTTCCTAGCTGCCCCCGCTCTCTTGGTTTGCTCATTTTAATCATTTATTTATTTCATCTTCCTCCTTTCTTTAAACCCTTATACCCTAATCACTAATAAATAATTTTTAGTTTAATTCTAATCTAAATTTAATAATTAATAATTAAAAAATAATAATAATCTAACTTTCATATTTAATTTTTAAACTCTTATTGCTTAATTTCAACCATCATAAAACATTTCATTTTCTTATTTTAGTTATTCCTCTCCTTTTAATCCTAAACCCCCTATCTTTCCCTTCCCTAACGGCTAGTTCCCTTAGTATCCCTTGGTTACTTCATTTATTTAATATTCCCATAATCCAATCCTAATTAAATTAATAATTATTTAATTTAGTCAATAATTATTAATTTAATTAATTTATATTATTTTTGATCTGCCTAAATGATAGATCACTAATCCAATACCCCAATTCCCTTACCCCTAATCAATAATTATTATTTTATATTAATTATAGTTGTAATTATTATTTTATTTTGTTTTTAATTGTTAACACTTGAAATTTTTAATTCTTACTTTAAATTCAAATTTGAATCATATTTCATTGACCTCCTAATAACCCCCCTAATAAGTATTTATTATATTTAGAGATTTTAAGTTTTAAATTTTAAATTTCTTTTATAATTTTTAATCTAAAAAATTTTATTTCTTAATTTAAAAATTCAAATTTGAATCATAGTCCATGGACCTTCTCCAACTGCTAAAAATTCCTTTATATACTCTTGATCTGCTCTCTTCATATCACACGGATGGCTTCTCTTTCCTGAAGATGGGTGAAGTGTTCACCGAAAACATCTATATTTAAGGGATCTTCAACCACATTAGAGATCAATTTCATAATCTTTGTTGCAATACTGACCTTCCTAGCCTTTTAAGATGTCAAAATTGTAGTGAGCTCGGGAGGCTTCTCTACAAGCTTTTTGAGCATAGGAATAAAATCTTAAATGAAATTAAACAACTCTTTTCTTTAGGTCCAAGTTAACCATCATCATCATCATCATAATACATAGGTCTCCAAAAGTTCTTAACCACTTAATGTATCTAACTGTGGAAACATTCACCCCTTGAAAATAATCATTCTGGTTAGAATTTTAAGACTTAGTAACACTTATCAAAGTTAACATTCTTACATCCAAGAGGATTGAGATTAGCAATCAAATTATTACAGCCAAGAAGATTGAGATTAAAAATATATTTAATTAAGATTGGTTTTGCTTATAAATTAGCATCTAAGCTTCTAACTACAGTGAAAATCTACACTAGTCAATAAAAATTAGATGTCCAACTTCCTTTTGCTAAATAATTGTACCAATTTCTTATTGCTGCTAATTACACCAAATGTAATGGAATTGGTTTCCATGATTCCTGAGTGGTAGAACATACACTAATAAAACTATCAACTACAACCTAAACACTATAGTGAAATGTAAATTTTTATATGCAAATATAGGTTCCTTCTTGCAATTAAGGTTCATAATGGTGCATCGTCATTTTAGCTTAAGGCACTGTGCGTGTGATCGACCATTGATGATTTTGCAGTATGGCCAGCCTGTCCTGTCAGACTACCAAAGGAATGTTTCTGTTATGGTAAGTGGGTTGCCTCCCTCCCTTCATTTTTTCATGCATTTCTTCTTGCATGCGAGCGCTTGGGGGCAGTAGAGGAGGAAGCCGAGAGCCATTCAATCCGTCAGCCAGTCAACTTTGTGGGGGTATGTGTATGTCTTTCTACTCGCACTCTTTGTTGCAGTCGCCACGGTTTTGTTTTTGCTGATGTATAATATGGTTGTTTCGATTCTTTTAGTGGTCGCCATCTTTGTTACTCCCCTATTGAAGCCTGTTAAACCTTGCTTCTCTGACCCTTGTAACTCGTTGGCCAGGCCTTTTCTTTATGATGTAATTCCAGCTAGCATGTGCCCTACTTATCTTAGGCTAGCTTGGTGTCGAGGCTATGTTCAAACATCAGAAGAAATTTGGGGCAATCCCTTTCCTCTATCTTGTTCCTATCGATGGGTTCAGAATTGGATTTTCGGCTTTCATTTTTCTTTTCTGTTTTGAGGCAGCCTCACTCCGCAGTATTGTTTCTCTGAAAGGTTCAAACAAAGTCTTTCCTGTGTTTACTTGCCGCAATTGTTCTGTGTTCCTGACTAGTTTCTGTATAATTCTGCTTCTCGGCGCCAACAATGTGTTGGGTTTACGGTGGTTTGTTTGCAAACCAGCGGAATCATCTGTGGCTGACTCCATGTGTGCCATCGATAACAATGGTGGTGGTGCGGGACAACAGAGTGTGATGTATAGAGTGTTAAATTTTATTACATTTTTTATTCAAATAAAAAGTATGTTCATTGAAATAATAAAGAATAACAAATTTGAATGGAATGTTAGACAAAATTTTTGCATGTATTTCATTGCATCAAACTGATAGAATCTCTCACATTTGGTGAACTACAACCATCAGGGGTTAAATTTCATGGGTTCCCCTACCAATCAATGAAATCTCTCACATTTGGCGAACCACAACCATCACGGGTTAAATTTGACTAGTGCCCCTACTAGTCAAGGAATTTTCTTTATGATGGTTTTACTTTTAAATGGCCCATCACAAGACATTTAATATTTATTTGTACGAGTTTAATCTAATTTATACAAATTGTATTCATAATTGTTGCAAATTTTTCATTTTTTATTGTTGTTGTTGGGTATGTGTTATAATCTTTAAATTCAATAAGATAAAGATGAACTCTAAAATTTGTAAAATTTTTGAGAAACTATTAAATATTTGGAAATTTGAAAATTTTTACAAAAATAATCCCTATGTTGGCCCCTGAGTTTATGGGATCTCTTCTCCTATGGAAAATCCTACATAAGACAAATTAGTAGATCCTTCAAACCTCAATTAAAAGAACATATGGTTGACACTAACCACAATGGGATAGAAAAATCAATCATTGTTGAACACTCCCATGCTACCAAACACCTCATATATTTTGGTAAATCCAAAATCTTAGCTTCCGCTCCCCTTCACTCCAACCGCTCATTCTGGAAGCCTGCCTTAGAAATTGAGAAACAACCTAATAACTTTAATTGTGACGATGGTTACCAATTAAGCCACTCCTAGAAGCCCACAGTCCACTTCCTATCATCTAAGGTCCTTTTCTCCAACACCAATTCTAACCCTTCCTAGTTGCCCCGGCTCTCTTGGTTTGCTAATTTTAATCATTTATTTATTTCATCTTCCTCGTTTCTTTAAACCCTTATACCCTAATCACTAATAAATATTTTTTATTTTAATTCTAATCTAAATTTAATAAATAATAATTAAAAAATAATAATAATCTAACTTTAATATTTAATTTTTAAATTCTTATAGCTTAATTTCAACCATCATAAAACATTTCATTTTCTTATTTTAGTTATTCCTCTCCTTTTAATCCTAAACCCCCTATCTTTCCCTTCCCTAATGGCTAGTTCCCTTAGTATCCCTTGGTTAATTCATTTATATTAATATTCCCATAATCCAATCCTAATTAAATTAATAATTATTTAATTTAGTCAATAATCATTAATTTAATTAATTTATATTATTTTTTATCTGCCTAAATTCTAGATCACTAATCCAATACCCCAATTCCCTTACCCCTAATCAATAATTATTATTTTATATTAATTGTAGTTGTAATTATTCTTTTATTTTGTTTTTAATTGTTAACACTTAAAGTTTTTAATTCTTACTTTAAATTCAAATTTGAATCATATTTCATTGACCTCCTAATAACCCCTCTAATAAGTATTTATTATATTTAGAGATTTTAAATTTTAAATTTTATATTTCTTTTATAATTTTTAATCTAAAAATTTTTATTTCTTAATTTAAAAATTCAATGAATCATAGTCCATGGACTTTCTCCAACTGCTAAAAATTCCTTTATATACTCTTGATCTGCACTCTTCATATCACACGGATAGCTTCTCTTTCCTGAAGATGGGTGAAGTGTTCACCCAAAACATCTATATTGAAGGGATCTTCAACCACATTAGAGATCAATTTCATAATCTTTGTTGCAATATTGACCTTCCTAGCCTTTTAAGATGTCAAAATTATAGTGAGCTCGGGAGGCTTCTCTCCAAGCTTTTCGAGCATAGGAATACAATCTTAAATGAAATTAAATAACTCTTTTCTTTAGGTCCAAGTTAACCATCATCATCAACATCATCATCATCATCATCATAATAATACATAGGTCTCCAAAATTTCTCAACTACTTAATGTATCTAACTGTGGAAATATTCACCCCTTGAAAATAATCATTCTGGTTAGAATTTTAAGACTTAGTAACATTTATCAAAGTTAACATTCTTACATCCAAGAAGATTGAGATTAGCAATCAAATTGTTACAGCCAAGAAGATTGAGATTAAAAATATATTTAATTAAGATTGATTTTGCTTATAAATTAGCATCTAAGCTTCTAACTACAGTGAAAATCTACACTAGTCAGTAAAAATT
This sequence comes from Pinus albicaulis, assembly GCA_034641835.2. Taxonomy (NCBI): domain Eukaryota; kingdom Viridiplantae; phylum Streptophyta; class Pinopsida; order Pinales; family Pinaceae; genus Pinus; species Pinus albicaulis. The sequence goes on along the minus strand of CM076577.1, from coordinate 293,267,834 downwards.
AGATGTCCAACTTCCTTTTGCTAAATAATTGTACCAATTTCTTATTGCTGCTAATTACACCAAATGTAATAGAATTGGTTTCCATAATTCCTAAGTGGTAGAACATACACTAATAAAACTAGCAACTACAACCTAGACACTATAGTGAAATGTAAATGTTTATATGCAAATATAGGTTCCTTCTTGAAATTAAGGTTCATAATGGTGCGTCGTCATTTTAGCTTAAGGCACTGTGCGAGTGATCGGCCTTTAATGATTTTGCAGTATGGGCAGCCTGTCCTGTCAGACTACCGAAGGAATGTTCTGTTATGGTAAGTGGGTTGCCTCCCTCCCTTCGTTTGTTCATGCATTGCTTCTTGAATGTGAGCGCTTGGGGGAAGAAGAGGAGGAAGCCGAGAGCCATTCAATCCGTCAGCCAGTCAACTTTGTGGGGGTATGTATATGTCTTTCTACTCACACTCTTTGTAGCAGTCGCCACGGTTTTGTTTTTTCTGATGTATAATATGGTTGTTTCGATTCTTTTAGTGATCGCCATCTTTGTTACTCCCCTATTGAAGCCTGTTAAACCTTGCTTCCCTGACCCCTGTAACTTGTTGGCCAGGCCTTTTCTTTATGATGTAATTCCAGCTAGCATGTGCCCTACTTATCCTAGGCTAGCTTGGTGTCGAGGCTATGTTCAAACATTAGAAGAAATTTGGGGAAATCCCTTTCCTCTATCTTGTTCCTATCGATGGGTTCAGAATTGAATTTTTGGCGTTCATTTTGCTTTTCTGTTTTGGGGCAGCCTCACTCCGCAGTATTGTTGCTCTGAAAGGTTCAAACAAAGTCTTTCTTCTGTCTACTTGCCGCAATTGTTCCCTGTTCCTGACTAGTTCCTGTATAATTCTGCATCTTGGCGCCAACAATGTGTTGGGTTTATGGTAGTTTGTCTGCAGGGTGGTCTTTGGGAGGGAAGAAACCTGTTCGTGCTGGGGAGTTCTTTCTCTATTTTCCCACTGCTTTCTCAATGGGATTGGGTTTATTTCCTTGCATTTGTGAAGTGGGCAATGTTTTTCTCGGCATTTACTGCCACCCCACCAGTTACATACCAATTGTAATCAAGGTTTTATTTTTCCATTCCTGTTTGTATTCGTCCATACATAGGCCTCTCTCCATCATGGGGAAGCGTCGCTCTCCTCATCTTGTAGCTAAAGGCAAACAGCAAGCCCGAGACTAGTTCAAAAAAATGGGGTTGCAAGTCTCGGTAGGAGGTTTTAGAAACCTTCATAGACAATTATGTTCTTCGTAATTTCCCCACAGTTTGGCATGAGATTCGAGGTTGGGAGCGGGATATTAATACGAAACCTAAAGATAATGAAGCATAAGCTGAAATACTGGATTTTATTACTGATCCTGGTAACACTAGGGGATGCCTAACCTTGTTTCAGCAAACTGTCCACACCTACTGGATTGTCAAGTGCCTTTTGGCTAAGGCCATGCAGAGTTTTCCACCTGCTGCTGCAAAGATTGATCCAAAAAAATTTGATACGCTCCGGGACATTCAGACCCAGCTGAATCACATAAAAATCACTCAGTACCAGGCTACTTGTTACACCATTTTTTGGTCATCTAACTTATTATCATTAGATGGACCCAAGTACACCATGTAAGACTAGTTTTACCCTAAGTAAAACCGCTTTCACTATGTTAAAACAGGAAACCCCAAAAGGAAATATTGAACAAACCCATATTTGTTTGATTTTCCTCATGGAATAATTAATTTAATCATAATTTAATGGTTATTCCCAGTCATGTTTAACCCAAAATCAAAGAAATTAATTAGATAAACCTTTATTTATCTTATTAATTTCTAGGAATAATTATTTAAATCTTATTTAGATAATATTCCTTGTTAAATATGACCAAATCACCCACAAATAATTAAATAAATCATTCTTTTTTTATTATCTTCCAACCACTTCCTTAAAAAGATAAATAAATCATTTATTTATTTATTTTTGACTAATCAAGGGATTTGACCCAAGTCAAAGACCCTTTCCCTCCAACAAATATAATAAAGTATTCCATAAAAGGTGGATCTAGATGTGGTTAACATTATTTTAATCATGCACCAAGATCTAGAATGACCCAATATTTTGTTATAAATAGGAGGGTTTTCCCCATCATTCTTCACCTTTTGTTGCCTACTAGATCACTCTGGATCTATACACTTGGTCTCATTTTCATCATTTGCTCCCATTGAGCTTCATTTTTGCATTGGGTTTTCTACACCTACAAGAGAGAGAAAGCTTAGATCTGAAGTGCTGAGGACTACAAAGAACCCATCCCATTGAGGAGAGTTGGATACACCTTCTTGTTTTCCTCCCAGGTGCCCTGTAATATAAAAATTCTTTCAAAAAATTGTGTTCTTGTCTTGTCTGTTGGATGCATGGAGCAAATCCTTTATTTTACTGCTTAATGTCTTTCCATACATAGATCTGGTGTTTTGCAGCTATTTTCTTGTCTAACTAATCGTAGATCTGAAGATATTGGCAGCCACTTTTGTTGTTAGGGCTATTAGTTATGCGTAGCTAAAGTGGTCCTTTTTCGTACACTTCGACAAAGGATTCATACTAACAAATGGCGACTCCACACGGGTTTTAAATTACGACCACTGTCGTTTTTCATATTCCTGCATATCCAGCTACTTGAGACCCTAGGGTTTCTTTTTAGCTATTTATTTTTCCTATTTTTATGTTGTTTTTCTCACATAAAACCCTAAAACATTAAAGTTCCTTCCAGTGTGTTTACAGCCCCTATTGCGCAGGTAACCGACATCAGCTACAACAGAGACGACAACTTTTTCTGAAATCTTCCGCCGAGACACCCAAATCTGTGGGGTCGCTTTTTGGCCCTAAACCTCGACCTGGAGATTCAGGAACTTCGCACTTTAACACATTTCTGTGACACACCCACTTTGAGAAATCAGGTCAGAAAGCTGTATTTTGCCCTTTTTCGGCAATTTTTTAACGATTTTTTACCGGGTTTTTGCGGCTCATCGGGGGTCCTCCGGCCTCTATTTCGGCTATTCGACCAAGTTACGGTTGTTTTACTCATATAAGTGGGAACCTAGCCCCTTAGGGCTTTAGTACCCTCCACTTTTTGTGGAAGAGTTTTAAGCTGTTTCAGCCGTCTGTTTTTCAGAGCTTCAGCCTCCTTTTCCAGATCTGTTACCTCCCTTTCAGATCCTTTGAAATCAGCCTTTCTTCCTTTCAAATCACCTCCTGTCGTTTTGTTTGGACCTCCTTTGAAGGCCTCCGCCTTGCCCCTCCGGTTTTTTGCTGATTTCCTTCCTTTTTCCAGCTACCTTGCCTCTGTCTCTTGGCTGTGATTTGCACCTCTTTTCAGCAGCTTTGTCCTCTAGATCCCTGTCCCCTTTGACCTTAGATCTATTGGCCCCTTTTCCGTGTGTTTTACATATTTTTTCCCTTTCTTTTCAGCATAGTTTTGAGAGACCCACCTTCTTGGGTTAGATAGATGCACAGGTAGCTGTTATTTTTCTATTATTTCAGCATTATATTCTGTTCTCTGTAGGTTTATTTTCAGCTACGTAGCACACTTTTTTCTTGCTCTCAAAACGGAAAGGGTTTAAAAATTAAAATTAACGCACGCCACACACTGACCCTAAGCGAAGAAGCGCCTGGTTAACACCGCCTGGAAAAGACTCTAAAATCAATTGTCACTGCACCTTATCTGCCCTTGACATTACTTGATTCTATCCCTTTCTGCCCCTGTCGGTTTCCTTCTTCCTGTCATCATTGCGCCCCCAAGGCGCCTTTCCCGGAGACTTCTTGGCCTTCACCCTCAATTTCCGGTTGATCGACCTGCTCCGCACCGCCGTCGTCGAGCCAGTCCACCTTCGAGTCCGCACTCCGACTCCTCTCCTGATTCATCGGGTCCTCCTTCTCCTCCTGGTTCTCCCCCTGTCACCTTCACTATGTCTGGTCCAGGGCCTAACGCTAGCAGTTCTCCCGGCCCCAATGCCGGCCCTACTACTAGCGGAACCGCCACAGGAACTACCCCGGCCACCCCTGTGCTGCCGTACATTGCAGGCCTCAGCCTCCCCAATTTCCATCAGTTGATCAATGACCCCATTCACCACAATGCTAACTGGCCCGCTATGCCAACCAAGCTCCCCTCAGACATCCCTAAGTTTGAGGGCCTTAATGGAGAAGATCCAACCAATCATGTCCGATCTTTCCATATGTGGTGTTCCTCCAATTCCATTACCGACGACTCCATCCGTCTTCGTTTGTTCCAACGCACGCTTACCGGCGAAGCTTCTAAATGGTATGTTGAACAAGCCACCTCTACCCATACCACCTTTGAGACTCTTGCCCAAGCCTTTTTGTCATACTTCCAGCTCCCTCTCCGATACGATACTGTCACGGAGCTCTTGACTTCCTTTAAGCAAGCCTCTTCAACATGCCTTTCCGCCCATGTTCAGGAATGGCGACGAAGACGGAGCTTATGTCAGGCCCCTCCCTTCGAAGATCGGGTTTACATGGACTGGTTCCTGCGCACCCTTCCCGCTCCCATCGGCAAAGATGTCGCCTCTCATTTTCCCCAAACTGAAGAAGCCGCCCTCCAAATAGCTTTGAAATATGACCTGATTTACGCTCAATCTGGTTATGTTTATACCGTTCTTCCTGACATCCCCAGGCCCGGTGGCGCTAACGCCCCGTGGGCATCTCATTCCGCTGACGGTATCGTTGGAGCCCTTTCCCATCCATACGCTCAACCTTCTGTAGGCTATGGTCTCCCTCAGGGAGGGGCCAGCTCCTCTGGCACTCTTCCCCCTCCCGGTAGCATGTATCCAGGATACGACATGCCTCCTCCTTTTGCCCAACCTCTTGCTTACCCCCATGTTGCCCAACCCACCCATTACCCTTATCCACAGCCTGGTGCGCCAGCTCCTCCAACATATGCGCTTCCTCCTCCCTTGCCTCCTCAACCCTAGCAACAGCACCTATAGCCCCCTCCAGGGCAAGTATTTGCACAGCAGGGCGCGACTAATCCCCCTTCTTCTCAAAGAAGGCGGAGAGGCAACCAAAACCAATCTGCCCCTGGTAACCGCGGACCCAATTCTGGTATGGACCCTAACACTAGCAACCAGCAACAGGGCCTTCCGCCCAAGCCGGACAGGCCGCTTCGCACAAATAAGCCCTATTCGTGTTACGGTGTTTATGGTCATTACACTCACGATTGTCCTCTCTTACCCCAGATGCGGCAGATATGGGAGTCTCAAGCCACATTGCGAGGACAACATGCCTCCCCTCATGCTCCCCCTAATGTGGCCACTACCCAACTGGCTGTGTTTACCGATCCTTTCCCCCAACAAGGATTCGTGGCTGGCAGCCAAACGACGGAGGTAGCCACCCCCTTCCATTTGGTTCCTGCGTGCAGGATCCTCATGATGCACTCCGATCTGTCCCCTTCCGTCGACCTTCACCTTCAAACTCGGTCTCGCCAGTACCCCAAGCCCCCTGCTCAGTCTGCTCCCGAGCCTCCATCTTCAGGTTCTACAGAGCCTCTTTCGACATCCGGTGGCCCCTTACACATCCCTCAACCCAAAGTTGAGGTTCACCCAAAGATTCCAAAGGGTCCCTTACGCCGAAATGCTGCCTCCGGTCGAGCCGCTCAATCGTACAGTATAGTAGATGATTTGGCACAATCCACTGCTGCCATTTCCACACTGGAACTCCTCCAGTCGTGCCCTTCCAAAAGGGGCCCCCTACCGCTCTCAGTGGTATTGCATGAATCTGGAACTGACCAAATGATTGTTTTCGACGCCACTCCATCGGACCATCCTCCCCTCCCTCCTTCCGTCGCCTTCCAAATCCCAGTCAAAATCCGGAACGCCAACGTATCCCGGTGTATAATTGACGAGGGGGCATCCACATGCGTGATGTCCGCTTCGGTTTGGAAGCAACTCGGATCTCCTGAGCTGGCCCCTTCCACGATCACCCTTCGAGCGTGGGACGGTCATGCCTCCCAGCCCATTGGCCTGTTTCGTAATTGTCCTATCACCCTCGCCGGTAAGACTGTTTGCGTTGATGTCGAAGTCATCGACGCCCCGCTAGACTACAACATTCTATTGGGGCGAAGCTACACCTATGCTATGTTTGCTGTCCCATCCGCGGTCTTTCGCAAGATGTCTTTCCCCCATAATGGAAAGATAGTCACCATTGACCAGTTGACATATCATGAGCCAAAATCTCAGACCTCCCCTGAGACGACTATCTCTTCTATAGCCAACAAGCAAACCGTTGATTCTTTGACCAGTGTCTCCCCCGACGTTTACAAAGATTCCTCCCTGCTTGGAACTTTCCCTAACCTTCCTCCCCCTTCCATCACTGATCCCAGCTCCTCGAATGTTTGCATGATGCAATCGTCTTAGGCTGCACGTAAACGGCCTGCCTCGGCTAGTCAGCAACCTCCCTCTCGCCCTCCGCAACCCGCTTCTAGCCATTCATCTTAGCCAGCCGGACCTCCTCCTCCTGGCCCTCCCCCTACAGCTGGTATCCCGGAACCTCTTTATCCTCCCGGATCGATTCCTCCTGGTCTCAACCATCTCGAAGCCGTCCCTCCTGGTCATTTCCCTGCTGGGCAGATCCCTTTTCTAGCTTCCCCTCCCGGAGTGTATTCTGTCCCCGTCATGGCCACACTCTCTCTCCCTAACTTGACCTTGGGCATACCGGTCTGGTACCTTGATCCCCCAGCCGCCACCCCTCCTGGTCACCCCAAGCCCTATATGGCTTTGACACCAGTTCAACCGGTCCCCCTAGCTTCCTCCGTTGCCTCCGTGCCCCCAGCACCTCCACAGGACCCTTCTCCTGTCGTGACGGCACCCGGGAAGAAAGGCAAAGCCCGCAAGGGGGCACCCAAAGACAAGACTACCACGACTGACCCAGTCCCTCCACCGCCCGCAAAGCCTTGCGCTTTATGTGATGTCACCGGTCATGCCACCCATGCTTGTCCTGAGTTGCCCCGTATTCAGCCCATGGTTAAAGTCGCGTTCCCCGAGTCTACGGTCCCTGAAGCCCCCATTCCTTCGTCATCCATAACCAAGAACCCCAAGACTCTTCGCACCAACAAGCCCTGTGCTTTGTGCGGCGTTCATGGCCATTACTCCCACCATTGTCCTCACTTGACACACTACCACGCCTCTTTAGAGGTAATCCGAGAGTATGAGGTTGAACAAAATGAATCCGCCTCTCCTATCCTCGCGCAGTACGCTTCAGGTCAACCTGAGGATCCCCCCACTCCCATCGACATTCCCCCCCCTGATGTTCAGATGACGGAGTCTACTGTAACCATCCTTTACCTATCTTCCTCTGCGAGACACTCGGAGCCTAGCCTGTCTGCATCCTCCCCTGTTGTGTCCCTTGATCACCCTGTTCCTCCTCATACCCGAGATCACTCCACTTGTGTCTCTGTTGACCTCCGCAGCCCGAGTCCTCACCATGTTTCCGATAGCCCTCATACACCACCTTGTCTAAGTCTTCGTCATCCTGCCCCTTACACTCCCTCCTGCGGTTGCCGCCCGATGATTTCTGTACACTCACGCTGCCATCATTTCCTTTCATCCCCTCATTTATTGTCTTGTCACACCATTCTGCAGGACCCCCCGTCCACACCCTTTATCGGCTACGCCAATGGTGCAAGTCGCTACTCCAGGAATCTAGCCTCGGCAGGTTGGGCGATCTTCACCCCCTTGCATGCCCTTGTTCTTTTTAACAGGGTATGCATTGGTTCTGCCACCAACAATCAGGCTGAATATGATGCAGTGCGTGGTCTGTTAGATGATGCCCTCTTTCATCGCATCCTCCATCTGCACGTTCGTTTGGATTCCCTGCTTCTTGTAATGCAACTAAATGGCGTTTATCGTGTGCATAACCCTGTGCTGTTTAGACGTTATTTACGAGTGAAAATCTTAATACGTGCGTTTGAAACCATAACTTTCAACCATGTACCTCGAGAACAGAATCACTATGTAGATAGTATTGCAAACCATGTTCTAGATTGGCATTTATCACACACATTTCATACAAGACAATAACATTAAATAAACCATCAAAAGACGATGCATATCCATAATATGTGTCGCAAAACATATGTTTAGAGTCCATCTACTCTGATACCTACGACATGCCTATAGCATGTTACAAACAAAAAACCCAAAAACTGGGGGCACCACCTGCCCCTACATACATCATAGGGGGCACCACATGCCCCTACCCCTAATCACTATCTGGAGGCTCCCGAGCCAATGGCTCTGCCCCTGCAGCATGTAGATCACGCATAGCCTGACCGGCCATCGCCATGCGCCGCATGACACCTCGCCACTCCGAGGGTAGACCAACACATGGCTCCATGAACTGGTCGTCTAAGTCTTGCCACCCGTGCTCTGATACTCCGGTCAACAACCTTTCGCATCTACGGCGGATGTCCTCCAGCAGGGCGGCTGCATCCTCATTCTGCGCCGCTCTCGACCCACTTGGACCTGTAGCTCCAGACGCTGCCGGTCGTCCCATATATCCGGCCGGTTTTACCGGTGCTATATCTGCATACCAAAAGTACATGAATTAGTATCATCAATTACTATTCAAAAACTTTAACATGCCCACACAAGAATAGCAATTTGTCACTTACCATCGGGCCCCCAGACTCGACCAGGCGGAAGTGGCAGATCCGGATCCCCACAGTAGCTCATCCCACTATAGGGGTATTCGTCTATGTACAGCGACATCTGATCCCAATGGGCAAAAAACTCTGGTTGAAACACCTGCCTGACCACCCCTCCTCCTCCTCTGCACAGTAGTCATCCCCAACGACGCATCCTGGGCTCCCTCGGGCCCCCATCTGGAAGCTGTACACGAGGCCTCAAGGTCGGGATCTTCTCAAATAAGAAGGCGCACAACAAAGTCCCATATGAGCAGTCATGATTCACCTGCCACCTGCATAGCGACAACTGTCGCTTTAGCGACACCAATAACATCTGGGCCCACCCATAGTAAGTCCCACCCAACACACTTTCCACTATCATCATCTGCCCCCCAGTGATGTGATGGAATGCCTGGATGCCCAGAATTCGCAGCACAGCTGCGGCCACTGCACGGGTTTCTAGCCTCTCTAGATCCCTGATCGGTATTCGAGTCCCCTTGACTTGGAGACCCGGTCGACAATGACGCTCCACGAACTCCATGATATGCCACCCCCGCGGCAATACTGGCTGTGTGTTTCCCACCATCCCCAGTGGCGGGAGACCAGTCAGGAAGTACACGTCCTGGACCGTCAGTTCGATCCTGTGCCCCTGCACTACAAATATCTCCTGATCTGGATCCCAGTAACTGATAATCCGGGCCAGTAACGGTTCCCCTGCTCTCATCAATGGGTTCTCCAAAAACTTGAGAACCCCAAATCTGGCCAAAACACGGCGGACGCCTTGATCCGCCTGGATCTCTGTCCGTAGTGTCCCCAGATCTCTCTCTCTCCAGTTGACCCGTAACTCTGCCATACCTGCACAAACACATCATTTTTGTCAGCGTACAGATCGAGAAAACCATAACCAAACACCAAAACCCAACTTCCAGCCATAAAACAGCACCAAAACCCCCTCATCTCCCAGGTCGCAGTTTTCTGCTCTTTTCTGGACCAGGTCGCACTTTTTTCCCTCAAACCGGCGTCCTTGGTCGCACTTTTTGCCCCAAAATGTGCGACCCGACCGTAGAGATGAAGGAGGGGCTGTTTCTGGAAGGTTGGGCCCTAAACTGTAAAAGTAATCCATCAAAATGCAAGAGAAAAGTTAGACCTCTTACCTGCAACTGACGGATCGCGATTCCAACGGCCGGTTTGTCCGCTATGTTCGCCGCAAGATTTAGGGCCTTCTCTCCTCTCTACATTCACCACAGCAACAACAACAAATGAGTGATTTTGGAGGGAAAAATGCCTTATTAAAAGAGAGAACCGTTTCGATCATTGCAGATCACATCGTAGCCCCTGCTCATGAACGTCCACCACAAAGCTCTTCCAGCCCTCAAATGGGTATCTCATAGTTTTTTGATAGTCTGACACTACACCTGACACATTGTCCAAGAAGGGTAATTTCACCTTAGACTGAATTTCCTCACTTATTTACACTTCATACTGGGGCACCATCTTTCCCCTTACTTACTCTGCTTGTGTTGTTGATTTTCGGCTATTTTCGTCATGAGTTCCCATCATGTACTCATGTTTCCACGGTTCCCCCATTGGGGCCTTTACTGTGTGGCAGCACCATCGAGTCGCCCTTGTTTAGAGCATCCAAGTTGAGTCATCATTCCCTCCACATGAGTTCATACCTAGGTCCTCAGACTCAACTATAGCCTTCATCCACTGCTGATTGGTCTCTCTCTCTTGTGTCGCACATTATGCCTTTCTGCCCACCGTCCCCATCCTTTGATGATGTTGTGTTGCCATCATGGTAGCACTATGCCTCTTTATGCTCTGTAGCGAAGGAAGTCAGCTCCATTACCTACTCAATTCTTTCCATTTCACTGTCATCATATGCTGTCATCTGTCTGGCCGTTTACTCTTTCTCGTGCTCTAGTTGAGGGTCTCTCATTGCCCCAACTATGGCGGACCTCCTTCTGTCGACATCAGCTCTTTCATCCCAGAAGCCAGGTCTAGAGGGCGGTGTACCTTGGTTCCAGCTTCCACTCTTGTTCGGTGCCTTGGATCAGGCAAAGGGATACCTCCTTTCCCTTTGGCTTGATTGTTTCTCCATCTCTTTTTCAGCATGATCAAGATTCGTATACTTGATGGTCCAGTGATCCAGCAGCAGCTCTTGATGATTCCCGGGTGTGTGTGAGATGTTTCAACTCCTGCAGGGGGCAGCCTCCAGGTAGCCCCCCCACATGCCCGGATGACTCTTCTTTGGCAAACTTTCATGCAATTGCCTCCGAGATTTGATGACATCGGCATAGGCTACTGGCATGGCTCTCTTCGATTTGCATGTATCACCATTTGTGAGCTCCCTTCCCCATTTGCAGTGGGCATTTAGTCGTATTTATATCTCATGTACTGCATCTTATTGTATGTCATGCATTATGATCCTCAGGCACAAAATGTATGTGGGATTCCTCAGCCTTGAGATAGCCTGCCCATGATTCTCGCTAATCTCAACTAGGGTTCTGCCCCTTGTTTACTAGACACACTATTCTTTTGTATTTTGTCTCATGGCATGTATGCCTCCCTACGCTTGATGTGTATTCTCTCATAAAAAGAGACTTGTTGCACCTACGAGTCTCGTCTCCTCAGGGTCTAGTCCTTCAGCACACTATCTACCTCACATTTCTCTCTCTGACATCCCTTTTGTTGTCTAGTGATTGTGTTCTTACAACGTACTTCGGTCATACGATTTGCTCCTGACACTCGCACGCTGGGGGGAAATCTGTTACACCATTTTTTGGTCATCTAACTTATTATCATTCGATGGACCCAAGTACACCATGTAAGACCAGTTTTACCCTAAGTAAAACCACTTTCACTATGTTAAAACAGGAAACCCCAAAAGGAAATATTGAACAAACCCATATTTGTTTGATTTTCCTCATGGAATAATTAATTAAATCATAATTTAATTATTATTCCCAGTCATGTTTAACCCAAAACCAAAGAAATTAATTAGATAAACCTTTATTTATCTTATTAATTTCTAGGAATAATTATTTAAATCTTATTTAGATAATATTCCTTGTTAAATATGACCAAAACACCCACAAATAATTAAATAAATCATTATTTATTTGATTATCTTCCAACCACTTCCTTAAAAAGATAAATAAATCATTTATTTATTTATTTTTAACTAATCAAGGGATTTGACCCAAGTCAAAGACCCTTTCCCTCCAAAAAATATAATAAAATATTCCATAAAAGGTGGATCTAGATTTGGTTAACATTATTTTAATCATGCACCAAGATCTAGAATGACCCAATATTTTGTTATAAATAGGAGGGTTTTCTCCATCATTCTTCACCTTTTGTTGCCTATTAGATCACTCTGGATCTATACACTTGGTCACCATTTTCTGCCATTTTGCTCCCTTTGAGCTCTACTTTTTGCATTGGGTTTTCTACACCTACAAGAGAGAGAAAGCTTAGATCTGAAGTACTGAGGACTACAAAGAACCCATCCCATTGAGGAGAGCTGGATACACCTTCTTTTTTTCCTCCCAGGTGCCCTGTAATATAAAAATTCTTTCAAAAAATTGTGTTCTTGTCTTGTCTGTTGGATGCATGGAGAAAACCCTTTATTTTACTGCTCAATGTCTTTCCATACATAGATCTGGTGTTTTGCAGCTATTTTCTTGTCTAACTAATCGTAGATCTGAAGATATTGGCAACCACTTTTGTTGTTAGGGCTATTATTTATGCGTAGCTAAAGTGGTCATACTCACTTCACCTTGACTTAAAGGATTCATACTATGACCTTGATATTGAAACTAAATTATCTCTATGATTTCAGATCTTCAATATCTAAAATTCAGCCCTAAAGTAGCCCTCTAAATATTCTTTTGAATGCCACATGTCTGACTTGATTTGGATTCTTTAAGACAAAGTTATGCCCAATCTCCTACGATGACCTAATTATGGCCTAGTTCAGTAGAGCGAACTTGTAAGACTTTCCACGTGTCACTGTTTCCTCTTTCGGCTATGAAATTGATAAAGAAGAAACTAAAATCCGTGTACTTGTGGTCACTTTTTACAGAATTCCAATCCAATGCTTAGAGAGATAGTTATGACGATTTTCCCACTGTCACCTCTTTGAGATGACATTTGGGAGCCTAAAAATTCCATAACTTCCAAAGACCCTATCTCTGAAAAATATTGTGACTCAAGCTTTGAAATTTTTCCAAGACGTTCCTCAGGATTTTAGCTTCGATCTGTGAAAATTTTAGCTTCTGAATCCTCCTAGAAAACAAATTATAGGGAAAATTCCATGATGACCTTTTTATGTTAAATTCAGGAGCCTGCAAAAATCCCTAACTTGCACAGATCATATCTCCGAAAATATTACGAACCAAGATCTGAAAATTTTCCACTACATTCCTCAGGATTTTGGATTCACTCTGTAAAAATTTCAGCTTCTGAACCTTTTTAGAAAAAAAATTATAGCGAAAATGTTGTAGGTTTTAACCATATATAGAAATTATCTGCAAACGAATCTTAAAAACAAAAAATAAGCAATAGCGAGAGCATAAAACATAAAACAGATATACACAATTATTTTCCCCTGGATCCCAAATAGGGATGACCAACTTGATTTTTTATTATATTCCTTTTAGTGTTACAACACATATATATACATGCCTAAGCATACATAAGCCCCAATCCACTAACCCTGGATTAGAACATAACTATAGTTCCCTTGATCAGATCTACAAAATACGAGGGGATGAAAACCATCATGCCCCAAAACCATGTGCAAACCCATGCAAAAAACCATGGGAAGGTCCAACCACTGAAAAATAGGATCCAAAATTTTTTCCCAGGGTGCTGCCCTGGACCCCGAATAGGGGGGTTGTCGCCCCCCTGTGGCCCCCCTCCTACGCTCGACGCAACGTACAAAGGGTGCTATCATCCCCCCTGTAACCCCCCCCCCCCCCCATGCGTGACTAGTCGTGGAAAGAATATAGCACATACCCAACATTCTCCCACTTGTTGTTTTCTTTCTGCAAGGGGCCACAAGGGAGCTTAGTCATTAGCCCAGCTCTACAACACCCATTGTTTCTCTACACCAAGAGAACTTTTGAGTGCTCACAGAATTAGTCAATGCATCTGCAACATTCTTTAGAGTGTCCATGTTTACCAACAACACACTTTTAGCATCAATCATATCTCTCACAAAGTGATATTGAACATCAATGTGCTTTGTCTTTGAATGATAAGTAGGGTTCTTAGCTAAGAAAACTTCACATTGGCTATCACAGTCTATCCTTATAGCTTTCCACACCAACCCCATACTTGAACACAATCTCTGCAACCAAATTGCTTCCTTGCTTGCATGAGTGGTTGCCATGTACTATGCCTCTGTAGTTGAAAGAGCCACTACAGACTGTATTTTACTCATCCAAATGACTGCACCTCCAAATAGGCTAAACACATACCCACTTGTAGATCTTATTTGGTCCAAAACTACAGCCCAATCTACATAAAAAAAACCATGAATGTCCAACACTCTTTCCAATCCTGGTCTTCCCTTGTAGCACAAGCCATAATCACTAGTGCCACGCAAATATCTAAAAACCCGCTTCACTGATGTCCAATGCTCCTTCCCTAGGTTTGACGTAAGCCTACTCAATACTCCCACTGCATGTGTAATGTCTGGTCTAGTACAGAACATTGCATACATCAGGATAACCACTTCAATTACATATTGAATATGGGACATATCCTCCTCTTCTTCTTGTGTCTTGGGACACTGTTCAACAGACAACTTTACACCTACAAGAATCAGAACATTCACCGATTTACTATCCTACATATTGAACCTCTACAATATAGTCACGAAATAATTCCTCTGGTTTAACCAGAGCTTCATCTTTGCCCGATATCCCTTAATTTCCATGCCCAAAATATAGTTTACAACACCAAAATCCTTCATGTCGAATTTGGAGAATAGTTGGGTCTTCAAATCTTGGATAATTTCTTTATCATTTCCAATCAAGAACATATCATCCACATACAAGAACAAATAAATAACACAGTCACCAATTAATTTAAAATAAACATAGTGATCCTCCTTTCTTCTAGTGAAGCCAAGTCCCCGTATATAGGTATCAAATTTCTGATACCACATCCTTGGTGATTGTTTTAACCCATACAGAGACTTCTTTAACCTGCATACCAGTGCTTTCTTCCAATTCACCATAAATCCTTAAGGTTTTTTCATGTATATCTCCTCTTCTAGATCCCCATGAAGAAATATTGTCTTCACACCCATCTGTTCTACCTCAAAATCAAATGCATCAGCAACAGATAAAAATAATCTAATACAAGTAACTTTCGCAACAGGAGAAAAAATATCACCAAAATCAATTCCTGGCACCTGGGAATAACCTTTTGCTACCAACCAAGCTTTGTATTTCTCCACCTTGCCTTCTACATTCATCTTCTTCTTAAACACCCATTTGCTCCCGATGTGCTTCCTTCCAGCCGGGAACTCCACCAGATCCCATGCCTCATTTTTATGCAAGGTTTCCATTTCATCAACCATGGCCTCCTTCTAGAGTTTTCTATCCTTTGAATCTACTGCCTCCTTGATGGTTCTGGGATCATCATCAGTTATAGCTAAAGAAAAATTTGAACAAAAAGCAAATGGACTATACCTTTCTGGTTCTCTTCTTTCCCGAACTGATCTTCTCACAGCTAGAGTTTGTGGCTCTTCCTCTTCTGAGCCTTCTTCTGTTATAGAGTCTGATTCATCCTCCTTTAGCTCAAACTATATCTTCTCAGGTTCCTTTGGTAGGAATTCATGTTTAACATCTTTCACCTCTCTAAAAACCTAATCTCGATTGTACACAACCTTCCTTGTTTCCAGATTCTAAAGCTTGTAACCCTTTAAACCATCCTTATACCCAATAAAGATGCACCTTTCAGATTTATTATCCAACTTGGTCCTTTTCTCCTTCGAAACATGTACATATGCATCACATCCAAATGCCCTCAGATGTGAAAGAGAGGGTTTCTTACCAGTCCATGCCTCATGTGGAGTCTTATCCTCCAACGCTAATGAAGGTTATCTGTTAACCAAGTAACATGCAGTCTCCATTGCCTTTGCTTAGAATTCTTGTCCTAACTGGGTACCACTAAGCATGCTTCTTGCCTTTTCCATCAACGTTCTGTTCATTATTTCTGCAACTCCATTTTTCTGAGGTGTGTATGGAGTAGTATTCTATCATGCTATACCACACTTCCTACAGAAATCTTCAAATTCCTTGTTGCAGAACTCCCCACCATTATCTATCCTCAACACCTTTATCTTCTTCTTTGTCTGGTTTCCCACCAGAGCCTTAAATTCTTTAAATATGTCAAAGACTTCAGATTTCTTCCTCAATAAATATATCCATGTAATCCTTGAGAAGTCATCTATGAATGAAACATAATACATAGACTTACCTAGTGATGGAACCGACAGAGGTCCAAACACATCACTGTGCACAAGCTCTAATACCTTGTTTTCCCTCTTAGCACCAGAAGGAAAACTCACCGGATTCTGCTTACCATATACACAATGTTCACATAAATTTAAATCCAGAGAGATATTAGACATACCTTCTACCATACTATTTCCATGCAGTATCTGAAGGTCCTTCTCTCCAATATGTCCAAGCCTTTGATGCCATAGCATGGCCTTTTCTGTAGATACCGCTAGGCTTTCCGCTGCACTTTCGGGAACCACAAAACTGTTGCACCCATCAATAACAGTGTTGTCATAAAGCTTGTACAGAGTTCCAATCCAAACTCCCTGCATTAATACTAGTGCTCCCCGAACCATCTTACGTGTATCTTTCTCGAACACTGTTTTTACACCTACATCATCCATCTTGCTTATAGAAATCATATTTCTGGCCAATGTAGGAATGTACAGAACACCAGGAAGTGTTCTAATCCTTCCACCTTGCAGCTTCAGCTTGAATTTTTCATGTCCGATGATTCTGGCCTTCCTATCATCACCTAAGAATACATCACTGCCATCATATTTCTCATACTCGTAGAACCACTCCCTGTGGGGAGTGAAGTGAAAGGATTCACCCAAGTCAATCAACCATGACTCATGATCTACATGTGTATTTGAATACAAAGCCAAATGCACATCCCCACCTTGATCCGAGGTGGTTTTTGCCTCTATGGAAGGAGCATCATCAGATCCCTTTCCTTTCTTAGGAGCTTTAGATTTGCAGTCCTTTTTGTAGTGCCCTTCCTTTCCGCATTTCCAGCACACCTTTATAAACTTTCTAGGAGATTTAGATCTCCCTATAGATTTAGATCACCCACTCGAAACCTTATTCTTGTTTCTATTCTGGGACCTTCCTCCTGTTGTGGTTCCTATGTTTTGGCCAGATTGGCAAGACCAAAGGACAAGACAACATCAAACCACTTTGGGATCCTAGGATCTAGCCCTCCTGGATCCAGAGAGGGATCTCTCCATGAATGTAAATAACGATATATCTTTAAGGCTGAAAATGAGGTATTAGGCTAGGTATGAAGCACAAGGGTTTTTTATTTTGTTTGTTTGGCTGGAGATCATTAACTGAGAAGGTTATGGAAGTAAAGAAGGAACTAAATAGAAGGATGTTTCGGCATGGGAAGATAGGTCAAATGAAGTGTCAATCCATTGGTCTATGGAGTCATGAAAGGGGATTACTTGCATAACAACTATCCAAGAGTTTCCATAGGGAAAGTCATCTATACCAATGGATATTTTTAGATAGATGATGGAATGGAACATTAAGAATGGGTGAAAGAAAGAAACCAAAGAGCAGCGTAAGATTAGGTTAGATGTCATTTAAATCCAGGCCTACTTTTGACATACTTCAAAGGAAACTCTCATAAAATACACAAAGGGTAGCTTAAGATTAGGTTAGATGTCATTTAAATCCAGACCTTCTTTCAGCATACTCTAAAGGAAGACAATCCAGCAGTCCTCATAACCACTTTCAGAAATTAGAACACGTTAAAGATCGAATGTAGAGTAAGGCCTAAGATCAGAGAAGGACTTTTAACCTTCAATGCTTTTGACACTAACTCGAAGGGATCTTATAAAGGCTAACTATTGGAAAAGGACCCTAGTGAGATAGGGCTAGATCTAATCTCCCAGTTTCCCAATTCTTTCAGCTGAAACCAAATAAGAACGTCTAAAGGAACAAACCCCAAATTCATACATCAGTAAGCATGGACCAATCAACTTCTATACTGGTTAAATTATCATGAATTTTCTCTTAGATACACAAATAGCAAAAAACATATAGATAAAGATTACAGTGAGACTTAGGGTACTTCCAGCAGTATGTCCTAATCTATGCTTGCTATTCTTTATCTGAGAATAATGGACAGTATGATAAACATGAAAGGAAAACAATTGCAGTAAGGAAAACATCACCAATAATATAGACCAGGATCCTGTGAATCTGCTCGATTAATTGATCTGAAAAACTAGTCACATACTTTGAGTCCAGTGGCTCTTTTACAATCTAGAATTCTCTTCCCAGCCTACTATAATCAAACTACTCAACTACTTCCCCTCAATAACAGTTCTAACAACTAATAGAATCCCAACAACCAACCAACAACTTTTCAGTGAATACTTATAGGTGCATGAGGAGGTAGAGTAGTAGACGTGGATTTGAATGATCCATTAAGACAGAGGGGAGGAAGAATTTGAATTCACACTCTGCATAATGGCTTTTCATTAACTTGTTTGTACCCTTTATTCTGGTCTGGAAGCCTTTTTCAGGTTGACCATATCTTCAGGTATGTCTCTTGCAATACTCTCTGACTGTAGTACTCTGTTTCATCTTCTATGACAAGTAAGGTGATAGAAGGTCTTATAGGTCTTCCATACTTCAAAATGAATGCACTGATAGTTTTTGGGACTTCTTGGTCAGAATGATAACTTCTCTGGAGCTTGATGAGGAAATAGAGAATGGGTAGTAGTACTTTGGCTCTTTCTTCAGTGAATGGAATGTCCCGCTGATGTATCTCCTGCGCTGCTGCGACCAATGATTGGTATTCAACTATGCTGATTGTGGATTAAGCATCTTAATCTTCAATGTTAGGCTTTTTAATCCTTTAATCTTTCTCTGATACACTTTGAACTTCTACCGAACAGTTTCATGAATACACAGGCTGCAAAGGCATCAGAGGGTTAACTTGAGGGTTAGTGACCCTGATCTTCAATAAATCATGCTCTTAAACCTGCAAAACATGAAAACCTATTATGAAATCCTACGCGGGGCTTTAAACTGCTTCAGAATGTCTTTAGCAGAGGCAGAGGAGCGATTTGCAGAGGAATATGTGCAGTGGAGAAGGTTACATGGCGCAACACCATGAAACCGGGGTTTAAATATGAATCAGCGTGAAAAAAGACTTTTAGTGTTAAAACATAAAATATTATGACTCGGGTGAATACAAAGGAAAAAGGCGAAAATGAAAGACCATGGGGGCGTATTTGATGGTGGGATTGGGAGGGCAGAGGAATATTGAACGTGGACCATCGGATCATTGGAAGAGATCAATGGTGGAGATCTTTCGATGAAGTATTTTGGAAGGTCTGATGAACGAAAATGGATGGGAATGTGATACAACATGGGCTGTTAGATTAAAACAATCGACGATTAGGATTAAAAGCTGAGATTGTGGAGGGTAGGCGATAAAGTGAAAAACAAGAATCTTTTCGCGCAATCAAATAGTGGGTAGGTGGTTTTCACTTTTGGAACACGATCCTATCGGGGATCGACACGTGGAATCACAAAACCAATTTTATCGCATAATTTTAAAACATTAAACTTCGGGCACAAAGTTACGCGATATGTAATGGTGACTGTTGGATCTAGGACCTCAGATCTGACGGTGCGGAAGGAGCGCGATAGGTTGAAAGTTGTGGGGTTAAAAAGGCGTGTGGGATGGAATTAGGACCATCATATCTGCAGAAATGGACAATGAAGATCTAATCTGCAGATCGCAGAATAGTGAAAAGGGGTAAGGCAAAGGTGGAGCGCGATTAGATCGTGGCCGTTGGTTCTTGTGGATTCAACGGTCAGGATCCAATCACAATGTCGGACCATCGGAGGAATGAAAAGGGAAGACTTTTGGATTTGCGATGTGTGATTAAGCGTTGGCCGTCCGATCTGGAAGAAGATTGACAGTGGAAATTAAATCGACGGGGTGAAGATGGAGGATTATGGGTGGAGTGTGACGTGATCCTGGCCGTTGGTTCATGTGGATTCAATGATCAGGATCTAATCGCAGGATCGACATCGAAGGAGGCAAGGGACATGGAAAATATAAGTTGTGATTACCGATTGTGCAATGGAGCGTAGGTCATTGGATCTGCGGATGATCAACGGTCTAGATTTGTTCAGGAGTCACATAGGCGGAGGGGTAATATGATGGATGTGCATGATGCGCTTGAGCATTAACCGTTGGATCTAAAAGATCGACGGTGGAGATTGAAGTGAAGGTCGATAGAGAAAAGGTTCATCGCATCAGAAAAATGGAAGAAACAAAGGAAAGTAGGAAAAGCAAAGCTTCGATTGCAATTTAGTGATGAGGGCTATGAGGGAGCGCGATTTAGATCTGGCCGTCAGTTCTTGTGGATTCAACGTTCAGGCTCTAATCGCAGGATTGGCATTGGGGAAAAATGGAAAAGGGAACATGTTAACTGAAATCTCCGATGGCGATTTGCGATTGGCGCTATGGCTCTGGTCCTGTGCGGAAAAGGGGCTAGGGCTAAGGCCGAAAGGGGCTTAAAGCCTTAGTGGAAAAAAGGGGTTTTTAGGCCAAAAACGGGGATTTTTAAGGTATTTCTTGGCTTTCGGTAAAGGGGAAAAAGGGTGATTTAAACCTATAAAGGGATTTTTAGAGGCTTAAAATGAATTTGGAGGCTTTTCAGAGGGGAATGGAGGTTTTAAAGAGGGAAAGGAGGCTTTATGAAAATGAAGGGAAATGATTCAAAATGGGTAGTTTTAGAGGCCTTGGAAAACAGTTCCTTTCATAAACAACAGGAGTTTTCAATGGACACAATAGTGAAGATTTCTTCCAAGGACATAAGGTACATGAAGGCTTCAAGAATGATAGATTTTCAGGGGAAATGTTTCTCTTGAAGACTTAGAAACACACTTAGCTAATTGTTTGCTATGCCAAAAATTTATAGGTGGCTAACAGTGGCTCCACATGGGGATGGCATCTTCTTGAAGGTGTCAAGAATCTCAGAAAATAATCTTTGGAGTAGGCTAGATGCCTGGTACCTGACACATCTTTTTAATTTCTTTGATCAGCTACCACAAACTTGATGGATATTAAATCAGCAGAAATTTTTTTCCCAAACAACTACCCACCCATCCTACTGTCCTGGCATTTTTTCTTCAAGGTCCATTTAGACTTGCAGACCTTTTACATCATCATTTTTTACAAACAGGAAAATAAACCTATCTACTACTACCCTTATTCCATGAGACCAGATTAAACAGTTGGACTCGTAAATTTCACTACCTAAACTAATATCTGCCAGGATTAAACTGTCGGGAAGATTTCATTCTCTACATTCTAAAATAGAAATTGAAAAATAGCCAAACCAATATTAGACTGTCTGGTTTGTTGTGGGTTCATGGCATAAAGACAGATTGCCCATGAACTGAACTTTGAAAAAATTAAAAACAACTAACTAAATTCTCACAGGCTGAGCTTTATTGAGATTTCCTACCTACCCTACTCTAACTTGAAATATTTACATGTCTAGCTGACAAACACTCTTTTCCAATACATCCAGTCAATCAGATGATCCCATGACTGGTATTTTCTGCTCATCTCTTTGAGCATGATGGATAGGCAGGGCCACTCCCATTCTCTTTGTTTTTTAACAACAGCTTTTAAAATATTTGTTGTTTCTTGCAACAAGCTGCTCTTGATAACCTTTGATCATTTTCTAAATGTCTGTAGGAAATGAGCATAAGGATCTTGAAATAATACCTGGTTGTGAGTATTTGACAAGAATATTTCAACCAGGATTGCTTCCTCTTCCACTGGATCAAGAAAAATATTCTCTTGAGAAAGAAAATATTCCTCATCTTCATCACTTTCTAAACTGGAGGACTCATCATATACTGCAGTGCAGCCCTCTTGTAGCTCTGAGATCTTCTGATCTAGTGGGCTGAGCTCTGTGAAAATATCAATGTATTCTTGAGTAGGGATTTCTTTGATTACCTCGACCATTACAGGAGAAGGTTCTTCAATTTCATCTGGCTCAAGAACTTATTCATTGTCTTCCTCCTCATCCTTTGAGATGAAAGGCTGCTGATCCCCGATCACGTGAAAAATGTTACTGATGCTCTGAAATAAAGCAGAGTGAAGATTCAATGAATCTTCATTTGCTACTATGCTTTCATAACTTTCCCCATCAGTATCATAGATAGGCTGCATTGACCCATTACTTTCCTGAAGTTGAGGGAACTGATCTTCCTCCCACAAATCTACTAATGATGGCCCAGAAAAATCATCTTCTGTTTGGAGAACATCATCATCAGATAGATCAAAAATAGGAAAATCATTAATGTAAGCAATGCTATCAATTGAGCACGCTGGGTTATCAGCAGATCTTTCTTCATTCTAGTTCACAGAGGATCTTTCTGAATCTGTACAACAAATCTTAGTAGATGAATGGGAAAGAGTGTCTACTCTATAAAATATTTTAGAGGCTGGTTGTCTATTCATGATCTGATCTATTTCTTCTTCTGTCAAAGGGGAAGATTTTATTGTGTTTCTTTAAGCAGAAGTGCAACAGCTCTATGTTTCTTGTATTAACTGATTTGGAGGCTGGATGTCTTCTTGAGCCTCTTCTAGGAGATCTTCACTTGTGCTGGTAGGGAAACCTTGAGGATTTTCTGATGTTTCCTGATCTCTTCCTCTTTCAAATAAATCCTCATGATCATGATGATATTCAGTTAGAATACAAGGCTCATGAGTTGTTTCTTCTATATGATCAGGATACCACTCTTCTTGTGCAATCTGAGATGAGTTATAATCTAGAGGGGGAGTTCCTATATGTGTTGGTTCTCCTTCCTCATCAGATTTTGTGTCTTCTAAGTGGTTTCTTGTTTCCTCAAAGTAGAGTTCCCTATTAGATTTTTCTATTTCGTCATGATATTCTCTTATCAGCATAGTGCAATATATAGGTAGGAAATCAGGCATTTCTTGATCACCTTCCACTTCATATTCTATAGATTCTTGAGCATCATACATGTCTTACTCATTGTCTAGGTCATGAGTTTGTTCTTATTCTGGAAGAAGCATGGGCTGCTCTAGATAATCAACATTTAGACTGGCCTCATACCTCTTCACTCTTATTTCACCAAACATTTTCACCACTCTTGTCATTTTTTCCAACAAAGTGTTTAGCTTTGTTTCTCTGTTTATACTTGGATCCATGTTTGTAAAAAGAGGTCACTATATCTTCTAAACCAGTTTAGGGTCTTCTACCAGTGGAGTCATTTGGTCTTTTGAGAGATATAAAGTGTGGAGTCACCAGGTGGATGAATTTGAATGTTTGAAGCAGGATGCTGTGCATCATCAGCAATTGAATACCAATTTAACCAGAGATTTTGGGTCTTTCTGAGGTCCTAAGGATATCTAAGATGAAATTCACTCAGAAGTTCCCTAGTTGAGTCGCCATTATGTTGTGGTTCCTGTGTTTTAGATAGATTGGCAAGACCAAAAGACAAGACAACATCAAACCACTTTTGGATTTTAGGATCTAGCCCTCCTGGATCCAGAGAGGGATATCTCCATGAATGTAAAGAATGATATATCTTTAAGGCTCAAAATGAGGTATTAGGCTAGGTATGAAGCACAAGGGTTTTTTATTTTTTTTGTTTGGTTGGAGATCATTAACTGAGAAGGTTATGGAAGTAAAGAAGGAACTAAATAGAAGGATGTTTCGGCATGGGAAGATAGGTCAAATGAAGTGTTAATCCATTGGGCTATGGAGTCATGAAAGGGGATTACTTGCATAAAAACTATCCAAGAGTTTCCATAGGGCAAGTAATCTATACCAATGGATCTTTTTAGATAGATGGTGGAATGGAACATTAAGAATGGGTGAAAGAAAGAAATCAAAGAGCAACCTAAGATCAGGTCATATGTCATTTAAATCCAGGCCTGGTTTTGACATACTTCAAAGGAAACTCTCATAAAAGACACAAAGGGTAGCTTAAGATCAGGTCAGATGTCATTTAAATCTAGACCTGCTTTCAGCATACTCTAAAGGAAGAAAATCCAGTAGTCATCATAACCACTTTCAGAAAGTAGAACACGTTAAATATCGAACGTAGAGTAAGGCCTAAGATCAGAGAAGGAATTTTAACCTTCAATTCTTTTGACACTAACTCGAAGGAATCTTAGAAAGGCTAACTATTGGAAAAGGAACCTAGTGAGACAAGGCTAGCTCTAATCTCCCAGATTCCCAATTATTTCAGCTGAAACCAAAAAAAAACGTCTAAGGAAAAAAACCCCAAATTCATACATTAGTAAGCATGGACCAGCCAACTTCTATACTGGTTAAATTATCATGAATTTTCTCTTAGATACACAAATAGAAAAAAACATATAGATAAAGATTACAGTGAGACTTAGGGTACTTCCAACAGTATTTCCTAATCTATGCTTGCTATTCTTTATGTGAGAATAATGGATAGTATGATAAACATGAAAGGAAAACAATTGCAGTAAGGAAAGCATCACCAATAATATAGACCAGGATCCTATGAATCTGCTTGATTAATTGATGTGCAAAACCAGTCACATACTTTGAGTTCAGTGGCTCTTTTACAATCCAGAATTCTCTTCCCAGCCTACTATAATAAAAACTAGTCAGCTACTTCCCCTCAATAATAGTTCTAACAACTAATAGAATCCCAACAACCAACCAACAATTTTTTAGTGAATACTTATAGGTGCATGAGGAGGTAGAGTAGTAGATGTGGACTTGAATGATCCATTAAGACAGAGGGGAGGAAGAATTCGAATGCCCACTTTGCATAATGGCTTTGCATTAAATTTTTTGTACTCTTTAGGCTGGTCCGGAAGCCTATCTCAGGTTGAGCATATCTTTAGATATGTCTCTTGCAGTACTGTCTGACTGTAGTACTCTGTTTTATCTTCTGTGACAAATAAGGTGATAGAAGGTCTTGCAGGTCTTTTATACTTCAAAATCAATGCATTGACGGTTTTGGGGACTTCTTGGTCAGAATGATAACTGCTCTAGAGCTTGATGAGGAAATAGAGAATGGGTAGTAGTACTTTGGCTCTTTCTTCAGTGAATGGAATGTCCTGCTGATGTATCTCCTGCACTGCTACGACCAATGATTGGTATTCAACTATGCTGAATATGGATTAAGCCTCTTAATATTCAATGTTAGGATTTTTAATCCTTTAATCTTTCTCTGATACACTTTGAACTTCTGCCAACCAGTTTCATAAATACACAGGCTGCAAAGGCGCCGGAGGGTTAACTTGAGGGTTAGTGACCCTGATCTTCAATAAATCATGCTCTTAAACCTGCAAAAAATGAAAACCTATTATGAAATCATGCACTGGGCTTTAAACTACTTTAGAATGGCTTTAGCTGAGGCAGAGGAGCGATTGCAGAGGAATATATGCAGTGGAGAAGGTTACATGGCACAACACCATGAAACCGAGGTATAAACATGAATCAACATGAAAAAAACTTTTAGTGTTAAAACATAAAAGCTTATGACTTGGGCGAATACAAAGGAAAAAGGTGAAAATGAAAGACCACATGGGCATATTTGATGGTGGGACCGGGAAGGCAGAGGAATATTGAACGTGGACCATCGGATCATTGGAAGAGATCAATAGTGGAGATCTTCCGATGAAGTCCTTTGGAAGGTTTTATGAACAAAAATGGATGGGAACACGATACAATATGGGTCGTTAGATTAAAAAAATCAACGGCTAGGATTAAAAGCTGAGATTGCAGAGGGTAGGCGGTAAAGTGAAAAACAAGAATGGTTTTCGCGCAATCAAATAGTGGGTAGGTGGTTTTCACTTTTGGAACACGATCCTATCAGGGATCGACACATGGAATCAAAAAACCACTTTTATCGCGTAATTTTAAAACATTAAACTTCGGGCACAAAGTTACGCGATATGCAATGGTGATCGTTGGATCTAGGACCTCAGATCCGATGGTGCGTAAGGAGCACAATAGGTGGAAAGCTGTGGGGTTAAAAAGGTGTGCGGGATGGAATTAGGACCATTGAATCTGCAGGAATGGACAGCGAAGATCTAATCGACAGATCACAGAACAGTGAAAAGGGGAAAGGCAAAGGTGGAGCACGATTAGATCGTGGTTGTTGGTTCTTGTGGATTGAATAGTCAGGATCCAATTGCAATGTCAAACCATCGGAGGAACAAGAAGGGAAGAATTTTGGATTTGCAATGTGCGATTAAGCATTGGCCATCGGATCTGGAAGAAGAGAAACAATGGAAATTAAATCGGTAGGGTGAAGACAAAGGATTATGGCCGGAGCACGATGCAATCCTGGCCATTGGTTCTTGTGGATTCAATGTTCAGGATCTAATCACAGGATTGGCATCAGAGGAGGCAAGGGACATGGAAAATATAAGTTGCGATTTTCGATTGTGCGATGGAGCATAGGCCGTTGGATCTACAGATGATCAACGATCCAGATTTGGTCAGGAGTCGCAACAGCGCAGGGGTAGTATGACAGATGTGCGCGATGCGCTTGAGCACTGACCGTTGGATCTGAAAGATCGACGGTGGAGATTGAAGCAGAGGTCGATAGAGAAAAGGTTCATCGCATCGGAAAAATGGAATAAATAACGGAAAGTAGGAAAAGGAAAGCTCCGATTGTGATTTAACGATGAGGGCTATGAGGGAGCGTGATTTAGATTTGGCTATTGGTTCTTGTGGATTCAATGGTCAGGCTCTAATCGCAAGATCAACATCAGTGAAAAATAGAAAAGGGAACATGTTAACTGAAATCTCCGATGGCGATTTGCGATTGGCACTCGGTTATGGCTCTGGTCCTGTGGCGAAAAGGGGCTAGGGATAAGGCCGAAAGGGGCTTAAAGCCTTAGTGGAAAAAAGGGGTTTTTAGGCCAAAAACAGGGATTTTTAAGGAATTTCTTAGCTTTAGGTAAAGGGGAAAAAGGGTGATTTAAACCTGTAAAGGGATTTTTAGAGGCTTAAAAGTATTTTGGAGGCCTTTCAGAGGGGAATGGAGGTTTTAAAGAGGAAAAGGAGGCTTTATGAAAATTAAGGGAAATGAGTCAAAATGGGCAATTTTAGAGGCCTTGGAAAAGAGTTCCTTTCATAAACAACAAGACTTTTCAATGGACACAGTAGTGAAGATTTCTTCAAAGGACATAAGGTACATGAAGGCTTCAAGAATGATAGATTTTAAAGGGAAATTTTTCTCTTGAAGACTTAGAAACATACTTAGCCACCTATTTTCTATGCCAAAAATTTATAAGTGGCTAACACCTCGTACAGATAAGGCATCTCCATTCTGACCCTCCATATTTCTCTGTCTTGTTTCCTCCAACAGCAAGGCTGAGACAATGTCATCAAAATTCAAGGTAGTTGTATTGCTACCTATTGCAATAACCAGACTGTCCCACGAGTTTGGTAGAGAACACAACAAACTGATGCAATTATCTTCATTTTAGATTTTAATAACAATAGATGACAGCTGACTTACCACAGTATTGAAGGCATTCAGATGCTATGTCACCAAGTCTCCATCCTTCATTTGTAGGTTATATAGCTTTTTCCGTAGGAACAATTTATTCACTAGAGACTTATATTGTTACAAAGTCCCAAGTTTGTCCCACAAATTCTTTACCGCAACCTCCCTAGATACATTCAACAATACTAAATCTGAGACACACAACCATATTGTGTTGTTCGCCTTCCGATCCAACTTTTTCCAGTATTCAACTGACATTACGATTGGTTTAGTACCTGGATCTATCACGATCCACAGGTATTTATCCACCAGCAGATCCTCCATCTTAAGTTTCTACAACTCAAAACTCTGACCATTAAAATTCTCAATCTCTATCTTTCCACTGCTTGCCATCTTCTTTCACTACAAGAATCTATCCCACAGATCTCCCACTGAACAGGGTCTACCACAGGCCCGAGCAAAAACCCCCTCAGCAACAAAGGTGTCCCATTGAAGCTAAAACAACTCTGATACCAAATGTAGGTTTTAACCCTATAAATAATTTATCTACAAAAGAATCTTAAAAAAATAAAATAAACAATATCAAGAGCATAAAACATAAAACATATATACATAGATATTTTCCCATGGATCCCAAATCGAGACGACAAGCTTGATTTTTCATTATATTCCTTTTAGTGTTACAACACATATATATACATGCCGCAGCATACATAAACCCCAATCCATTAACCATGGATTAGAACATAATCGCAGTTCCCTTGACCAGATCTACAAAATACCAGGGGACGAAAACCATCATGCCCCAAAACCATGTGCAAACCCGTGCACAAAACCATGGGCAGGTCTGCCCACCGAAAAATAAGGTCCAAAATTTTTTCCCGGGACACTGTTGCTCCCCTTGTGACCCCCCTGCTGCACTCGATGCAATGTACAGGGGCAGATATCGCCCCCCACTTTGGCCCCCCCGCGCGTGACTAGTCGTGGAAATAATATAACACATGCCCAACAAATGCCACGATGACCTGTTTGGAGCAGTGAAACCCTAGAATCCAAAGCTCTGATACCAAATGTTATGAAACCAGCTCCAAAAATAGAAGAAAAGAGAGATCAATGCCTTAAAAATATCCACTTCGAGGGAGAAACCTCCAATACATTACATAAATGAACAATTCTTGGATGATTCAAATGACCAAAACCTCCTTTCTATATATAGGAGTCCATGGGGCCACAATGTAATCCTAGTTGACCTAAAATTAATAATGTAAGGGAAAAATAATAACAATATGGGGCTTACAGGGGTACAAAAATAACAATAAGGGGGTTACACTAGAAAAAATAAGGGACTATGCTTGTAACATAGGGACCTAAAAATGTCAACAGGTACGATGCCGATCCAATCACATATAATATAACTCATAAACATGAACATAAATCATATGGAAAAACAGATCATAGAAATGGATAACATATGCATTTAGTACTTAGATTTATCCAAACAATTCTTTTTACATCAACAGTTCTCAAAATCCCTTACAATCCTTTAGATCCACCCGCGCACACAGCTAGCAGGGTCCACACTGTTAGGGATCTGTAATTTTAGCAGATTGGTGAGACTAAAACTGCAGAAGCAACATCGTTTCAACCAACTTTGGGATTCTAGGATCTATCCCTCCTGAATCCGAAGAGGGATCTCTCCAATATGTACAAAGATGGATTTGTCTTTGAAGTTTGGGGTTATGATATTAGGGCTAGTTATGGAGGCCAAGGGTTTTTTTTTTTTTGGGTGGTTGAGCATGATTGTATCGTTTGAGGTGGAAAGTTCTCGAGGCAAAACGTTTCAAAGGTGAGAAGTTGCTGTGCAATCGTAGCAAGCGCCCACCAAAACGATAGACAATTGTAGGTTTAGTCCATTGGGATATGGAGTCATAATAGGATTTAATTGAACATCAAGAGGAAAGAGTGAGATTCATGGGGCAAGTCATCTATGTCTAAGGATCTCTTTGAATTTTGATTTATGGAATGAAATGATACAATAAGAAGGAGAGATAAACAGACAGTGTAACAAGAGCAGCCCTAGATCCGATAAGTACTTAAACTAGTCACCCTTTGACACACTCAAGAAAAACATAAAAGTAAACTAGATCCGTAAGTGTTTCTAACCAGCTACCCTTGATACACTTTCAATAGAAAACATTTTAAAACAAAGGGAAAATTGGAGGCAACTTTTGGAGTAGAAACTAGCAGCCGCTCACCACAAATCCTCTCCTAGCTCGGCTATCAGTTAATTTCCAAGAAAACACAAAGATAACACAATGGCCCAAGATCCTGTAAGCATTTAAACTAGCCGCTAACACATTCCAAGGGAAATATCCGTGACAAGAGGGGGGACAAACTGGGACTGTGTGGCTCTCACCATATCTTCCTCATCTTCACAAAATATATACAGTGCCATAACATTTAAGAACAATTTCAGTTTATATAAGATGAGGGGAACGCGCATTCCTATGCTTGAAACCGAATTAAATTATTCCTAAATAACAAAGTAGAAGAAAACGTTCGATAGTGATTTTCACGTAGAAGGTTACCGATGGATAGTAGGTCCTAACTCTATGCATGTTGTTCTTTATAAGAGAATATGAAACAAAAGAGAAAACATAAACAAAATAACAAGTAACAATTAGAGAAACATCACCGTCAACATAGACCAAAGATCCCATAAATCAAATTTTGTATTGATGCTCCAAACCAGCTTGCTGGGCTTTAAGTCCGTGCTTTAGGTTAGCAACCATCTACACATCTTAGCCTAACCTATCTATCACTGCCAGGCTCCAAGAGCCGTGAATACTATGTACAATCAAAGTTTAAGCTCAAGTGTATATCAAAGTTCTGGCTGCACTAACCCTCACTCATCTTCCGTAGAAGTATATATAGAAGAATGAGGAGGTGAGATCTCGATAAAAGATCTCGAATTACAATTAATAGTCTTAATGATTTTCTGGCTCTCGAGTGGCTCAATGAAGAAACTTATATACATATTCTCCGTATTAAATGATTTTACATAAATATTTAAGCTTCCGTGGGACCTTTTGTTCACTTTTGAGGCTCTCAGTGCATCGAAGTAACTCGTTATGCATGTTCTTTGCATTAAGTTCCTCAGAAGTAACTTTGGTTGCGCCGAGACAAACATCTCGTTCCCGATCAATAAATTCAACCTCTCGATTGAATACTTTGAGGCACGTGGTGTCGCGTAGTTAGAGGGATCAATTTTCCTCAATTTGTGGCGTGGAGGGTTTCCGTCACTGCACACTTCAGATTTTCCTTTAATTGTGTTTTAATTTGGAGGATTAGACTTTTGATAATCATTCTTAGCCGTGATCCCCACAATTATGTCTTCCATCCTCGTTATGGTTCATTTTGATATTTGTCACCGATACTCGTGATTTGTGATTGACTTGTCGTGTTTTGCCGATGTGTACAGGGCCGTGTAGGGTTTGAAAGGCATCAATGCTCGTTGATCATTGATAAACATGGATTCAAAACCCCGTGATGATTTTCTTCGTGAATTGGAGGCAAGAGGATCGTCACCCTTTGTCTCTAAAACTTTTGAATTATGGCTAAGAATGTCGAAGCCCAAAATACAAAAACTCGTTATAAAACTTGCTGTATATAGGGGTTTACCGCTCGTG
The DNA here is from genome assembly GCA_034641835.2 of Pinus albicaulis. Classification (NCBI taxonomy): domain Eukaryota; kingdom Viridiplantae; phylum Streptophyta; class Pinopsida; order Pinales; family Pinaceae; genus Pinus; species Pinus albicaulis. The sequence goes on along the minus strand of CM076577.1, from coordinate 293,236,612 downwards.
GAGGCATGTGGAGGGAGCGTGGCCGTTGGATGCATCATCCAATCCACGATTAAATTCAGAAAGAAGAAATATTTGAATCAGAGTCGCCGACAGCGCAGAGATCAAATCTGCCTTCGGGAGCAAGGGGGAAAGTAAAAAAACAAGAGAATTGTTGACCGGGCGACGAATCAGGGCGATGGAATATGGACCATCGATCCGTACCGCATCGACGGGAGATTAACTGGATGGTGCACCGTAGCTCGTTAACTACCTGGGCATCTTCAACAGCGATAGCCGTTAAGGCTCGCCCATAAATCGAGCGCGCACGACAATATCGTTGGGTGTCCACGTACGAATGATAATGCGCATGAGCAAGCGGTTTTGAAAGCACAGGGACGGAGTCACACGATGGGCGGGAATCGCCGGCAATCGGAAAACCCACCTTTGCCCAAAGGCGTGCGATGAAACCGGCGCAGCTTCGCAATCCGCTAGTGGAATGTAGGGACCACCGGGAGATTCGATCGCACCGTCCGATCCGTAGATCAGATCGACGACGCTAACGAATTAAATTTGAACCGGCTAGAATTATCATATAATACAAAATCGACAGACTTTCAATATAAAACAAGGTTTTAAACCATAAATTTCTAGGAACACACAAAACATGGCGCCCGATCGCGGGCGTGGCGCATGGGAAATGATGACCCCAGGCTTGCGTGGAAAAGGGGTCTAAGACAATCTCGAGGGGTTAAAGTCCGGGGTTTTTTTATAGTTTTTTAATGATTTTCAAGGGGATTTTGAGGTTTTCGATAAGGTTTAAAGCATTTTTTAAAACCTTATAAAGGTAGATTTTCATGAATGGAAGAAGAGAACTTATAAAAAATAGAGGAATTTTATGGAAGAATAGGGAAGAAATCAACGTTAGTTTTGACGGGGAGAAGGGGAAAATGAGCACCTTGCGTAGTATTCCGGCTTGGAAAACGCATTTCTAAGTGAAAAGATGGGAACAACAAGGTAGTTTTGGACAAGAGGAGAAGGTAGGAGGCCTTTCAAGAGTCTTCAAGAGCCAACAATTTTTAGTAATGAAATTTGTTCCTTGAAGGCCTGGGGTCAGCCTTAGCCACCTTTGGTATAACAAATATTATAGGTGGCTAACATGGGTTCCACTGGGGATGGTGCCTCTTTGAAGGCATCAAAAACTTCGTACCTCGCACCTTCCGGGAGGCCGACTCCGTGCCTCGATCCTTTTATGTTCTCTCGGGGAGTGGATAATGATCGATTGTTCGATCCATCGGGTTGCCTTTCTTTCTCGTGGATAATGTGCTCAAACATATTAGCACCAAAAACGCAATGGATCTTTATCAATACAAATCCTTTCTACCTACCCAATCCTACCGATCTAACATTTTTTTCTTCATTAGAGGCACTTGATCGGGTAAACTCTTTTCACAACATTTTTTATTCTTTTTTGAAAGTAGGAAATATAATCTACTTCTACCCTTATTTCCTCCCCGAACTCGCATTAAAATAATATTCAAATGCTTCTTACCTATTCTACTATCTATTGGGATTAAACCGTCCAACATATTTTATTCTCTAAATTCTGGTTAAATAGAGATTGAAAAGCACTCAAGTCGCATCGAACACCCAATTGATGCTAGTCTATGGCATAAAAACAAGCCGCACATAGACATTATTTGCGTAAAAATTAAAATCAAATGGAAGGCTTAAGATCCGAAAATTCAAAAATGTTTCTTCTTTTTATAGCTCCTTGCTTTAACTTTGTTTGAGTTGTTTCTTCCTTTTCCTCCTTGCTCATATTTTGAACATGTTTGAACCTTTAATTTCTATCTTAAAAAACCCAACACAAGCTAGTCAGCTTATTAATCAAATTCACTATCCTATCAAATTTAAAAATTTAAAGCTAATTAGTCAAGATTAAATACTTTGAATAACTAGAAGCGTGTTCTTCTGTGAGTGGCATTTTGAGCTCGCACACTTTCGCATTTGTTTCTCTTTTTTGGTATGGGGCTATACCTTTTTTGACGATCCGCTCTCTTTTTCTTCTTTTCATTGTTTTTGTATTTTTATTTTTTTTTACAAATTTTAATGTTATGATGAAATATTTATAATGAAAAAATAAAAATGCTTCAAAACATATCATGGATCAAGAGAAGTAATGCTTACATCCCGCCATTGACAGACCCTCTAAATACCCTTCTCCATTCAACTCTTGTAAGAAATAGGCATACATACTAACAATCGAATGAATAGAGTAAGGCTAACATAGATTTTCAAATTTTCCATGCTTGCCCACTTCCTCCGAGTACCACTTTAAAACTCCTGCTCCCCAATCTTAAAATTGTTGGCTTTGGTTCTTCCGTCAAAGAGCTTTTTAATGCTATCTACAATGCTTTGTTATAAACTTCCGGTTTGTCAAGATGAATGGTCTGATTTATTCTTTTGATCATGTCATTATCTTCTGGGCGTATGCAACACTTGAATCAACTTCATCACTAGTACACCAAGGCTATTTGGAAAATTGCATCAAGTATTTCATACACAAGCTGAAAAGGGGACACATGCCAATGGATTTCTTCAAAGTTAATCTGTCACCTCAGTGCGTGAACCAAATTTTGTGTGCCAAGAATTTTTGTTGTTCTCCAACATTTTTTTGATTATGTTCACTAAGATTTTTTCGAGGATTCTGCAAGTCCATTACCTTGGGGTAATAGGCCGGAAAGCTCCTCAATGTTATTTCGATATCTCGTGGCGAATTCAACCATCTTCTTTGATCCAAACACTCGTTGCGTTATCAATGATGATCTTGGGTAGGACAACCAAAACTGGAGAGAATGTTAGTCTCCATGAATTTTATAATAACTAAATCATTGGCCCGCTCTACAAGGTATGGCTTCTATCCTCTTAGTGAAATAGAACTATAGTAAAGGAGAATCCACCTACTGCGTAAGGTGGGGGGTGGATTTCACCTATGAAGTCAAGTCCCCACTATTGAAATGGGGATGGCTTCAAGAGTGATTGGATGTAGAGGAAGGGGTAGTACTTTCTTTGCCTCAAACAATTGGCATTTATGGCAAGCAATGATCATCTCGTGCACATCATGGAAAAGAGTAGACTACTGTAAAACCAAATTTCCTCAAAATTTTGTTGGTCGTTGTCTTCCAAGACAAATGACCTCCACATTCTCCTTCATGGAAATGGTACTTAACCTTCTCTCGCATCAAACTCGTAGAAAACATTTAAGCAATAATGCCTGCATTTTTCCAATAAAGACATTTTACTATAATGCAATAGTTTACAACTTTTAACTTAAGGAACTTTGCCTTTGTTTTTGTCAAACCAGATAGGCATTCAAATTAAGCAAAACATAAACACATTGATTTATGTCAAGAGGAATTCATAAAATGGTTTTCAACAATGGTTATTGAGATTTCCTCTTGATCATCAAAAGCATTAATCATATGTATATCAAGAACTTCACAATTTGATTCAGCCATTAGTCTAGCTAGACCATGGCCTTCGATGAGTTTAGTGGGCTTTATCTCTAAATCATATTCAAGAATAACAAAGAATCCACCTACCTCTTACCATCCGGGTCCTATGTTAGAATGTCTTAACAACCGAATCTTGACAAAGGCAACATGTGAATTAAGGATGTATACCCCGAAGTCTTTCAAATATTTAACCAAGGCGAAAGCTCGTTTTCCATAATGTTATACTTCAAAGGGGTACCATCCCCCAATGCCTTGCTGTAAATGTGCAATAGGTCGCTCTTGTCCTTTTAGGATTTTTCTCGAAAGGACAAATAGCCTATGGTATGTTCAGATGCAACCCAGAAAATATAAAATATTTTTGAAAATCAGACTTATCAATCCCAGAGCCTTTGGTTAATGCTTGTTTCACTCAAATAAAGGATTGCTTTGCTTCCAAGGTCCATTTACCCCCTTTCATTTTTTAACATGTTTGTGATATTCCTAAGGAGGTCGCCAAATTGGGATGAACTTCTCAAAAGTTAATCTTTCCAATGAACGATTGGTAACTCTCGAGGTTCCAGATGAGAGATTTGCAATATGGCCTCAATCCTCTTCGTATCTATCTTTATACCCTCTTCTCAGAATAATGTGTCCAAGAATCTTACCTTTCTCGAGACCGAATAGTGTCTTCTTTGTGGTTTGGTGATATTCCAAACTTTCGCATTTCACAAAAACTTTCTTAAATGTTCTAAGTGTTCTTCATATGTTTTTGAAAACACAAAGGATACTTATCAAGATAGATAATGAGAAGAATCCCAGCTCTTCCTAGAATGCTATGTCCATGGCTCTTTGAAAGGCTTTCCAAAGATTCATTAGACCAAAGGGAATGCCACACGAAAGTGCCCCATGGTGTAGTAAAGGTTGTCTTTAGTTGATCACCAGGGTAAACCAAGATCCGATTATATCCCCGACAGGTCATCCGCAAAGAAATTTTTCTAGACCCTACCACCCTTTAAAGATAATCCATCTTTGGTAGTGTGTTGTATTTTAATGAATCTTTGTTTTGTCTCTAAAGTCTATACAAAGCTTGATTTCTCCAGCTTTTTCCACGTGACACCGCATTAGATACCCATTCGTAATATCTATTGTGGACAATAATACTAGCATCACAGATCCACGATCTCCTTCTCGTCGAACCAAAGGCAACTCAATGTTTATTCTACGCAAGCTTCGTTTGAATGGTTTTTGGTTCTCTTTGAGGGGTATTTTGTGGTATTATTTCAAAGGTCATAGGACTTCGATCTTCGTAACTCCCCGGAAAAAACATCGTAAAACTCTTTAAAAAGCTCTATGTATTTGAGTTTAATGTGAGTCGGTAAAGTTTTTTACGCTTTAATCATTTTTCGTTTAAGTTCACCGCCTATATTTCACTCTACTCACCAAGTTCCAGCTTTGCTTTTTGGCCACATCGTTAAAATCAAACAACTCTTCTTAAAGTGCATGTCGACCACTTGGAAAAACTTTCGTAGCTAGAAAAGTAGTTTCTAATCTCCGCATTCGATTCGTATTGTTTCTAAGTTTCTATCCAAGATTGACATTTCGACAAAGTTTTGTGGATGATTCTTCTTCACCAAGGAAGTTTTCTTCACCGCGCTCTATATCATAATCTCAGTCCGAACCGTGTAGTTCGTATTCATTTCAATCGTACAGTCTTATATTTTGTCATTGTAAAACACCTCGCCAATATTTTTTGTTTTCAGCACTTCTATTCAATTTTATCCGATTTGTGCATTCTTTGGCTTCAAATGGTTAAGAAGTGTGTCTATCGCAAAGGCTAAATTGTAAGGTCGCAATATTTTTTCTTGAACAAAATTAACGTACTCTTTTAAATATTTTTAAAAGGTCCATGACATTATTCGGTAGGCTCTAAATCCTGGGATGATTTGCGTTATACTCCCCATTGACTTCCGTCGAATGATTAACTCGAATCCCCATAGCTTGATTCTTCAGTCTCTAACTTTTTCAATAGATGTAAAGCCTAAGAGAAGGGAATCATATTCTACCATATGTTATTGGAACACCGAAAGTTTAACTTGCATGAAATTCTTTCGTGTGGTTGTTTTCGTTGTTAGTAATCCGTACACCTCGCACCAAAGATTAGTTCTAGTGCATGACCCATCGAAATACATACTCCATAGAGGAATTTTTTTCGATTTCATCTTGGTTACCGTCCTCTTTAACTAACGTCCTCAAGGGTTGCGGTGGAATCTTTAAGACTTAGTTGTATTTGTTTCGATTTCCTGGTACTATTATTTGAGGGATACTTTCTTGAATCTCAATGTTTAGAAGCAAGGATACATGATTTGTAGTTCAAGCCTCGTATTTGGTTTCCGTTGCCTGCCTTCACATGCAAGACACTATTTTGACACTTCGGCGTTGTGTCTCTCTTCCTCCCTACTTCCACACTCCATGAAGTGATTTTTCATTGAGTGTTTCACTTGCTGAACATGATAAAAGAATCAAGGCATGTATTGACAAATATATAGGAGAGTTTTGTGGTCCGTCTCGGCTTGTGACCTGCACGTATATGGGACTCCCCGTAAAGTCTTCAGCTTTGATTGAAAGGATAGTTGCATAGGTCATGTCCATTTGCATGGTCCCATGTAACTTATACCCAAAATCTTGATAAAATCATTCCATATTTCTAGGGCACACTCTGTACCCACAATGATATCCATGACTAAGCATTTGGCTGGAATTTGGGCTAAGTTAACACGAGGTCTTCGATCAATCCTAACATTTTACCTCGCCGGGAATCAAAGGAGTAAAGGTCTTTATAAGGTCCGTGATTTCTAGACCCAGGTTTCCGTCAGAGCAAATTTCTTAGGCATTAAATTGTGAGAGGCTCCTGAGTCATGCATAACGTTGTGCAAAATCTTTGCATGAAAATGAAATTACATGGTGTGGGAGGAACTTCAGCCCTGATATCTTTCCTTAATATTTGGACCAAAAAATAAGCCTCCGGTTGGTCATCGTTAACACCTGTATTATTGTTGTTCTCTAAATTTTAAAGCCTTCAAAATTTGGGTCCTCTATAAATGTTAAAAATAACCTTACCAAGGGAACAAGAGATTGATCTAGAAATTTCCGTTCTTGTGTCGTAAAAGGAATTTGACTCTTTAAAGCACCGGTATCGTGCCTTATTAGTCGTCATTTTTTCAGCAATGTCGCCTTGCCGATTTGTTCGTTTACACTGACAAAATTGTTTTAGCAGGAGTACTAGCCGATGTGTTAGTACTACTAATGTCTACACTCTATTTTTCATTGTCTTGAGTGCTTTTCGCTACTCTTATCAGAATTTTCAGCCACCTGCTTTATCCTTTGTTTGACAACTTTAGGCTTGGTTGCAAATGGTCAGTTTCATGAGGATTTGTCAAAGGTTTTGTTGTCAGTCGGTTAATTAGATTACTTCTAAGTTCAGTATTCTCTTCAGGTTCTATGATGGCATTTTCCATGTTTTGATAATAATTTTCATTATCATCTCTTTGTCATCATAAAGTGTGTAAAGGCCTTGTTTTTTATCATAATGAACCTCAAAGTCATCATCATCTACCCCAAAAGGTTGATATCATCCTCCTCTCCGTTATTTGATCCGTTTCCTCAACCTCACCGTTGGTACTATTTTATTGCTATCCTTCTCTTCAAAATCCATCATTTATCTATCATTTTATTCTATAAACTCTCATGTCCATATTGAGTTTGATTAATGAAGCATTATAATTGTTATTTACATTAAATTTAATTTATGGGTTTTTATGTTAAAAATTGGAATTTTTCAACAAAATGATGGATGCAATGACTTCTTGTAATCAGCTTTATGTTGCATAAGGTGGCATGGCAGAAAATCGAAACAAGGCAAGGACGTGATCTAGGACGTACATACATGGTGGAAAATCTATTTAGCATCGAATTTGGAGCTCCCGAATATATGGGTCACCCACTTGGCCAAACTCACTTATTCATGGGGTAACCGAAGTCACAATGAATGTATTTGATCTTTCTTTAAGATTAGGAACTCTAAAATGATTCGGAATCGTTTTGGAATTAGTTAGGATGAGGGAGAATAGAAAAATAGCCTTTTGGTTGTAAATTTTAATAAATAGGAGGATTTTGATTAGAGAAGGATGCTAGTGAAAACATTGAAGAAAGAAGACTTAAGACTGTAGCGTATTCCATAACTCGTTTTGAATGTAATCCATTCTCAAACTTAATGAAAGGCATAATTTCATCAATTACGTGTTTATGAGTTAACGGTTTATCATTTGAAGTTTCATCAGCAGCCATCGCAGCGTGGAAGGGGCCTACGTGAGGATTGGTACACTTTCTTTTTATGTTTTATGTTTCATAGAATTTTAGTATTCCGTATCCGAAATGTTGTTTTATTCCATTTGTCTGTTTCGTGAGTTCATTAATTTAATTATGTTTCGTGATTGTTATTTTATGATTCCAGGTAGTAGCTTGAAAATTCAATTTCAAAATTATTGAATAAGTCCTTGTAAAAGGTTTAATCTTACATTGAATCTCCTTTCAAAACATCTTCAAGAACTCTGTCATGAATTTGATTTTTAGTATGCTTAGTGTGTTATCTTGAAAGAGTTTTAGAAACATATCCCTCATAAGAGTGATCGTAAAGCTCGTACTAGTAGCACTTATTTTTTAGACTTGATTAAATTTGAGAAGTATAAGTGTTTAAATTGTAAAAAGGAAACATATTTTAATCTTCGTAAAGGAGGCCGGAGCTTGCTCAATTAGACATTTATTTATGATTAATTTTTTAGGTCTATAACATTAGACATGTGCTCTCAAGTTTACCTTACCCCGAGTTGATATTAAATTTAGTCTAATCTAGAACCATGATTGGTCTTTATATTTTGGCACCGTTGTCAGATGGCCCAACTAGAAAGATTTCTAAAAAAACAAAAACAAACAAAAAAAAAAAACAAGGATTTAATTTTAATTCATCATTTTAGAAGTCATGTTTACATTTATGTCTAGACTTAGGGATGATAAAGGCAACATTCATAAAAACCCCCATCCACAAAGAACTAACCCACCATTAGGAGCACTTTAGAAAGAATTGAACACACAACTCCTACTGGGAAAGTTACCTGACAAGAATTTATATAAACAAAAAATCAAATAAAGACTTGCTAATTTACAGAGACAAATTTTATTTACATACGAAGCACACAATAAGAAACATCTCCTGAATCATACAAGAGAAAAGTACGCGACGAATCAACACCCTCTTGAACCTACTCAATTTATACCAAGAAGGAAAACCAATGAAACAACTTTTTTATTTGAAACAAGTGATACCTAACAAGAACTTAAATCAATGAGGAACCTATAAAAATGGTCGAGGGAAGGAGAGGACGCAAGAGGTCCTACTCTACAGAAAAACTTAGAGAATATGAAAGACAACAGAGGAAAGAAGAAGACAAAGAGAAGTCAACTTAAAACAAAAGCAAGATCAAGATCAAAGAGAAGAGAAAGAAGAGTCAACCTTTAAATTTCCTATTCAAGAACCAGGAGAAAATCATGATGAGGAAATCAAAATGAAAACATAATTTCAATCAAGTAGCCAAACTTTTATGGCATGGGCTTTAAAGATCCATTCATTTCTTTAATTTGACATAGTATGCCGAACATATGGTTACATGGATGATGCCCATATTTAGGATTATTCCCAAGAACATTAAAAGCATCAAGCATTAAGATGGTTCATGGGACTTGGTGAACATGCAATAAATGATTGGGATGGCATGAGAAAAATATTCCTAAAGAAATACGAACCTTATTGGGATCGAAAAGACCGGGTAAAGATGATATCTTCTAATGAATCAACAAGAGGATGAAAGTTTGTAGGAGTATTTGGAACAATTGTATACACAACTTCACAAAAATCAAAACATAGAACCATGTCTTCGATACATTCTAACAATATTTTTGAAGGAATTCGAGATGAAATATTTAGATGATCTTAATTTTGGATGGGAAAGGTGATATTTCCAATCTTTACCTTTCAAGAAATTGCCGACTTATGCAAAAGTATCTCAGGAGCAAAGCCAGAAATGAAAAGATCTATATCGTCCAAAGCCACAAAATTTACTTCACTTAGTGCCATACGAAATAGGTAAAAAACTATTAGAAGAATTCAAAATACAACTACATAAGCACCCAATAGGAAATCACCAAATTGACACTGTGCTAAAGAAAAGAAGAAGAAGGTAAGACATCATCAATGGTTGTCTTTGTTCAAAATGCTCAATAAAACATGCTTTCAGAAAGATTGTCCTTTAGAAAACATTCAAGTGTGTGCCTTTTGTATCGTAATCATATATTTCATTGTTCTATAAAGATTTTGCAGAATTGTAACTTGGAAGCTAACAATAAGGAAAATGTAGATTAAGGGTGCTAAGACTGCTGGGCAACCGAGAGACCTCCACCTCTGTGTATGTTTCCAAACCAAAATTTAAAATTTGATAAGATCGATGTATGTTCGACTCCCGGAATGTACCCATGCCATGGCAACACCAAAATTACCCACAACAACAATGGAAACCATTTTATTACCCCCCCCCCCCCCCCCCCCCCCCCCATCATATCCTCAACCATATCAACAATATTTCTCAACCATATCAACAGATTTATCAAAGCTATATCAAGAAGATCCTTAAAACATATCAAGACATCTCAAGAAGTTGTCCATCAACCCCAAAACATCTAACAAACATCGCTCGCTTCCTTCACCAATAAATTCACCCCCAATTACAAATTACCCACCAACCTCCTAGACCCACCTTATCTCCCCAGCCAACTCCGTACCAAAATCCAAATACAGAGCAGAGACCAACATACAGATGAGGGACCATCATATCCCACTACCTTACAAAGATGAGTCGAGGTCTTAAGTATCAAAAAGAACTTCCATAGCAGAAATAGGAAGAAAAAAAAGACAATGAAAATGAAACTCCAAATCAAAGAAACAAATGATGACATCAAAAATAAACAAATCCAACCATCACAACACCACCTTTCCGTAAATATTGATCCACAAAACTTCCCATGTCTTTACCACAAGACGTTTTTTAGATGAGTCAAGAATGTCTATATAAAAATTCCATCATACCTGGGCCATAAAAGACATTCCGATATATACGAAAGCAATTAAAGAACTGTGCCTTCGAAGAAGCCTAAAAAGACTTGATCCACAAACAATTCACGTTATCGGACATCTAGTCAAGCCTTATGACAAACACCATTTCAATGGAAAAGTATGTTGATTCCGAATTCCTTAGAGTCACTAAATTAATAACAACATACCTACTCCAAATACTTTAACGACCCAGGGCAACAATAAATGTGATGACCTCTGAAACAATGAAAATAACGAAACGAGAAATTGCACACACACCAATTGCTTCTAGAACTAGCTGGGAGCAGGTTCAAAGTGATTTCCATGATTTTTGGAGGACATAATTGTTTGCCTGCTAGACTCTTGGGAGTATCCATGACTTTAGTTTTCAAATCCAAAATCTACTTAGGAGGTCACCTCTATCATCCTTGCAGACCATGAAGGTGTAAATGCCGATGCATTCATAGGGTGTCGACTGTGTATGATCACTTACGAGGAACTCCAAAGGAACAACTCACTCAGCACTCAGCAGAATATTTACCCCACAGAGAAACAACTTACATTATTATAAATACAATGATAAGGAAGAAGCTTTCTTCCAACTTATTTTACATCAATCAGATTGTAAGATTTTCATGAATATAATAACACATATGATTTGATAGAATTTTTTCCTTTCTCAACTCCTACATATCTTCCAAGAACAGAAAACATCAATACCAGATGTCAGACAACTTTCTTTAAAGCATGAGTTTTTCAATAAATATACCTTCATTCTTTTATAAAGCATCATTTTGGAAACTTTTTTCCCCCATTCAATCTATCACAAACACTGTAGTATACTAGAGGAGATTAGCCCGGAAAAACATTGAATATTAGCACTCACTCAGACTTATCTCGTAGAAGAAAAATTGATTCAATTATGAGAAAGTATCAAAAGAACTATTGGGACAATTTATATACCAATCCACCCAAATATGCATCACTTATTTTCATATGACATAATATAAAACCAAGAGAAGAATTATATGAGAAGAACGAATCCCATTCTTCACATATTATGACAGAATTGCAAACTATTGAAAGTCAATTTTATTTATCCTATCTCTCCACAACAAGTGGGTATCCCCATTGTAGTAGCGCTAATAAAATAAAGGTATGGAGGATTGCAATGATTATAGAATGAAAGCAAAGAAACTTTGCAAGATTATTTCATCACTATTTATTGCATCAACTCAAGTAGAAGGTACACAATAAAAATCATCATTCTCTTTCGATGGCTTTGCACATAACCAAATCAAAGATAGCCTTATGAATGATAAAACTACTTACCAACTTGATAGTCATCTTTAAGCTAATATTTGGATTTCAAGTGCTCCAAATATAATGTAGAGTCATGAATGGTTTTGCTGATTGTCTGTTAATGTCAAGTTCATATGAATATCGCTACAAGGAATCTATCGAGTATCTATTGGGAAAACTTTAGAAAGTTTAGAAGACATGTATTGAAGCTAATCTGTCTATAACAAAGTGTTTATGATGCTAAATAATATAGTATTAACGTTTGTTATTTCTCTTCATAATAAAGTTGATCCATCAAAAATTTAGACTAATAGTCAATTTTCCAACTTCAACACTTAAAAAGGAGGTAAAGAAGTTTTCTGTATGCAAGCTATTGTGGAATATTGAACATTTAGCAAAATATCTCACTCCAAGTAAACTTCTAGGTAAAAGATAACCTTTCAACTGGTTTAAAGATTGTCATCGTAAAGCTTTTGAAACACTCAAAGAAAACCATCAACCACACCACGAAAAGGACCTAATCGGACCCTACCATTTCACATCTTTTTAGATGCATCACATAATACAAGAGGCTTCATTAGGTTGCAAAGAAGAGTCTTAAATTATGTTTTTATTCGAGACCACAAAATCTAACACCCGCAGCACTAAACTACACAAATACCGAAAAAAGAAATGCTTGCAATCATACATGCTATAAATAAATTCCATACTATATAATCTGTTACGTATTTTTAAAGTGATACCGACCACTCACTCATTAAATATCTAATGAATAAACCATTCATTTAATGGCAGTTACTTCGATGGTCACATAACACAGAATTTAGACATGTTGTTAGATAGACCAGGTAAGGAGAATCAAAAGGCATTTTCTTTCTAGACCTGCATCCGGTGAGATTGTTCCGTTGAAGATTCTTTTTCCGTATGAAAATCTATTTGGTAATTTCGGCAGAGTAGATCCATGTAGAATACGTAGCCAATTATTTTTCCACAAGAAAGACACCTCCATATTTTACTACAAAGGAGAAGAAGAGGCTCATCAAACAAAGTGCTAGATATTCATGGATCAATGGAGATTTATTTTACACCTATTATGATATGATTATTAGAAGATGTGTATGAAATGATGAAATAATTGATATTTTAAAATCTTTTCACAGACGAACCGTGTGGTGGGCATTTTGCAGCAAAAAGGACACTATTCAAGATTCTCACTTCTTGGCTACTATTGGCCATCTATTTTTAAGGATTCCAAGAAGTACATGAAGAGTTGGGGACAAATAAAGAATGGGTAGACCCACAACAGATGAAATGCCACTTCAGCTCTGGGCACATTTAGAGCCATTTTGAAAAATGTGCTCTAGATTTTGTAGGTCCTATCAATCCACCATCAAAGGGAAAAAGGTACATCCTAGTATGTGTACCGATTACGTGACAAAATGGGTTGAAGCAAAAGCATTAGTCCGAGCAACAAGAAAGCAAACAGCAGTAAACTTCCTTGAAGAAATTTTTGTAAGGTATGGAGTACCTAGGGAGATAATGATGTATCAAGGTACTCAGCTTCACTTCTAAGGTTGGTTCAAGATATCACGTAAAAATATAAAATCAAGCACAAAAGCATTATCTTTTACCATCCACATGCCAATGGCCAAGTGGAATCAACAAATAAAACTGGAGGGAATTATCAATAAAATGTAGCAATGAACAGAAGAATTGGGAGAAAGCTCAAAGATGCAAATTTCAAGCTACGTAATTACGTGAAAGACAGACAGGATTTACACCATATCAATTTTAAGGAAAAGAAGCATTGCTTCCTATCGAATTTTCGTATACATACTATAAACAATGGAGATTAGAATCGATTTCAATGAAGCACAAAAGGAGAATTGCAAGAATTGAACAAAGGATGGAGATGAGTACAAGGAAGAAGATAGAACAACCTTAACGTTAAACAAAGGAAGCATGATGCACACATTAAAAAAAGAAAGCAATAAAGAAGGAGATCGGGCTTTACTCTTTGACCTCTAATTCAGAGACTTACAAAGCCAAATTTACAACACATGGATAGCCCATAAGAATAGTTCAAGAACAGAAAAAAATGACTGTCAAACTTACTACAATTGATGGAGAAGGCAACACCTTTATTGTCAAGGGACACAGTCAAATCCTATCATAAGCCCATCAAAGAAGACTTATTCAAAACCTATCTTAGCAAGAGTTGAGATGTGATTGCTGTGCCGTTCGCCAGATATTCCTTACCTTAATATTTTTTCAATTTTTTTTTTTTAAATAAAAAATAAAAAAAATGGTCACTAAATAAAAAATAAAGTCATTAATAATGATGTGAAATCTAGATTTGGCACATTTTAACCAATTCTTTCGGAAAACCAACAATGGCTAGTAAGAATTCTCGTTCTACTTGTTTACCGTTTTTCATCAATTCAATAATGACTCGAGGACAAGTCAAAGACTAGTAAGAAGAACTGTTGGTTTTTCCCTATCTTATCTCCTCAATTTTTAAATCTTCAAGGAAATTGTTTCAAATATTCAAACATTTCAATAAAAGCGTTGCTTTTGTTCTAATTAGAGGGATCTGTTTAAGCAATGAGATAAGGAAGGGGGACCCGTTCTTAAGACTATGCAAGAAGGACCTCGCTCAAAAAGACTATGTCAACATTACCAATATCAGAGGTAGATTCACGTTAAAGACTCATTAAAGATACTTAATCAAAGTTTTGAAAGGTTGCTTATCATCGAATTCTTAAGGCTACATCAACACCAAGGATAAAAGGAAGCTTCACAAATACGGTTCTTCGCATTTTAAAGGGACCTCGTTATATTCAATTCAAAGGGACCCGTTTTGAAAATAAAGATCACCATACCTATACAAACAGATCAACACAATTGCAAGCCAAATCAACATTCTCTCAACCAACAAGTAAAGTATTATTAAATTTTGATTTTTAACATTTAAAATTCTTAAATTATTTTAGTGTTAAAAAATGATAATTATTATTGTCGATTATCAATTAAAAACTATATCCATAACCTTTGTATTATTTCCTATTCCTTTCCGACTATTTCTAAATGATCATTTCCATTCATACTCTGCCTTAGCCTATTTTTATTTCCTATTCCTACTACGCTCTTTCAAACCTTTTCATAAACCGCTCTTCAAAAAATCATCATTTTTAAATCAATTCTCCGTCAATAAAAGTACCAACAAGTAGTGGTCTTACTGTACATCAATGAAGAGTCCGCTCAATAGAAAGACATTTGTAAAACACATGATTGCATTCATTTCTAACCGATGGAGTTACAAAACAATACTCGACCCAAATTTGCTTATGGACTCTATCTACTATCACTGCATCATACTGTATCATGATTATGCTTCTATAACCGAAGACGACTTCGTATTCATGATTTGAATGCGTCATTCAAATCTGCAAAAAATTCACGACCTATGATAGTAAGACTCGTTCTTCCGTGTTATCATATGACACTCGAAGAAAAATGAAGGTCACTGTTGAATTTTTATTTTTGAGTTCATAAAGTTAGTTAAAGAGTTAATTTTCGTACTCGAGTTTTTTAAGGAGGGCCGAGATAACAGGGTGCTAAAAAAAGAGAACATAGTGTATGCTTATGCAGTTTTTCTTACTTCCGCCCAAAATTTGAGGAAATTTCACTTGTGCAATTGAAGAAGTCGTGCCTCAAAAAAATTCGAGGACGTTAAACTGTGCTTCTACCAAAGGAATGCAGTGGCTTAGGTAACAAGTTGAAAAACCCCGATTGAATTTTTTATGACAAAAAAAAGGGTTAGAATAGAGACTTAAAAAAAAAAAAAATACTCTAACAGAGCAGAATTTAAAATTTTGACATAGTTCAAAGTATCACGAAGACCGTGTCAAGATTTTAGAGGAAAAACACTGGCTTTTCGCGTAAATTTAATGGAAATGATGAAGAGGTTACGAAGCAATTTGCATTTTCCTTCATTGGAGAGAAAGTTTAGTAGGAAATGTCTCTTTTAGAATTTCAGAGGATATAATAGCACAAACATTGAAATTAGTCCTTAAGGGGAAAATTATTTCAAAAAACCAAGCAATTTAGGGAAAATCATGGACTCATTATGTCCAGGTCAAGGGTTTCTTCTCGTTAATCGGAAAAAGGGTGTTCCGTGCTTTAGTTAATTCACCCATGGGATGAGATGGTATACATTATTCAAAAATTTGTTACATGTGAAGGACGTTATAGTATAGTATACCTATATCATATAAAACTTCTCAAGGTACTTGAAAGGCCAATGCACTATTAGTCCGCCCCTATTTTCTCTTACAAAGTCCGACTAAAATGTCGAATACCATTCGAAAAACACAAAGGTAATGAAGATAGGAGTTTATATCATTTTAGTTTGATCAGCTGATTAATTAATCTGAAGGAAAGGCAGAGAGAGTGAAAAAACATGAAAGAATTTTTAATCGACAATCAAAATCAAAGTTAGAGAAGAAGAACAGAGGTGCTGAAGCACAGACTGATGATTGATATCGATGAAGAAACCCCGAGTTTAAGTCAAGCAATGTTCCTCAACCGAGCAAATAGTGTAAGGACAAGGCTGCAGAGGTGAAACCTGCCAAGAGAATTTAAAAAGATAAAATCTTCACTACTTATAAGAGAAGATCAAGGAGAATGAAAAGGAGTCAAACACAAGATGATCAACCGTAGCAGTAATGCAAGTACACCAATGGAAATTGAAAGTGTTATTAACTCATAGCGAACAAGAAGTAGATGGAAAACCGAAAGTAATAAGAAAAAGAAAGAAGAGCCAATACCCACAAATAAGAAACAAGAGATGGTTAGAGAAACATATTGAAGAGCCGAAAGAGGAATTGATGGAAGCAAACATGTTAGATAAGGCTGAAAGAAGAAAATGAAATATTGAGAGCTCTTGTGAGCAAGAAGCAAAATAGCATTGGAAAAATGAGAAAATCAAGAAGAAGGTCAAAGAACTGGTTACCTGTTCCATCAACCGAAATATGCAAATGGGCAACTAAATGGTACACTCGTAAAAAATTCTCAAAGAAAATATAAGAATATGAAACATGAGTCTCAAGTGCAGAATGCCCGAGTTCGAAGAATGTGGACATGCTGAGGCGTAGAGGCACAAGCAACAAATTAAGACTAATATACACAGATTAGCATGAGGACATGCTAAATCATTGAGTCTGGGAGATGTTGGTACTATTTTATTGCTATCCTTCTCTTCTAAAAATCCATCATTTATCTACTTGTTTTCTTCTATAAACTCCCCATAAGTCCATTGAAATTGATTAATGAAGCATTATAATTGCCATTTTACATTAAATTTAATTTATGGGTTTTTATGTTAAAAATTGGAATTTTTCAACAAAATTACGGGATGTAATGACTTCGTAACTCGCCTTTATGTTGTGACATGTGGCATGGCAGGAAAATCGAAACAAGGCAAGGACGTGATCTAGGATGTACATACATGGTGGAAAATCTATTTAGCATCGAATTTGGAGCTCTTGAATATATGGTCAATGACTCACAAACTCAACCTATTCAAAATAGAAACCGAAGTCATAATGAATAATGCTGATATTTTGCTTAAGATTAGGAACTCTAACCGATTTGAACTGCTTTTGGAATCATTAGACAGGGAGGAATGAAAATAGCCTTTTGGTTGTAAATTTTAATAAATTGGAGGATTTACTTAGAGAAGGATGCTAGTGAAAACATTGAAGAAAGTGTACTTAAACCGTAAAGGACCTGTAACTTTGTTTTGAATGTAATCCATTCTAAAACTTAATGAAAGGCATAATTTCACTGAGACTACGTGTTTATGAGTTAACGGTTTTTATCATTTGGAAGTTTATTTCAAAGTGTGCCACCGCAGCGTGGAAGGCCCTACGTGAGGATTGCACATTTTCTTTATGTTTGTTATGTTTCATAGAATTTAGTATTCGCATTTGAACAATGTTTTATTCCATTTCTATCGTCATGAGTTCATTAATTTAATTATAAGCTCTTGTGATTGTTATTTTATGATTCATAGTAGTATTTGAAAATTCAATTTCAAAATTATTGAATAAGTCCTTGTAAAAGGTTTAATCGAGCATTGAATTTCGAAAATATCTCTATGAACTTCCGTTTTCATGAATTTGATTTTTAGTATGCTTAGTGTGTTATCCTCAAAGAGTTTTTGTGAAACATATCCTAGTAAGAGGATTGAAAGCTCAAACTGAACACTGCTTTTTTTAGACGAGAGATTAAATTTGATAATATAAGTGTTTAAATTGTGAAAAGGAAACATATTTTAACTTTCGTAAAGGAGTGCCGGGAGCCTCGTCACCTAGACATTTATTTAGACAGATTAGATTCTTTTAGGTCTACAAATATTGTATACATGTGCCTCTATGCTACACTTCACCGTTGACATTAAATTTAGTCTAATCTAGAACCTCGATTGGTCTTTACACTCACTTACGTAGTTTTGATGAAAGGGAGGAGTGATCCGTTGATCATCTTCCCTAGGTCTCGTTTGGAGGTTGTTCCTTCTAGAATTTCCATTTGGTCTCCGTTTGGTTGAGGAGCACTTTGGTTTTGATCATTATGTTCTCTAATTATGCTCATCTCTTTCATCATTTCCTCCATCATTCTTTCCATCTTTGAGCTAGAAGTAGATGGTGTATATCCCTCTCTAAAAGAGACTCTCTCTCTTGTTTTTCATCCTTGTTCTCTTCTCCATTAAATTACCCTCAGAAAGAGCACCCTTTGCATGTCTTCAAGAGTTGCAAAATCTCTTTCTCACCGATAGGCTGTCTTTAGTCAAACCTTCAGAAACTTGTTTAAAGCCGAGCTCCGTGGAGGTTTTAGCTCAAAAAGTGCATTATACACAATGTTGAACCTAGTGCAATAAGCTTGACACTTTCCCTGCGTTGCTTCTATGGCGGTTCTTGTAATTAGAAAAAGGACTTGGAGAGGATTTTTATTCACTTCCCATTTGTTTAAGAATGTTTGATGGAAGCCCTCGGAGATCATTAATACTATGGGGGCTGCTTCTAAACCATTTTCTTACCTCCCAAGCTCGAGAAAATAATTCAAGCTTGAAAGAATCATCATCAATTTCATTTCTCACAAAGTAGTCATTCATCTTATCTGACATGCGTATGTGCAGTAGCATTACTAGCATCATATAATGGAATTCGGACCTATAGTTCCCGTGAAGATTGATTAATGGCACAGAAGGACTAAGGGACATACCATGCCGCCATGATATGTGGTGGAGGTGGATTCAAAAGAGGTGGATTAACAAAAGGTAAAGTGGACTAAAGTGGAGTGGTTTCCGAATGGATGAATGAGCAAGATGTGGATGGAACAAGAAGAGATATCGCTAAGCTTCGATCTTGGATGAGAAACACCTAAGTTATGGAGGAAGTGTAAATCAAAAAATATAGTCTTCCTACTACCAAGATGTTCAATTGCTTCTGGGATGAAAGTGAATACTCGTAGTCTAGTCAATTATATCATCAAAAGACCTAGTTATAAATGGATTTACGAAGTCAACTTGTGATTGTTGTAGAGCCGACAGATTTTCGTGGACTGATTTAGTTCTCATGATGATATGAGAATAGTTGAAAATTATATCTTAGGAGACTTCAAGGATACTTTCGGGTCATCAAATATCTCAGTGGATCGGTCGTGGATAGGCTCTAGTATGGATCTTTTGTGAAGCCACTATGTTGTGTTTTTTAGACCTAAATAAATAGGAAAAGTTCAAACTGTGCATGACAATATTTGAGAGGTTAACTAACTGCTTCCAAACTTTAACTTGCCATTTTATAACTGACTTTGAATAATATTTAATGACAAGGGTTCTTCCTAGTGGAGTCTTAAGGCCCTGTTTTATTGTGGAAGTCACTCGTGGAAGGTTTAGGGTGTTTCTAGGGAGTGCACTGCCCACCACAAGAAAACAGAAATATACCTTTTATGATATCCCGAAACACAACAAACTCTAACCAAGAGATTGACCGGGAGGGAATTCACCGTATATTTCACCTTTAAAAGAGGATGAGATCCCGTGAGGCTACCTCGTCCTTTCCGTACTCGTCTAAGAGTAGAAAAAATGGTTGTGTCATTGTTGCAAGTGAAATGTAAGAGTAAGTGTTTTACTAACAATCAAATATTTTTGGTTTTTCTCGAGTTATTTTTTAGTTGTGTGGTTTCTAAGAATATCCTAATCTGCTTCACAACCTAGCTATGGTTATGAGACAAAGACACCACTTATGGCTAAGCCAATCGATTTTTCAAGGTTGGGATAAAGTCTCAAGAGAATCCTAGGGTTTGCCTAGTTTGCCTCCATTCAAACAAGCTTTTCCATCCCGATTACCATTTCTTGGTAGTGCTTAAAAATGTTGCTTTACCTCAAGTTTAAATGAAAATGAATCAAGTTAGGTTCCCCTGCGGGAGTCACCTTAAATGTTAGGACCATAATTTAGCATTGGCAGACTAAAACCCAGAAGAAACATCGTTTCGAATCCAACTTTGGGATTCTAGATTCAGTCTTCCCCGAATCCCAGAGGATCTCTCCAATATGTACAGCCGTAGATGTGGATTTGTTTTGAAGTTTGGGGTTATGATATTAGGCTAGTTATGAAGGCCAAGGATTTGTTTGTTTTTTTGGGTGGTTAAGCATGATTACCGTTTCGAGGTGGAAAGTTCTTTGAAAAGTTTCAAAGGTGAGAAGTTGCAGCAATCGTAGTAAGCTTCGACCGAAAAGATACAATTGCAAGGTTTTAGTCCATTGGCCGTGGAGTCATAATAGGATTTAATTGGAACAAACAAGAGGAGGATCCACTGAAAGTCATCTTGCGTCCATGATCTCTTTTTGAATTTTGATTGTGAATGAAATGATACAATAAATAGAGATAAACGTATCTTAACAAGATAGCCCTAGATTTGATAAGTACTTTTAAACTAGTCATCCTTTGACATGGACTCAAGAAAAACATAAAAGTAAACTAGGATCTGCAAGTACTTTAAACTAGCTAGCCTTTGATACACTTTCAATAAAAAACATTTAAAAAAAAAGGGGAAACTTGGAGGCAACTTTTGGAGTAGAAACTAGCGGGCCGAGCTCAACACAAATCCTCTCCTAGCTCTTCTTGACTTAGTTACTTCTCTTCCAAGACAAACACAAATATAACACAGAATGGCCCAAGATCCGTGCTATTTTTAAACTACGGCCTTTTAACACATTCCAAGGGAAATATCCGTATAGTAGTAGAAAATCGGGACTCGTGGCTCACTATCTTCCTCACTTCATCTTCACAAAACATATATCTCCCGAAAATAACATTTAAGAATAAGAAAATAAGACGAGGGAACAATGGCGCATTCCGATGCTTGAACCGAATTAAATTATTCCTAAATAAAAAAGTGTGTAGAAGAAAACGTTCAGACAAGATTTCTACCGTAGTGCCATCGATGTGCAGAGGGTCCTAACTCTATGCATGATGTTCTTTATAAGAGAATATGAAACAAAGAGAAAATAGAAACAAAATAACAAGTAACAATTAGAGAAACATCACCATCAACATAGACCAAGATCCCATAAATCGCCCTTTGTATTGATGCTCCAAACCAGCTTACAAACCTTTAAGTCTAGTGCTTTAGGTTAGCAACCATATACACATCTCGACTCCTAACCTATCTATCACCAAAGCAGTAGCTCCAAGAGCCGTGAATACTATGTACAATCGTAAAGTTTAAGCTCAAGTGTATATCAAAGTTCTACAACCAACTCCTCACTCATCTTCCGTAGAAGTATATATAGAAGAATGAGGAGGTGAGATCTCGATAAAGATATCAATTAAAATTAATACACTTAATGATTTCTGCCTTGAGGGGCTCAATGAAGAAACTTATATACATATTCTCTCGTATTAAATGATTTTACATAGACTTTGCTTTCCGTGGGGAGCTTTTGTTGACTTTTGAGGCTCGTGTGGCATCGAAGTACCGTCGCGTATGTTCTTTTTTGCGTCAAGTTCCTCGAAGTGCAACTGGCCGCGCCTCGCATAACATCAACCCCGATCAATAAATTAGGCCTCCGATTGAATACTATACGTCAGTGTGGCGTCGCGGTAGCCAGAGGGACCGTTCCGTCTCAATTTGTATGTGAGGTTTCTCGCGTCAATAAAACACTTCGTTATTTTCCTTTAATTGTGTTTTAATTTGGGGATTAGGCTTTTGATAATCATTCTTAGTCGTGATCCCCACAATTATGTCTTCCATCCTCGTTCTCGTCATTTTGATTCGTCACCGATACTCTGTGATTTGTGATTGACTTGTCGTGTTTTTGTTGATGTGTGTGTCATAGGGTTTGAAAGGCATCAATGCCTTCGCAAACCGATAAACACAGGCGCCCAAACCCCCGTGACATTTTATTTGGTGAATCGCAGCAAGAGCATCGTCACCCTCCGTCTTTGAAACTTCTTTGAATTGAAAAGTGAGAGAACATCGAAACCCCGTAAAATACAAAAAAACTATTATAAAATCCCCGCATATATAGTTTTTTTACCGTTGCGTAGACATGTGGAGGAGGTGCATGGCCATTGGATGGCATCATCCAACGGTTAGGATTAATTGTAGAAGGCGGAAAAATATTGAACCGCAGCCGTCGATTGCGAGATCGACGGTCGGGGAGCAAGGGGGAAAGTAAAAACAAGAGGGACCGTCGACCGGGCGACAGAATCAGTATGTATAGAACATGGACCGTCAACTGGTGTATCGATCGACGACGCAGATTAATCTAGATAAAAGGCCGTAGCCCGGTTAAATATCGGCATCTTTAAAAAGCGAGAAAGTATAGCCGTTGGATGGCCCACCATAGATCGCATGCCAGCCGCATGGCAATATCGCTGGGCATCCATGTACGAATGATAATGCGTGATGAGCAGGTGGTTTTGGAAAGTACAGGGACGCGTGTCACATGTATGGAATCGGGGCCGGCGATTTGGGGAAAACTCGCTTTCGGGCGAAAGGGTATGCGATGAAAACCACACCTGCTTCGCAATCGGCTAGTGGAATGTGGGACCACCAGAGACGATTGCACCGTCCGATCCTCAGATCGATCGATGGCGCTAACGAATTAAATTTGAACCGGGCGGGGTTCGTACGTATAATAATTAAACGAAGACCAATATAAAACAAGGTTTTAAACTATAAATCGAGAAATATTAATACAAAAAAACATGGCTTCGGCGCCCGATTGCGCCGCGGGTGCATGGGAAACGATGTGACCGAGGGTCGATGGAAAAAGTGTCTAAGACTGCTCCGAGGGGCTTAAGTCCAAAATGTGGGGTTTTTTATAGTTTTTAATGATTTTCATGGGGAATTGAGGGTTCAGATAAGGTTTAAAAGTGTTTTAAACCTTATAAAGGTGGATTTTCATGAATGGAAGAAGAGAAATTATGAAAAATAGAGGAATTTTATGGGAGAAATAGGGAAGAAAATGAAGTGTTATTTTCGATTGGGAGAAGGGTAAATGATAAATTTACCACAAGATTCTTGCTTGGAACCGGCATTTCTAAGTGAAAGATGGGAACAACGATGAAGTTTTCGGGATGAGAAGGCAAAGAGGCCTTCAAGAGTCTTCAAGAGCCAACAATTTTTTAGTAATGAAATTTGTTCCTTGATGTTCAAATTACCTAGCCACCTTTTGGTATAACAAATATTATAGTTGGCTAAATTACACACATAAATGGCATAAGGTATTCATGCAATGTGCAATGAGCCTTACAAGACAGAAACTATACGATTCACCCCAAAGATCAAAAAATATATCACTAGCTTATCTAAAAACTATCTTATCTAACTCGATTTGGACGTTTATGTATATCTTACCGCGCTCATCCAAAGGTTCACAAACTATGGTTTGAGAATCCTAAGGTTGTACCCTTTAGGCCATTACAACTCATTAAGGGACTTCGAACCACCCCAAAGCCCCTCGACTATGCATTTCTTAGTTATGTATGACCCAAAATTACAAAAAGATACTATTACTTACTCAACAATGTGGTCTTAAGGGACCCCGCTCCAACAATTCCCCAACACAATATCGTGACTCGTCCCCAAGTCACAAAGGTACTCGAGTCTTCATATTCATCCTCAACTCCTCGATGGCGTTAAGGAAGGGGTGCAAGGATGTCGTGGCTCGATTTTCATACCCGTGTTGTATCCACCAACTTGTGAAAGGTCACTTCCGTCATGTGAGATTGATACTATGGTACTTTTGGTTCATGTTCTTAACATCAACATCAAAATCTTGTGATGCCTTCATTGCTTCATCTACCCATGGTCGTGGTCGGTCGCCGTGTGCTTCTTCCTCCATAGGTATTTTACCTCATCAAAATACTTGGCTCATCTGCAATCGTGCCATTCTTTAAGTAGGAACAAATGTTGACAAGGCCTCTCAAGCTCACTTTCGCTCTTTGGCGCGCAATTCCCGAGAACTTCCCGATAATGGTGTTCATCTCGCATGGATGTCCAGGCTCTGGGATGTATCCGTGCTTTCCCTTACCCTTGGCCGGATGGGCCATCGCAATACCGGCCAATACTTCTTTTCGACTAGAGAAACGTGAAGTTGCAGTTTGAACTTTAGGCAGTAGGCTTCAGTTGAAGCTTTTCTTTCAACTCGTATCCTTATGCTCAAAATTTGCTTTGAATGAATGTACTTTAGAATAGGAGGCGTTTAAGGTAGCCACTAAAATTAACATTAGCATGGGGCACATCAAAGGAAGGGATAGAAACCCCGGGAAAGTCACCACAACCAATAAATCAAATTCTCTAATTCTCGTACATTGTGCTACTCGCTATGTCGCGTTGTCTAAGCATGGAAAGACTCCTACATTTTTGTTGCAACCTATCATTTTCCTTAGTGAGTCAATGTGCACGCACACCTATCCGCACCGTAACTTGTCCGTAATAATTTTATGGATATCATGTGTTTTCCACTAGGGAGAATTAATAAGTTAATGCCAACTTCTCGAGCGGTGTTTGCACTTTGCATGCAATGCAAAGTTGTTCCATTTTAACCATTGCTCCAGGGAAGGGGCAGATCCTACTATCCTCATTCACTGATGATCATACTCGTGTTTCCGGATTTCTGAACTGCCCTCGCCGAGCCACGCTCGCTCGAATGCTACCAATATTAAGCCATAACACTTGCAATATAGTCTACAACGACTCTACCGTAGCCTTGCATCGCTCCTTGACTTCCGCAAATTCACATATCTCGCAGGAATATGAAACCGCATCTCGCGATCTCATCCAAGTCATCCACCGTGAGAGTGACTTCTTTCGTGCCTCCCGCCTTCAATCCTTTTCATTCTTGCGCAGTCCCGAGGGTCTTTGCACCACGCTTGGTACCTTTGGGGGATTCATCTTTTTGTACCATATAGACCTTTCTATGTCTCCGAAATCCACCTCATGCTCCTCCCTTCCGGTTCCTTTTCCTTTATGTTTCCTTCCCCAGCCTCTTTCATGTCTTTGTCCCCGGGTTGCCCTTTCACGCGGACGTGAGTCCGTGATGTGCGTAGCGTGAGCCTAGCCTCGATCTTCCACAGCCTGTGCCAAGTCGCAATGACTTGGTCGATTTCAACTTGTCACCATATACGACAAAGTTATACCATACTCGGGTCTTTGCGTGAGCTGGACCGTACGTTGTGCATGGACACATTGAAGTCTATGATTGCCTTGTATTTTTCATATGTGTTTATGTTCATAAGTGTTCATGATTTCAACAACCACCACCATGCAACAAGACCCGGTAAGATCTTATTCTACATAATGAATTTCGGCCCCAGAGAGTCCCATAAATTGGCATAGCGCGCTCCTTCAAAACTCTAGGTTCTATCTCCGTGAGGACCGTACCTTGGAGTCTCCCCATGCAACTAAAGAAATCAATATAAGCAACCATGAATAAAAAAATTTTCCTTCCTCTTGTGCCTACGCATGTTTTCTAGCGGCTTAGCACATAGGAATTGCGACCATTGTAGCTTGCAACTTTCTCACACCGCCCTGCTCACATGATGACGTGCGCAGTGGACTACCTTAGGCCCGTATTTGCGCATCATTTTACGTGTACCCCAACACCAAAGTTACAAGGCACACTATTGGGTCATCGATCTATTTAAGGAGGAAGTTAGTGGAACTCGTCCCACACATGGGATTGGGCCCCTCTTCTGCAGCGTTGATTTATAAAGAAGCCGGATGCACGTCCCGAAGCCAAAAACAAAGGTCTCTTATCGGCTGAATCCTAAACAGAACAGGAAGTTAAGGAGGAAATCGACAAGATGTCGGCCGTAGGTATCATTGAGCCAATAGAATAGCCGGATTAGCCCTATGGTGGTCTGGTAGGAAAAGAAGACCAAAGCAAAGATAAGGATATGGGTAGACCCGCACAAATTGAACACGCCGTACACATGAGATCCATTCCCTACGCCATTTCCTCGATGATACTTTGGATAATGGGAGGTCGAAGCGTAGTCGTTCACCGATGAGTTCTAAGGGGTACCATTGCATCATAATAACACTTGAAGATCACAACAATACAACCTTCATGACCAAATGGGGCTCATTTCAAGACATTGTCATGCCCTTCGCACTTAAGAATGCCCTTCTCATTTTTTCACGCGTAGTTGTGGGAGAGTTCAAAGAATTCATTCAAAAGTTCCCCGGAGGTCTATTTTTGACGACCGGAAATTTTTTGGGTTAGTAAAGAAGAATTTTTTCGAACTCGCACATGATGTTGGATGCCCGTAAAACACCAAAATTTTCTAAACATCAAGAAATACATATTTTGTACCCTTGGATTTTGTTAGGGAACGTTGTATGGTTGTATACAGGATTGATGGTTGGACCCAACCAAGATTGCAGTGCTTATCATCAATTTGGTAGTCCCCACCATCGAGCTCACTCCATCTTAGGACACACCGACTACTATAGGAAGTTTATTCAAGGGTACGCCCTCGATCACTACACCAATGGAGAAGTCGAAGAAGGATGTATCCTTTTCCTGGATGAGGAGTGTTAGAATAGCTTTGAGCTACTAAAGGAAAAAGATGGTCACTACGCATATTCTCATATTTCCGTGACCGGGCGAAGGTCTTTCTCTATGTATGGAACATGCTCAGTGGATAACCCTAGAGTTGTCTTAGCGTACCCGTAGAAGGAGACATCGATCACTTGGTTGGCAAGCCACAAGCAATAAACTTTCTAATGCAGATCGTAACTATTATACTACCGAGTGAGAAGGATTGGAAATGGTGTACGCCTTGCATAAATATAGATCCTATCTATTGGGAGGACACTTCAAGATGTTCACTAATCATTCATCTTTAAAATACCTAATGAATAAGCCTGGGTTGGGGGGGAAATATTATTATTATTGTTATTCCAGGAGTATTATTTGAAATAATTGTGAATCCCTAGACTAACAACACTGGACCCGACCACTCGCTGATTGAGAGTGGATAAGAGCCATCCACACCGAGAAATAGCGGGGTTACCGATGCACATCTTTTCTATCAAGGTGGTCGATGAGCACTTGGAAGACATTATCTATTTCTTAACCATGGGAATGTAGGTAAATTACAGACTATTTAGTACAAAAAAAGGAGTTGATGGCTCACGTAGCTAATTTCACCATAATTGTTGGTCAATTATACAAGTTCGACCAATCAAATTAGGTGTCATGGGCGTGTGTATTAGAACAAAACAGATAGCGTCCGGGCCGAAGTCTGGAGGGGTGGTGGCAGTAGGTCACTATGTGAAACAGCCGCCATACGAAGGTGTTGAGGACTTGGTTGTGGTGGCCCACATTGTATAGTGACACCCACACATATGACACAAAATCGATCTACTATAAATTCTATCACAAACCCACCCATAATGTTGTCAACCACTACAAGAAAAAAAGCACATTGGTGAGGTTCATGCTTGTGATCATTTTAAGGTCCGTCACCAATGTCACATATGGTGACTCGTCCTTAAAAAACCGTCACTATAAGTGTATATAGTGATGGTCCTTTTTTATGGTCCATCACCAAAGACACATTTTCAGACACTTTTTGTGAGGGTTGTTAAAGGCCCATCACCGATTCTCTCTTTGGTGACACTTCTAGTGACAAACTTTTAATGACCCTCACCAATGCTCTTTTGTTACTTGGTGCACTCGTCAAAAAATGTCCGTCATCATTGATAATTAAAAAACCGTCACTATAAGTGTATATAGTGATGGTCCTTTATGGTCCATCACCAAAGATATTTTCGAGACTTTTGGTGAGGGTCGTTAAAGGCCCATCACTAATTCTCTCTTTGGTGATACTTTTAGTGATTTAACTTTAATGACCCTACCAATGCACTTTTAATACTTTGTGACCTGGCCAAAAAATGCTCGTCATCATTGATCATTCCAATGAGTTTTTGATGACGCTATGCCCGTTAATATATTTTTTGTCAAAAGTTAACGATTTAATACCATTATTGTGGAGCATTTTTTATAATATGTCCAAGGCCATAGTGGTTCGGTCGACTAATTTTTTGAAGTAATTAGTGTTTATCATTTCCCCAAGTAATGACTATAGTCGAATAGAGATTTCCGTATCAACACATGATCTTACATATATATTAAGTTTATTATCTAGAAAATTCCCTTTAGGATAAAGTTCCACCATTGTGTGTAGGAAATATATTATTTAATACATAATCAAGCTTTGACATTTCTATTAATGAGAAAATTCCAACGATCCTCACCAATTTGGGTACGCCTTAAATTAATTCTTTGGCACACACTAACATTTCTTAGCACCCCACATGTATTGGAACATCTTATACCTAGAACATCTCGTGATGACACTAATGCCTCAGACATGGCAAAAGATGCGCTAGCACAACATGAACTCTCCTCTTGTCAGCCATTGCCGCATAGTCCCTAGCATGCCCTAGAACACCTTGGTTAAATGCACCGACATACATTAGCACTTGGCACACAATGCCACTTGGTACATTGGGACCTATTATTAGTGTGCCCATGCCCCTTTTCAAAAAATATAAATTTTTGAATTATTAACCCTCTTATTGGTTCTTCCTTTTGTTGCTTCCTGACACATATTGACATACCCCCGGCACC
Source organism: Pinus albicaulis (assembly GCA_034641835.2). Classification (NCBI taxonomy): domain Eukaryota; kingdom Viridiplantae; phylum Streptophyta; class Pinopsida; order Pinales; family Pinaceae; genus Pinus; species Pinus albicaulis. Next base: position 293,207,424 of record CM076577.1, on the reverse strand, counting down.
CCCGCACCACATCCTTAGCACCTACCATGTATTGCATATTCGCGGTACCCATTAATTGGAACGTGATATACTTAGCACACTCGGAACTCCCAAGCACGCTTTGGGAATTCTTGACATGCCTTATATTCCCTAGCATGCCTTACCAATTATTAGCATACCTTGTCAAATTCCTCCTTGGCATGACAACTAACACTCATTAACACTAGTCTCCGGCACATGTTCCTCATATTCATTAACTTCCATGAATTTTTGCCTACTTCTCGCTTAATGTTTTTTCCTAGTAATCCTTAACACTCATCAACATACATTATCACTCTCTGTACACCTTAGCACTCTTCAACATTCCCTTCCACTTCATAACATGCATACATTAGTCCCTCGACACATATTGGCGCTTTGGAAAGTCTTAAAGATGTGATGGAATACGTTAAGATGCCTGGTATGATTTGGCATGGTTTAATATTGGGTTCTATTGTGATGACAATTGTTAGAAAGTAGATGAGAAGCAACAAAGGAATACTTGGCACTTAGAATGCACTTCAAGACTTTGCACTTGGCACCTATGTTGGTGTGCCTAGCATGCCCCTTCGGGAAAAGGTAACTGATGACTTATTAATCTCTTATGTTCATTTCCTTGTAGTTTAAGTTTTTTTCTCCTTTGTTGTCTTGATACCGACACGCCTGACACACCTCGTACATCTTGGAATGCCTTGTCACTTGGCACATCTTAGCATGTTTGACATGTATTCCCACTATCCGACATCAAGGTGAAGAGATGTAGTCCTAAAGTAGTTCGAGTACGAGGGCCGAGGTAAGGGTTGCTAAAGGGAGGTCATGATCATCCTCCAAGAGAAAGATCATCATGTGAGGATTCGAAGAATGTTGCATACCTTAAGGGTCGCCTTGCGCTAGGAAGTAGGATGGCACGTTGGTTCTCTTCTCGCATCGAGCGAAGAGAGGCTTCTCATGAGAATCGGGCATGTGATTTCAATGGTGTCTTTGTGTGAAGGCCACATCAAATTCGAAATGTTGAAATTTGCAACAAGAAATAGTGAGATTGGAAACCAGAAGGACAAAAAAAAAATGCACCCACACTGTGAGGAATTTTGATGCACCATGAGTGAGGAATGGGGCGTCTAATTTATTTTTCCTTAAATAAATTGGACAATAAATTGTAATTAACTTTGTAACAACTTGTGTCAGTTAATTAAGCGTGATGACCAAGTTAGCTCAAGAAATTCAAGTACTTGAGGGTTCAAGATGAGGCATCTAGAGGGATTCTAATATTTTTGAGGTCTAGTTGAAGTTGATGCATTAGTGGGGTGCAAGTGTAATTAACTCGATTAAATGAGTTAAAATCGCTTAATCGGTTCTAACCGAGTGATGAGCTAGTGAGAGGTCCAAAGGAATTAAATTAGATTTAATCACAATGAGTGATCAATCATATGACTCATAATTTGTTATTAATAATTGCATGCATATCGGGCCGAGGAATACCTACTTGAGACAGAGGTTAAAGGGAACATAACCGTTATTGTATTCGTAGGAATTTCCCATGTGCAAATATAAAGTCATTGGGATGCCATGATGGATTGCACAATCAAGGAAGACCGATTTTCCTAATTAATAAGGAGTTAATTTCCGTAGAATTGCATGAGCAAGGGGGGGGGGCTGCGGGGCATTAGAATTGGCTACACTGTAATCGAGTTTGCCCAGATCACAATAGCCTGACATATGTTGGTTCGAGAATCTCATGAGAGATTAAGCATTAATGTATTGTTTCATCATTCCTTGACTTAATACACAATAGAGATAGAGGGGTTTTTAGTAGTTTCTTTCCCCAAATACATCATGTTGTGCGATTGATAATTTATTTCTCTTACTTATATGTGATCGTGCGATTGTGTTTTGTTTCCACAAATTGTAGGAAGGATTCAATATATTGTTTTAGTAGATTACAAGATTATATTGAATCAGTTGTCAGATTTTATACATGCATCGTAGCAAAGAATTTTTTGGGCTACGTAGCTCGTTAGAGAATATTTGAATATTTTGGTGTAAAATTTTCAAAAACAAATAGAATATTGGATTCCTCGCGAAAATTTACCCAAATGGGAAAATAAATCGCCGAATAGGAGCTCGAATGAGGAGATCATCGATTTTAAACCGAACTCTTATTTTTATGAAAAATTTTGTAACGTTCAGACAATTACACTATGCGTGAGTCAAGAACCCCATATGTAATTGAGGTACCGTACATGCAAAGCTTTGAGGAGAAAGAGGCACTTAGAGACTTGGTGGTTTAGAGGGAGCATAAATTACCTCTCAACATGCATCTCTCAAGGAGAAGTAGTCTCGCAAGGTTGTGATAGCCGCCACAATTGGAGAAGTACAGAGAGACTAAGGGAAGCGTCCACTCGGGCGGTAGACCTCCATGAGGGGAAATTTCTTTATTTAGGCGGGGAAGAGAGGGAGCATCCATGCATCGAGGTGCGGGGGTGATGTGGCAGACATAATCCAAGACAAGAAATTGGGAAAGGTCCATTGAGATGGCATGTTCCATGGACTCAACTCGGCTACGAGGAGCCCATAGTACAATAATAGTAGGAAGGATTAGTTAGATCGATGTAGTCGATGTCGCAAGAAGACAGAAATCGTATACGTATGTCAAATACTGATTACAAATCAGAGTTATAAATAGTTCAAAGGGCACGTATGCAAATGTCAAGAAGAAGCAAAGAGAATCCAAGATTAGACAGTGTAGTAGCTAAGCATAGCTAGAAGACTCTCAAGGACAAATGCATTATACTCCAGTAAGTTGTTCGCAGGCTATTTAGTTTCGCATTTGGTAAGTGCAAACAACACTAGAGAAGTAGCAAGTAATATCTTAAAGGTACCGTGATGGGGATATATTGAATTCTTTTCGTCGAGAGGGAGTGTTGAAATTTCAGTCAAAGAAACACACAGAAATTGGCAACTAGAAAGGACAAAAAAATTCTCCCACATTAGTGAGAATTTTAATGTACTGTAGAGAGGAATGTGAGGTGTTCAATTTATTTTTCACTTAAATAAATTGGACAATAAATTGTAATTTCGTCTCATAACAACTTGTGTCAAAGCAACTAAGTCATGATGATTGAGTATCGTTAAGAACGCACTTAAGGTGATCGAGGTGGATATTGGCGCTCACCCGCCTATTCCACTTGGGCCTCACCATTGTCTCTTTCAAATTTTCCATTTTCCTTAATTATAGCAAAATTTACTATTTTGTCATTTTTCAGTCCTAAACTTCCGTAATATTTTGAGTTCCCCCAAACGACGTTTTTTGCATGAAGGTTTGGTGATTTCTTAGAAATCACATTAGCGCTGTAGTCCCTGAGATCTTTCTAACGAGGTATCATGTGCGTCAAACAAAAAATCATATGACCAAGTTACTTAATTCCTGAAAAGTTGGTTACCTAACCAACTTCAATCTGTGGCCCACAAACTCTTGGTGTTACATCTCCTGTGTTAGGGTTTTGCTGCTTAGGGTTTTATCTTATTTTTAAATAATAAAAAGACCCCTTCATCCTTATCGTAACACAAGTTTAAGAGGAACATAACTATCAAGCCAGAATAGAAAATTTCCATGTGCAATTAGTAAGGTCAGCTGGGATGCCATGATGGATTGCACAATCAACGAAGGCTCTCATTTTCCTAATTTAATATGGAGATAATTCCATAGGAATTGTGTGAGCAAGGCAGCTCGAGAATTGACTAAGTATTAGACCGATTTTTCCTAGATCGATAGGAGAGAACAAGGTAGTGTCGGAGAATATCAGAGAGATTAAGCATTGTATTGTTTCATGATTCCTTGACTTAATACAAAATAGAGACAGAGGGTTTTGAGGAAGGCTTCCCGTATACATCCGGTGTTGTGCGATTGATAACTTGTTTCTCTTACTTATATGTGATTGTGCGATCGTGTTTGTTTCCACAATTGTAGAAAGGATTCAACATCTTGTTTTGTAGCACATTACAAGATTAGATTGAATCCTGCTATTAGCTTTTCTACATGAAATAAGAGAGGGTTGATACCATCTTGCCTTGTGGTGGTTAGTAGGTGGCAAGGTCTCGTGATAAAGAACAACATAAATGGAGGAGGGCTTGCATCAGACTCTGAGCCATAATACCGTGCTTCCATACATAAAGGACATTGACCGATTTAACCCCTAGTTTCGAGGGCCGACATTGAGATTCGAAGTTCATGTCAGACTCCTATCAAAGAAATTCCTTAGAATCTATGGATCCATGAGCTAGGTCGAGTCCTCATGGAGGCAAGAGTCGTGTTTTTTCTATGTGTGGATAGGGTTTGTTCTACAACAATTAGAAGTACATAAGTATAATGCCCTAGTTAGACACTATAGCATGTTTAGTTCATAAGGTATGCCCTTAAGACTATGACAAATTTTTTGTAGAAGAAGACGGTTGTGACCCTTAGAGAGAGGTTTATTTCGCAATAAAAGACCCGCGTATCCGGGAAGATGGTTTGCGCATTCGCATGTGTGGAGACAATAGATCCAAAGGAGGGTGGAACCGAGCGGGGTAATATTTCGTAGCGGTGTAGAAGAAATGCAAAGAAAAGTAGAAGAATGGATTGACATGCAGGGAGTTGATTTTGTGGAATTTCCATAGAGTTTTAACCCAATATTCATAAAACCTGATAAATTTAGTAACAAACCGTTAATGGCTGATTTGTAACCCTATTTCCCGCCTATCTACATATTGTTAGAAGTATGATAAGATATAGTTCATATTTGTTCGTCATGATTGGACAACAAAGATCAAATTGTCGATACACAAGAACAATGATTCGATAGACTCAAACTATCATAAAAGTGTATTTGAAGAGCCCTAGATGAAGACATTTGGTGGGCCTGATCAAGAAAAATAATTGATTGTGGTTGGGTAGATTGATGAAATCAAGCATACTGAGTGGTTGTTATAGTTACCGCTGCCAAAGAAGAGCCCTTCGACTTTGTCTGGTGAAGGACAACAAAATTCTGGTAGAAGGGTAGGCATAGGGCCTATGATGCGTACTTTCAAGGACTAAAGTAATAGTCAAGTGGGCCAAAATCCAACTAGCCCTAGTTCTCACTATTGTAGAGGATTGACGGGAGAGAAGAAGGCGGTACCTAAGGCCTCGACTTACCTTGGAGCCGCTAATATGAAAAGTGGGCGACGAAGAGTTGTTCACAAATGGAATTGTGAAGAACTTGTTACCACCAAACTAGTAGTGGACCTAAAAGGGGTTCCTAAGAGGGCAACTGCTAGGACAAGGGGAAACGTATGGAGGCTTAGCCCATTGTCACCACAACTAAGGCTCCTTTCTCTTCACGGCACTTTAACATGGCAGCCCTGTATTAGGAATTCACTGCAGCATAAGAGTCAATGAATAGGTGGGAAGTGACCCCCGAAACCCTTTCCCCGAGATAAAATAAAGGAGGGACTTGCTTTGCCAGTGAATTTATCTTCTAGGGAGAGAGGGGGACGGAAGGGTTGAGGAGAAAAAAATACTTATGAAGGAAGTTCTTAACCTTAAAATCTTTGGGAACTCGGGATTCCCAAATGGTCCTCTTGATGAAAGGCCTTTCGACACCAAAATGGGACCAGGCCAAGGACCCAACCCAAGTTCGTACGGAATTTAGCAACCAATGATGTTCCTATCCCGGACAAGGTGAGGGGGAAAGGATCATACAAGAGTTTTTACTTCTCTACTAGGTCAAATTGAACTCTACTAGGTTCTATCTTTGGGACCAACTAGGCAAAACTTGACCCTAGAGCTAGGCTTGAGGAATCTTTATATTCCACCGTCAAAATTGACCCCAAGTCCTCGAGGAGAGGAGGGCACCCAACAACGGTACTGCCTTCAGGAGATATGTTTCTGCCGTACAGATTCCTGAATTGTTACCCTAGGTGACCTAATGGGGCCAGACCTAGAATGTGAAAATTTCTTAATCTAAGAAACCCCATCGCAAAGATCTTGATTTACTTTCCTACTTGAATTAAGTTACAAGTTAATTTATGAATATTAATAAATTAGCGACAATAGTAAATACAACTAGCAACCTACGTATACAAATCAAATATTGAATAACATGTCTGTAAACAAAGTGGCAGATTTTATGGACAAATCAACTCGGAAACTACAATCAGCGGAAAAACCGTGCAACATTTACGAGGGTTTTCATTATTATGCGTAATCTAAGTACAACAAACAACTCGGGCACCAAAACCGGTTCACCCAATAGAGAAATAAAATGGCAAGAATACGTCGCTCGAATCCCTCTACGTTAGCTCGAATGGGCTCTGCGTCGACCGCATTTCTCAAAGAAGGGTCTACATCACACCCAAAGGGCTTACACCGCCCTATGCCGCCTTGGTTGGTCCCGCCGCCCCGCGTGGCCCCCCACCGCCTCTCGCGCTACCCCCGTTGGGGCTTCGTCGGACCGAGTGGCCCCCCCCCCCTCCTATTGCCCCTACTACCTACCGTCGGAACGCTATGCAGCATAAAGAAGTCACTGCCAAAGGTAACGCATACGAAAATTTAAGAAAATGAAATGAAAATAGATCAATGTACAACAATCGAAATAACTCAATGGGACTACGAGTAAAAGTCGACAACAACAATAAGTACTTATAGCATCACTTAAGAGAACATAGGAGACTGCTCATGTGGTTAAAATGTCATATACCTGTTGGCATGAAAACTCGTATAATTGTAGCGAGTAAACTTTTAGTACCATTATTGGTGATCATCGATAATAATTTCATTTCATCAAATAATTTCGATGAATGGGCCTTACAAGCTATTTTAGACAAACGTTTACGTGCTTCGTGGTGATGGAAAAATATTCACACTATATTAAGAAAACACCTACCAAAATAAGGATGACGTTCAACAAAAGAAAATGGTCAGAGATAGACATCGAAAAAGTTAAAATGCTAGGCAACAGAAAGCAACTAGGTATAATGGTACAAAGCACAACAAAGAAAATTATAAAAATGAAAAACCCTACAAATTACACCCATCCAAACATCACCACAATTTTTTCTTTAACCCTAGTAAGCAGGGACAATTTCCTAGCATGTTTAGCCTGGCATGTATGCCCAAGATCGTGACAATTTGCGTAGAAGAAGAAACGTGCTTATGACCCTTAGAGCGAGGTTTATTTTTGCAATATAGATCGCGAATATGGAAGATGGTTTGCGTATTCGTATGTATAGCATCCATGAGGGGTGGAACCTCGCGCATAAGATTGAGCATGCATTAAATGTGTCATATAATAATGGATTGACATGACGATTTTCAGGACTATCTATGAGTTTTGCATAAAGATCTAAAGTAACTTATACAAAATTAGTCAATGGACCGTCGCTGGCTACTCTATTACCCTAGTTCAATATCTACATATCAGAAGGATGATAAGAGAGTAGTTTAGATTTTTTCATAGATTGGACAACAAAGATCAAATTGTTGATAACAAGAACAATGATTTTGTTATGACTCAACTATCATAAGTGAAGACGAAATATCCCATTAAAGAGAATATTGTGGACCCCAGATCAAAATAATTGACTGGTTGGGCAGATTTATGGTAGTCCAAGCATGCTGGAGGCTGTTAGTTACCGTCAAAGAAGAGGGCCTAACTATTGTACTTGTGAAGGACAAACAAGATTGGTAGTAGAAGGGTAGGCAGAAGAAAGCCTTGATGCAGTACTGAAGACCAAAGACAGCCAAGGGCCAACCAACCAGCCTCAGCCAGTTCAGCCCTTAAAACCATTTCCCAAGAGTAACAAAGAGGGACTTCGACGGAAGCTAGGACGGATCTAGTGCACAGGAGAGGAGGGGAGACCCACAGGCTGAGGGAGAAGAATTAGACAGAGACTTATAACAGTTCTCAACTGAGTGATTGGGGTCCTCTGATCTTCAAATGGTCCTCGCTTTTGTGCGTCTTTGACACCAATCACTGCCAAGGACCCAAACAAGGTTCAGTATGGAATTTTAGCAACCAATGACAGTTCCTGTCCCCGGGACAGGCCGAGGGGAAGATCATGTGATTTTGATTCATGGGTCAACTGGGATCCTACTTAGGTTCAGCCTTAAAACACCTAGGCAAACTGTGATCCTCTCTAGAGATAGGCCTAGGTATCCGAAGATTCCACCATCATAATTGGCCCAAATTCCGAGGAGAGTGAGGGGACCCACCAACGCAGCTTGCCTCAGAATCGAATTTTTCCTCCGGCTAGATTGGGAAATCGATGCCCTTGTGGGTGACATCAAATACCTAGGAAAATGGAAAATTTTAGAAAATGGGGAAATCATCACCTCTTCTGAGAAATTAGTGCCTAATTCACTTGGGGATATGGGAGTCAGGATGATAATACAAGAATTTGGTTTCGATCAAGGAGGCCCGTAAAGTCAACTTCACCCAATGTTGTAGGAATATGAAAAGTGACCTTCAAGAATTTATACTTCATACAAAATGGTGCAATATTATTGAGATACAATGGTCTCAAATACATTTCATTCATCTAAAAATGGCCCATACATTAAATAAGCTAAATAGACAATATAACTTCCACACATTTCAATCATGCAACAATTAGCCCTAGTTATATGAATTGTCAACATGCAACAACAAGAAGAATAGAAAAGAATTATCACCACAATGTTGAGAGTATATCCAACTAGCTTCAAATTTGTAAAACAGCCCAACATAAAAATAGCCCAACCATATATCAAAATGCATCCATCACAATTCAAAAGAAGCTCAAGGAAATGTGAATCATTTGACAGAGACCTCTAAGTCAAGTGATGGATACAAATGAATTCCGAACGAAACTTCTATCGATACACCGATTAGGAGTTGATCATTGATAGAGGAAAATGAGGAGTTGCATAATGGGAGGCAAGAGACCTACCATATGATGTTCCAGACATGTGAACGTAAAGCATGTGGCCACCATCAGCATGAAGTGTTGTCTACTGGTGCAGATTGCTATCAAGACTAATACCTAAGCCCTAGTTGTATTCCTTATATCAAAGGTGATTGTAAAGGGTCATGATCCGTGGTACAAGAGCCCCCTAGCCTATTCTATTATAGTTTGTGATTAACGAAGAACTAACAGTGTTAAAAATTGTCATGTGCACTAGTTGATTCCCTAATGTGTGTAGATTTCGTTGTGCAGTATATGTTGTGACACTTGAGTGTGTTTGCATCAAATATTTCTAAGAATTAAAAACAAATTTCGGTATGTCATTAAAATTCAACGTATACTTTATTCATCAAAACTACATGTAACTCATCTTGTGCTACTCATGTCCAATCTCAAATCATCCCACTTAACACACAGCCAAGACAAGGCTTATCACACCAATCCGTGGTTGTAAAATCCAAGCAGTCAAAAGTTTAGAGTATCACATACCTACAGGGGCACCTAGCACTTTTAAATTCTTGGCACTATGTGGCATGTTAGCATCCCCTACATTCCTGGCATGCTTGCACACCCTAGCACTTCTCTGACGCTCAAAGGAAGTACACTTTTCTGGCAATCGCCTAGCATATAACTTTGTCACTCCCTCCTTAACACACCTATAACCATGAAACTGCTGTGGTCGTCAATAATCTAATTCATTCATTTCCATGCATTTGAAACTAGTGCTCCCTTGTTTTTTCATTAAATTTGCTAACACTCCCTGACATGCATTGGCACACCCTAGCACCGGCACATCTGGCATGTTTCCATGGCCTCTAGCATGCCTTAGCACTCAACATTTGTCACCCTCCTTAGCACACTTGGAACTTATTGGACACTTCCCCGCCACAATCTCTTAATGTTCATTTGGTATGCATTATTTTCACCTAGTGCCTAATTGTGGGTCCCTAGAGTTTCCTAGCATGTGTTGGCACACCCTCGGCACTGGCACATTCGGGGTTTACGCCACTTGGCACACTAGCACAGACTTAATGCTTTCCTAGCACACATGTCACCTCCTTAACACACTCGGCACTACCCACCCCCCCCACACACTCTTATTCATTCATTTCTGGCATTTTGGACATAAGCACGCTCAGTTTCTAGCACTCACTAACACTAAACACACATTGGCACTGACACATCTTGGTATGCTTCCCTAGCACTCTAGCATATCTCATTACCCTCCTATCACTGCCATCTCTTGGTGTGCCTAACATGCCCAATGGAACCTGTCGCGGTTAAACATGTGTTATCAGCGCCACACCTTTCGGGCACTCCCCAATTGTCATGCCCTTTACAGATAGCCTTACTTTTTTGCGACTTCTGGGTACCCAACCATTGTGTTATTGGAACAATAGTGTTGTGTCTAACTCAAAGTATCACCGCTTTGTCTAGCCCATTACCGTATCTCCATAGCTTCCTCCTACAAGTCCTATTTAAAATTATCCTAACACACTTCATCCTTGAGACACCCAGAAGTCATTGGATACTCCTTGGAACATACTCTTATTCATTCATTTCCATGCATTTTGACCTAGTTCTTCCTTGTGATGCCCTCTACACTGCACTCCCCACATGCTTTTTGAAACTATCTAGAATTTGTTAGCACACCTTTTCATTCCATGGCACGCCCCTATCATTCCTTATTTATCATGCCTCGTCAACTGTTCTTTATTTTTTCAGAATCTCATGGGAACCTAACCAAATCTCGCTCACTACAATAGCCTCAATAAGTTACAAGCATTACAACTATAAGAGATCTTTGTCTACTTAAGAACTTCCATAACTCATCTTAGGATACTCATGCCGAATTCTAAATCAAACAACTTAATAGGTTACGAAGACAAGGCTCACATCCATTCGTGGCTTCCAAACAACTAAGAAGATATTTTTACATCTTGATGCTACAACACCTACACGTTCAACAATCCCTTGGAACTATGTGGAACCCCGAGAATCCCCCGCATTCTCAGTATACAGAAATTTTCTAGCGCGGCCCCACCATGCTCTCGACACCTAACACACCTAGAAGTCGAACACGAAACTTCAAGCCCTTGAACTTCAAGACAATCCAATATTTACAATTGTTTACAATAATAAGTCCATTATGCTACTTTGAGTTGGGCGAGGAGAATACTTCATTGATGCCAACCTCATAGGAATGAACAACCTTACCTACTCATTGGTTGACTCTCCACCACTAGTTGAATAGCATATATGTGCCATGAATCAAAGATGGATATCATAACATGAGTTATCGACAATTGAACATAATTGTCATGGATATCATGGACAATATATGGTGAGAATTTTTTAAACTTAGGAAACATTTTCTCATACTCTACTTAATATATGTAGGTGGTAGGGCTTCACTTACTTACTAGGAATATCACCTAAAAGTCAACCAATAAGAACAAATCCTATGTTAAATCACACCTACCTTTCCTTATTTTTAAGATCTTCACTACCTATGACCTTCAAAGTCATGTCTCGTTAGCAACTCAAATGGTGGAATGGAAGGCGTTTCAATAGCAAATCCTTTATCCTTCACCTTTGTCAAGACCTCTGAGACACCTACAATCTATACCCCTCCTTCGACTCAACATGAAATTTTGTTTTTTTTCTACGCTCCTCCCCCCATACCCCCTTCAAGGGCATGTACTCATAAGAAGAGCTCATAATAAAGACATTACGACAAAAAATGGGCACTATATTTTTATAGTTTCAAGGAGGGGTATTGGAAAATAACCATTGATCCCCTACAACCCCAGACCTTCTCAACACATAAATGAAACGAGATTAATAGCTAGACCCAAAGATAGATCTCAAGGCAAAACCCAAATAGAAAGAACACAATGGATTAAACATTGGCATTGGAGTTTTTGTAACCATGACCTTTCAAGATCATGACCTTTCTTTTTTTAACATTTTTCAAATCAAAGGTTTAAAACCCACATTAAAAATGAGATTTGCACCTTAGAATTTGTAACCTTTACCCAAGACGAATCGGACCTAATGGACTAGCTTGGTTATGTCAGGCCCTTGGGATTTCGAGTAAAATCAATCAATGTTTTTGAGGCTAACTCCATACCTCCAACGAAATTTAATACTATCAAGAGTAACTTGAAAAATATCTCTAATACGAGACATTTTTCTTCTGATTGATTTACAGAAACCAGTGCCTCTCCTTTCTTATCTTCCTCTTCCATTTCCAAAAAAAAATAATTAATATTATATCATAAACACTTTATATAGGTAAGCATTGCAATCATTTTCCTCAACCACAAGGCACCTTTACACCTCAACCCATGCAAGTGGACCTAAGTCCATGGTACAACCCATCATACTCGAGAGGGTTCTAATATTTCCTCAAAACTAGGGCATAACACATCTTACAATGCCAAATGGTTAAGACATCTCAAACTTGTGGGTTTTTTTCCTTCATGAAACATTATATAGCTATTGCTCATCAAACACAATGCACTAACATCACTAACGCACACCAAAAGTACAAGATAGCTCGCAAGATGTGTCCTACACCCTCGCACCTCCCCGACACTCCATGAAAATTCATCTAATGGTCACCTTCTAAGTTCCAACTCCTTTTGCAACAAGACAAAAACCACCTATATATGTTGCAACAACCTTGCCAACTTCTTTAGTGGGTTCCATATATATTTCACATTTTCTCTTGTCTTGCAAAGTAGAAAAGAAGAAGAGAGGGTATCAACTTCATCAAAGAATGTTCAATTAATACCACTGCCAAGTTTTCTTCGGTGCAACTTGTCAAATATCTTAAGTTTGCTTCAAAACTTCTCATGGTGCTTAACTTGCTTTTCTACACCTCTAAGACTACAACCCACAAAAAAATTCTCTAAGTATTCCACCTCAACCCTTGTTAGAGTCTTCTTAGATGTACTCATGCCTCAAGAAGAACACAACACTAGCATACCAAATGTACATGCTCGTTCCATCTTTAATGCCTCGCTAAAACCGCTTTATCACACTCCTCAAAATGAAATGTCCACATCTTAAGACAAAACACATATTTTACTTATCACAACCTAAACTATGAGAGTGACTTTGAGAGATAACTCTATGTTCTCAAGATGAAAACATAGGCTCTTACAACCCATTCACACAACCATTTGAATATATTTAACCTAAAGAAGAATAGCACCTACTCCTTCCCAAATTTGTCATATGACATTTAAGAGACTAACATTTTTAACTATTAAACCCACTTACCATAAACCCTCTTTTAAGTAACACCAACCTAATATTAAATATATATATATATATATATATATATATATATATATATATATATATATAATAATTTATTTATTTTTTCAATACAACTAAGTTAAAAAATACTTTCACATTAAAATTTCAAAATACAACATTCCCGTATCCCAACAAATTTTAATAATAAAATCATATTACATAAAATAAATAATCTTAAAAATATATTAATATTATTATAATAAATATAACAAAAAAAATGCTTTCATCACAACCAAAAATATACCATAAATGCTTTCAACTACTATTAAAAAAAACTTTTGGAAACAAAATTAGTAGGATTTTTGTTTTTGTTTTTCGATGATTTACAAAACTCCTTGCAAACCAAATGTTCCAAAGTGGTATTTCTTTTCATTTTTAAGTGAACTAAAAAATTTGCATTCTCAAAGTATCTAAATTGAACTTTTTCCTTTCAGACAGTATGAGCGAAACCAGATCAAGAGAGTTAACGTGCTACTTAAAAGGTAACGTGATATCCGATCTCGAACCCCACCATTGTTCTTCTACCCATCGACGGACGCATCTTTTTTTGTTCACTACTTTTCCACAATTTTTAGTGTGTTCCACGTAGAGGAGAACACAAGTATCCGGGTTCTACTATTTTTCGCATCCATGTTTGTATGTTTTGCATTAACTCGTGCTACATTTTTTTACTATTTGTAGGGATGAAGTTGGCTTCGATGAGTTGGGGAGACCATTTTTCATACGAGCAAGAATAGAAGACCTAAATGAGAGGTTTAGATGAAGTCCGCGCATTTGCGCTAACAGAGTTGGTCATGCATGAGAATCCCCTTCTCCCCGCACCTCACTCACCCTCAAGGAATAGAAAAGATGCTTCAGACCCCGACGACAATGTCACCACCGCAGCTTCGTTTACTTATTTATTCTCTATTTTTAGATCGGTGAAACTCTCTAAATTATGAAATAAATAGAATTTATTTTAAAAAGTATGATTCATAAGTAGAAATACACAATTTTTTTTAGATATTCCTCGCAAAGAGTGAATAAGCCAATACTCCGCAATCATTTTACTTCTTTACAAATTGCGAGGCCCACCCACAAGCCTTTGGGATGTAAAGGGGTAATCACTCAAGAGTAAATGAGAAATCAAACCTAGAGTGACTTCGCAAAACTTTTGGATGCACACCCGTAGTAGTCAATCAACAAGAAAAGACTATAGTCGTTGACAAATTCCTTCAAATAAACCGAAGGAGTACCAAATACCACACTGCACACTATCTTAGAAATTTTCCTCATTAAGAAGCACTATATACTTAATTTACATACCACACATTTCACAATCTATGCCTGAATTCTCGCAAAAAAATTGTGTTTGAAAACAAAAACCACATTAAATACAGAATTTCCCTTTCCTTCATAAGGGGCTCCCCCACCTACAATGTGGTAATGAAAGCCATTCTACCAAGTAACAAGGATAACAAATTTAGAATACATAACCCCTTGAGATGTACTAAGGCCGTGATTGCGCTTATCGATCGATTAGTCACAACAAAATAAGGGGACCAGAAAGAAATACCCTACCAATGAACACATCTAAATTTTTAAATTGTATGAACCGTAATAGTTGAGTGTGTGAAGTGTTCTTTTGCTTCTACATTTTTTTCTTTTTCACTCATCAGTACACAAATTATTGGTGAGGTGGAGAGGGCGCCTGGAGAAAGAAGGGCACAAGCATTTTGGAGGTGACCGTCATTAAGTACTTGTAACTAAGATGCTTACATCTAGTGCTTGTGAGTAAATAGCTCCCTCCAATTTAGGAGGATTTTATTAGGTAACTCGTTGAAATCAACTTCCACGCATATCTCAAAGGTCACAATGTATCTTTCGCTAGTATTGTGCATGTTGACATTAATGAATCGACTAGGGAATTACCAATATTGACTAAAATATCGTGGTGCATTAAGTTAAGAGGTAAATTAGAGTTGAACCCAAATAACGTCAAATCCGGCATTATTAGGTTAAAATCTACAAACCATGGTTGAATGGAGAGCCCTAATCACCCAAAACCACGCGCAAGCTCAAGGACCCCCGTCGATCCCTCTGCTCCCGAAATATACTATAGCATCTTGAGGATAGAACGTATAATTGTGCGACCAGGCCTAGCCACCCAATCTCGTTATTATGCGAAAGTCCAAAATCCATTAAATCTCCGACAAATGTGGGAGCATGCTCCATGTAGTCAACACCGAGAGTCGGAGAAGATTAGATTAATTTTTTGGCACACAAATGGATGGGATTTTCTCGATTTAACTCATACAAGAAAGGTTGGCATTGAGAGCTCCTTAAAGAGGTCGGTTCACAATCCCTAGCTTTAATGCTTCTTTAAAATATTTGACCGAGAGGAAGAGGGCCCACCTTCCTTGATTACCACAATCAGAAACTAGATTTATTATTGTGTTGTTTACTATGTTGTGCTCACTTAGTTTATTTGTATCTCAAAGTTGTTGGCCCTCAAAGGAGATGACAAGGTAGGGATCTGGTCCATTATTGAATCTTACCATGTGAGGAAACTGCATTCGTAGCTCGCACTTGCAAACATAGTATCCCCTCGAGAGGGTCTCACAAGAACGCGTAAAACAAAAGAAATGAATCCTTGATTACAATGGGGGGGGGGGGGGGGGAAGGTGATCTTCGCCATACAACTCTCCAAAACTATCTTCCGCTCATTATGACTGAGAAAGGGCGGCCCGCACCAAGCCTTTAAAAGAAGGCCCTGACCACTACAATGTTGAGAAACTAGGATTTATGTAGCGTGAGATTTTCATTAGTGACTGTCAGTGAATGCCTTTTTAACTTCTTTAGATTAAGATATTTTTCTTGTTATATTATTAGTGTTCTTTCTTCATCAAAATAAATGCATAAACATAAATAGAAAAGAGACACAACATGTAGCCTCAGGCTATGAACCAAAATAAACCTCTCATTCTGGAGAGGAAAAGCCGCACAAATTCTTCTTATGCATATTCCAATTTATTAAATACCGCACTGTGCCTCGACCTATTTCGCCACTCCAAGACCAAGACATACTGCCTTCTCGATCCTTTGATCTTCAAATCATAATCCTCATAGCAACATCCAAACATAGTGATTCATCACCGAACTTCATGTTATCACTACAACACCGAGTAGCACCAAGTGTTTATAATTAGGGGTCAGATTAATTCAATTTCTCTTTCTTGATAATTACTTTCAGAGCTTATTTGAGTTACTTTTTGTCTTCTTCTTAGCTTATTTAGTCTTTCATCAAGTCAATTACCAAAATACCAAAGAAGAGCAATTTTCGAGCTGTGGAAAACCCTCCTCTTAGAGAGGAGAACCCTACGAGAAATTTTTTCTCACATAGAATTTCAAGATGACAAGTACCATGACCAAGACACAGACCTTTGACTCTATTAATGCTTCCAAGACATTTCCACTACTTCTAAGTCTTCCTTCAATACTAATCCTTCTTTTTCTTCAACAACTTGCACTGATCTCATCAACCTTAGAGAACTCTGGGCTTTCAAGTTCGTCTTCGTACACTTCTACGTTATTGAAATATAAGAGACCGCATCATTTAAAGTCTTCATCATTCATCATGTCATGCATTTGGAGATGTGTAACCTTTCGAGAGTAGGAAGGTAAATCATAGGTTTACCTTCCTCCTTTTCCCATACTTATACTAGCCCTTAGACTTATCATCACATCATGATCGTTGAGCTTAACCCTTCACATAGTGTTATTAAATTTGAATGCTTACAAACAGTTACACATAGAACACCTATCTTATACTATTAGTGAATTCATTACAAGTTTGACCGCACTTCACTTGACCGTAGCTTTCCATACTAATCCGCATTCACCGTCTGCACGTTGGCTGCATCAGAGTCCTATCGCTTTCCATTTGTATTTTAACCCGTACTTTATTATGAGGTAAATCTGTCATAGGAATGTCCGCAATTTTTTCCCTTTAGCCCGCACTTTTCCTTCCCGAAATCTCGCACCGTTCTCATCCAGATCCGCAATTCCTTGGTTAAAAATGACCATAGAGTTAATCGTATATAGGCATCATGCGCCCATCATGAGTTAGGGCCGACCCTTCAAGTTGATTAGAGGCCGACTAGATCACCGTGTATATAGGGCCTATTAAGTATGTTGAAATTATTCCGTTGTTTAATGAGGGTGAACATTACAAGGTCTTGGAGCATTTCCTGATGACTACCATATTTATGACCCTTAATTACATTTATAACTAGAAGAGACGAATCCTAATAGGACATCAAGAAGAAGTTCGCTGATCATAATAAAATATTGCTCATGAAACCCATGAAGCAAGTAAGTACGAACAAAATACATTTTATTATCTTTGTCTTCTTCTTTTACATACAAATACATAATTACATAGTCAATATGAAGACCGATCCTAGTTACACTTTTCTGCACCAAGTAGCTTCTCATATTAGCATCATAACATCGCTGAGCACAAGACTTAGAAGTGCCGAGGTTATACATTATGATATAGCACCCGGCATTGATCAACACCATAGCATAGAGTATTATTTCATAATTACGTAGCACTTATGACTATTTGTACTCTATGAGACTCCATGGTGTACCGAAAGCTCAAGTATGTTAGCATCGACCACACACATACCAAATCATAATGCAAATACCCTGATTTGGACCCATGCTCCCAAGGGTCCCAAAGCAAAGAAATTGGATCTCGAAGAAATGACGTGCACTTAGACAAGAAGGATTAAGCCCTCAAAAGTAAAAAAAAAAAAAAAAAAAAAAAAGGAGAAGCTTCTCAGAGGCTAATAAACCCACTCAAGAGGGGCTAACCCATTTTTTTTTTAATTGTTTAATTATAGGAATTACTGCAAGAATTTTCTCATGAGGGACTTCATTGGCTTAGTTCTGGGTTTGAATGGTAGATATTCTACCAAAAATTAAAGGACCTTTAACAATAAAACCTTTATTTTTTGGAAAGAAAATGTAAGGAGAAATGAAGAGGAATTAGCCATTTATAAAAGCCTAAACCCCCTTCATTGGAGCGCATGAGGCCTATTGGGGCCTTCGTAGGCCCAAATTGTTTAAAAAAAAGTAAAAATAGCTTTTCCAATTGGTTCTGGGACTAGGCTCCGCCCTTTGGGGAGTGTTCACAATACTCCCAGACAACATGAATATGGGTATCAGAGCGTGCTCTTGAAATCATACAAGGGGAGCCTCCCCTATCAAACCCGCTCCTTGAGCGCGCTCCTCGAACACGCTCTCGAAGCACACTCCCGCAGCCACGTTTAGAGGGCAATATTAATGACAAAGATCCCTATACAAATCTAGAGGTAATGACAAAGATACCTTGGTTCAATCTATGTTTTTTATGTCTAATTCATCATTCTACATGCTTTTTTTGACATATAAAAGGCATCAAAATATAAAATATAATATAATATATATATATATATTAAAAAAAAACGCTACTGAACGCTCCCGACCGGAGCTTTGAAAATGACGTCTCGCTCCCGCCCGCCTCCCGCGCTCCCGCTCGCAAGTAACCTCGTTGGAAAACACTCGATCAGAGTATTTTGGGAGGAACTATTATTGTAGATACTTTCGAAAGTTGAGCAAGGGGAGTTCTTCCCTACAATATTTCCTTTTCCTAGGTTTTTCTGGTGGAGATTTGAATGACTAACACATCGAGAAGGATATTGTTATACAACATCTACAACGCGTGAAAGATATTATGATGTGGTTTTTATTAGCAAATCTCAAAGTAGATATTATTATGTGACATAGAAGCATGTTACGTGGAGTGCCCATTTTTTGGATTTCCAAGGGAATTTCATGTTGTTTGGTCAATTATTGTGTTTGTATATTATGGTTTTTTCCGCCATATTTTTATCAAATCTTATCTCTTTGGCAGTTATACCATAGGTAGGGGTCTTTTTCATCTATTATCCTTCACTTGTACAATAGGTTTTTATTTTTCTAGGCTTGGTCTCGCTCTACCCAGGATTGGTTGCACTGCAATCCTTCCTAGCCTCCCAAGTACCCAAAGATGGCCTTTACGCCCAGCACTTCGGGAGATCGTGAGGATGAATGAATACCGACCCCCTTATACCTCCTTCCACCACGGTTGCCATCAGATCCCCCCTCGGGCAGCTCGTAGTTGATCATAACAAGCTTCGAGGAAACAAACCACCATATTGACAGGACGGAGAGGATCTATCAACTTTGTCACTTACAGAGGTGAACCGAGTCACACTTCATCTTCGCATGCCCCTGCCTACCAGGATCCGTGCTTTTATTTTTATTAAAGAAGCTTCTCACATACACCAACCGGAGATGCTTGGCACTTACCTCCAGAGACCTTCGCCGACCGTTTGGACTCTCTACTCAACCGGCCGTCTTGGCCACCGTCACGAGGATCATTGACTTCTTCGCAGCACCTCAACATCCCAGGCGGTCAAGAGAGCCACCGATCGATCCTTAGACCATGACCCAGGTCGTCGTGGCGGGATCCAGAATCTTGTCCCACCAGGACCCCATCAGCTGCCACCCAGAACTGTGCAACCCCCACCTCTGTGGGCGCCCAAATTTCCCCGAGATTTTTTGCTAAAGAATAAATAACTCCTCTTTCAGCAAATAAAAACATTGACAAGTTTCCTTCAAATTTTCTAATGGTTCGATGCTAGGAGAAGGAGTCTCCACTCAGAGGCTCATCCTTCTCTAGGACTTCTTTCACCACAACTCATTGTCAAGATGTTTCATCCGTACTTTTACTTTCATATTCTTTGCAGTTTTTCTTTCTCGCTCTTATAAAGAAAAGGATCGTTTGGTCCACCTAGTAATATGAAAATCATTGTAACCAGCAATGCATCGACCTTTTGGTGGTCATTCTGACGTTAATAAAATTATCTTATCTTTATCTATTACTTTGTTTCTCATATATATTGTTTATCGACCATAATGTTTATTTCAAGGATTAAGGTTCATTTTCTTTATTCATCCAAGTATCTCCAGCTTCTGCTCTACCCGTAATGATGTATTGGGAACATCACTAGTAGAGCTTTCTGCATGGAGAAGGAAATAAGTAACCAATTAATCGTCAAAGTAATGTTCAAGTATTCCTTTGGTAACTCAGAGCAAGCAAAGTTGAAGATGTTTACATAGTCGTGTATGAAGTGAGGGTATCAGTGATGGAAAAAAAGATAAAAGAAGTAGCATTTCTGCCTAGCGGAATTTAACTGATATTTTAAAAAACACTATCCGAGAATTTTTTTACAATTTGTTTATATCAAAGAATAAATTTTAATCTACCAAGAATTATTGTAGTGAACATAAATATAAAAATGCATTTTCAAGGTTTTATAAATGATAATAAATGTTATTGTACATAAGTTGAAAGTTCATCAACAAATGTATAAATTAGAGGCATACTAATGCCAAATAATGGAATAAAAACCCTTAGCTAATTCATCCATCCATTCTTCGTGCACTGGCCGCCCACTATGATGTAGGCCTGCTTTTTGTGGAGGAGTAAACCAGAATACGATGAACACAGGTGGTGGTTTTCGGCTGTTTACAAGGGTGATGAGATTGTGGAGCATTGCACTAATGATTTTAGCTAATCTTCATAACTCAATTTTTGTAGCTTCCACAATTTGTGTAGTCATATTGTAACTAAAAAATTTAACAACAATAGTTATGTAGGCCCTGCAGGTTGCCTAATTATTGAACCATATGCCAAAAGCATGTTGATGGGGAGCTGCACATAAGTCACAGTTCAAAGCCAAGTTTACTTGCTTCTACCGTTGTAATGTGGTTGTCTTGTTTCCATGGTACCTTGGTTGTTTACAAGGGATGATGAGATTGTGGGGTGGGGCCACCACGTTTTGATAATCTTCATAACCCACCTGGTAAGCTTCCACAATGTAATTTATAATAATTCCCAAATTTGCTAATAAATAATAGTTATGTAGCCCAAGGGTTGGCTCAATTATTGAACCATTCGCCAAAGGCATGTTGTTGATGGGGATGGCATAGGTCATGTGTTCAGCGCTGAGTCTCCTGGCTGTGTGTAGTTTCCAATCACGTTGTGGTTGGTGATTGTCCCACTTCCATCCGGATATTGGGGGGAAGGGTTGGGGGATCTGGGAGGTTGGGGGAAGGGGGGGTGGAGGGATCTTGGGAGGTTTTTGAAAAAAAGGTCTATCCTTTCACATGGAATCCATGAATCATGATGTACTTTCATGCTTTATCGTTTAAGAAGTAAAATATTGAAACATATTTGCATTTATAATGTTTTATATCTTCTTTATCTTCATGTTCTCATTTTTTTTTTTTGAAAATTTCATTTCTTTTGGGATTCAATGCCTCCCGGCCCTAATTTTTTTTTCCATCCGCATTCTTGCTTCTCCCCTGCAACATTGTTATCACTTGCATGTACATGAATACTGTGTTTATATTTCTAATGTTTAATTAATTTTTTTTCAAGATTATTTTTTTTATCAACACAGCAGATCGTTTTGTCCCTCCTTTATCAACTAATAAGCATAATGGGGATTTATTGCCATTTTATGGATTGTTTTTTGGCTTTTGTCACTAATAAGAACAGCTGAATGCGGTAATGATTAAGTGATGCACTTGCCCAAGCACCTTCTCCTAGTGGCTAAGTAGCACCTTGTTGGCATCCACTTAGTCGTCATGGTTCTTTGAACCATCATGGTACACCCAATCTCCTTGACTTCGAACTTAGTTTTGCATTGAACTCAAAAGTCAAAACGCGCGTTTGTAGCAATGTTCAATCCTTAACTCAATAATGCCACTTTCGTCTTCCCTATGCTTCCACACTCACTAGGAAAACTAGTGCCATAGCTTTTTCCATTGCCTCCCTAATGATTTCTCTCACCTCTAACTTAAAAACAAAGTATTACCTCCAAATATTGAAATCTTCACCCACACCGACAAGTGACTGTGAATTTATTTCTGAGGAGCACATGTTCAAGGAAAATTTTCACTTCCAAAGGGTTATTAGTATCATTCCAATGGAAAGAATTTTCCCGCTTTGAACATATTTCTCCGGTCAATTGACCGTCTCCTTAGGAGGATTTAATGCTTAATTATGCACCGACAGCAGGACCCTCTTTCCTCACAATTCCCAGGGAGTTGCTGGGATTTTCCTCTCCTTTCTATCCTTCTTCTCGATTGCTAACAATACACAGAGACCCAGATAATGCAGAAAATAGTGAATTACCTAAGCCTACTTTTCTCCAGGAAAACAAACATAAATTTCAAGAATTGAACTATGAAGATTTATAATACTCACTAATGGTTGCCACCATTGTCGAATTATGGAGGGATTTGGCAATCACTCCATAAATTTGATGTCCCGCAACTTAAGGTATCCTGGGCTTTAATCTTTCTAATTGCAAAAACAAAGACATCTATGTCACTCCTAAGGCTCTGGGTGTTTTTTCTAAGTCTCAACATTTTGACTTACTATTAATTTCAATATTTCATTATTCTTCCTTTGAACCTCAGTTTTGGTGGGACCTTGATGTCATATACTTGCTACCAATGGCATGTTAGAAAGCCAATCAGCAACCTTGTTATTGCTTCGTAGCAGACAATGGAGATCTATTTCTAAATCTTTCGTGCTGGAAACCTCCTTTTGAATCATATCAAAATAGGGTTCAAATTCTCCAAATTCGAGAAGAAATGCATTCCGTCATCACATTGATTATAATATGAGAATTCCAATCCATTCCATTGCCACTCTTTCCAGTGCTAGGCCAGGGAAAACAATCACGATAAGATCCCTCATTCCCCGCTTGATTGTTGATGTTGACTATTTTTTCCATATATATCGCAATTATCTTCCATTCCTCGTCGTTATTACCCTTCCACTAATCGCTCGGGATCTCTGTGCCTTATCAAAATTTGATTTAAATTTTCCCTCCCTTTGGGGTTCCATTTGATGATGACTAGAAAAGGTAAATGGTAGGTTCAGATAGGTTACCTAATAAATAACATTTGGCATCTCTTATTAATAATTCAATAGCTAATAGCTAGTCATGTAACGATTACACCACACATGGAACAAAAGCAAACAGAAAAATGGAACAAAAGTAGACAAGATAAATTAAATTTTGCTAACTTATTAATTAATATTCTGTGGGAACATAGCAGAGACTCTCAATCACCGCTAAATCCCAATGTGGACAAAGAGTGACCGGGATAGTTGTACCAAACAAGGTGCCAGAAACTAGTGATGCCGGTATCAAGGAGCATCCAATGGTCCTCAATATTCTTCCAAATGCGTATTAGAAATGGTGGCACTTGTTTGCTCACCTCGTTTTCTCTAGATCAACCTAGACACCCCATCTCTGCATTGAGAGTTGAGCATAGACTACAAAGAAACAAAGGTTAAAGCCTTTGCGGGTTGATACCACCGCAAGGACCTAATTTCAAAGATCCACCTCGCATCCCCCGCAAAATGGCCCGATGTTTGGAAACATTTTTCAACACACTGGGCAAGGGATGAGCCCCCCCATCCTTGTGGGAATATTGTCCTTCCCACCATACTTTTACCACAGTATGACGTGGTATGATCTGGATATAAATGTCGAATGATCTTGTATGCAGCAACCAACAAGAGCTAATAAACGTAGAGGCAAGGAGGATCCGTCCAACCCCTTGTCAACTTCCCATCTAATGAGGTCCTTATGATGCCAAAATTAATGCTTATCTTCTAAAATTTTTGAAGACACTTATTAAACTAATCTTGATAGCCACCGATGAAAGCCCCACTTCAAAATTTCAAATGCAATGCCTGACACTGCCACACTACCCCGTCGAACATAAGTCCGAGCTTCGGGAATCTAGTAGGCCGCAGAGAGTCTAACTCTACCAACTAAAAAATTGTCTCGTGGTCACCAACCACAACATCTAATGTAGATCCAAAGATGTGCAAACAAGTATGAGCACCATCAACCAAGCTCGCTAACACCATAGAAATAAAGGATCCATTAGCAAAATGATTGTTGACCATGTCTAACCCATAAGGATGTAAGATGTCCTTCACTTGCCCCTAAATGCCAGCGCAACTTCAACAGGTGAGCCAAGGAATCCATTGTCAAATATACAAATCTAAAGGCACCCTTGACAACAGATTGATTTAGAAAAGTTTTTCAGGGGATAACAGAGTTACTAACAAGGAGAAATGTCAACATGCATTAGAGAGTAGTGTGTTCACCATGGCCACACATCGTGGTCTGTAATCTCGTGGAATTATGAGGATTCGCATTCATGAATTGAAGGTAAGTTCACGAAAACCATATCATACAAACACAAAGCACTCAAAGATCACAACCCAGAATTAAATTACAGATATCAAAACACTGTTCAAAATGTGGTGATGATGATGAAATTGGTTAAAAAGAACACAGCTATTTAAGCTTGGTTTCCTAAGTCTTGGCATAGTGAACAAGTTGAAGATGTCTATGATTCTATTTCATTTAGTCTTAAAATTGTAGACTCAGTTTACTTTGATGAAGTAAAGATGTGTTTAAGAAATACTTAAAGGGAAATGGCTATATATCAACTTTAATCACATTTCCATTCCATACCCATTCACAGGGGCCACAAAAATGTTTTCCTTATAATTTCTTTGCATCAAGCTGGGTATGAGTAGTTTTCAAATACACAGTAACCCGGGCTGATTTGACATGATGCTGATTGAAAAATAGAACACTTTTATTGGAATCAGTGAAGTTGAAAGTGTGCTTCCGTGCACCATTTGTGTGAAGGAACCCAGATTACATGGGATTGTTCCTTGTGTGTTTATCGTATCCTCCAAACCTTTAATCATCTTCTCCGATGAACCGTATGCTGCGTTTAATGTTTAAATGGCCAATCTAAAAACTGGCAGAAATATTAAAAAGGTCACAACCTATTTGGTGGAATTAATGTCATTCATGTAAGGTCTAAAGGACCAGACATTGTAGATAAAGCAAGTAACAAGGGTCAAAGGGCAATATGGTTTGGAACGAAAGTGGTCGACGTAGTACAAGAAAAACTAACATGTCTCAAGATGAAGTCAATCAGAAAACAAGGTTGGTAAGACTGCCTCAAGCCCATTCCAAGGCCTCGAGTCTAGATTACGTGTTCTACAATGGACCTCACAAAACTCCGTCTGCCTTTGCTGAATGAATACCTTCATGTTGGAGCCATTGTTTTAGCCATGATTGTATGTGAGACATCGAGGAAAGTAATGAGGCTCCAACCCCAATATGCCCCACACATTCTTTGGTAATGTGTTTACTAAGGCCTCGATCGAGAGATTTAGATAGCCTTTAGAAGAGAAATTTTCATAGTTGTCAAAACAACAGAAATAATCTGTATCGTGTTCAACATGGCCTTGGTAACCAGAACGAAGGCCATCCATTCCCTCAAGGAAAATTCACAAAAAGGCCATTCATTTCCGATGAATTGATATTCTTCATAGAACTAAGAGCTAAAACAACCCTCTTCACTATCCAATGACCAACTATTGCTACCAGATAGAAATCTTGCATGAATAGACTTCACAATGGAGCGTTCTACATCCACCACATGATCTCAGAAAAGACAAGAGAAATATTTTGGAAAATGCAACGTAACATGCCTTTGACCTTTCTTTGAACTCATGATTCATCCTCAACATGCAAACGAAGAATCTTGTAACTCGTCACTTTTCTTCAAGTAGTCAAAGTAGACTTTAAACTGATCCTTCATCCCCTTCAAAAAATCCACTATAGTTGAGAATGTAACTTTCACACTCCCTTGTAATGTACCATTTCTACAAACCGGCTATTTCCCCTTGAAGGACCACATTGTAATGATCACTCAAGAAAGTGTATCTCTGAGTGTAAGAAGAGCATCTCCCGCAACTTTTAAGTTTTCATTTTTTATGCCATTCATTGCCTCACCCATTCTATTACAAAGAAGACATTTATCATACCTATCCTTATTTTACCTCATTTTTCAAGATGTCATATGATTTGAAAGATCACATCCATGCAGTGGTCATCTCAAGCTTTCTTTAATTCTTACACCATTAAAGCAATTCAAGATTACGATTGTTAAAATGATCTATGGTAATGATGAAATTTAAACCAAAACAAAGCACAAACTCTAATATTTTGAAAGATTGAAGGGTGAATCCACGCTAATATCCTATCGTTTATTCAATATAAAGACTTCTTGCTTTCAACTTTCTTGTTTCTAATCAAGTCAATGCCTAAATACTGGACATTTATAAAACTACTAAGATACATTGACAGATACCAAGTTACCTCACAAACTCGCACTTTATGGTAAAGCCTTAAAACACATGTACAACCTTTAGGGGAACTAAGAGGATTTGTTTGTTTCCACCACAACACACCCTTCTTTATGTTTCCGTCGTCGACGCCCGGAACACAGTTTTTACTCAAAATATGAAGACAGATTTAGACATAGATTGTGATGTAAGACCGGGATTATGGGGATTAGTGCCTATCCATTTAGGCAAATGGAGTCAGCTTACAACTCGCAGGGTTTGAAATTATGTGAATGTTACAACATGCCAAAACTCAACCTCTATGAATTTTTTTTTCCGTATTGCGTAAATTACGTAGAGCCCTTTTTACAAAGGTGCCCTTAATACACACACATGGCAAACAAATGGGGCATTGTACTAGAACCGTAAATGTGTCCTACCACAACCTAAAATGACAAAGAATTTTGTCTAACTTTAATAGTAACTCAAGGGAAATTGATAGGAACACCTCAACCAAAGCCCTTCTTCAATACACTTTTCCTAATATGAAGCCTAATTTTGTGGGAAAATTTTAATGAGTTTCCGGAAGAATAGACAAAGAACAATATATTTTTAAATATTGAATCATATTACAAAAAAGAAATCCTTGAAATTTCTTTCTCCAAGAGAGGATTATTCAATTAGGGCACTACGGTAATTTCCCATTAATCCATCCAATTTCAATGGAGAGCTTGATAAGCCTTTTGTAATCCCCACTGGATTAGTGCCTATCCAATTAGGGAAAATGGATTCAAGTGAAAACTCAGAAAGGGTTTGAAATTGTAATGTGATGGCACGATAGTGGTCATACAACATGCCAAAAACTCAACCTATGAATTTTTTTCCATTGCAAAAAAATTACATAGAGGCCTTACAAAGGTTCTCCTTAATACACATTCGTTAAACAAAAGGGGGTGATTGTACTAGAAACTCTATGAAACGTGTCCTACCTCATGAACTGAAATGACAACATTAATTTGTCTAACTTAATAGTAATCGACATAAATTACAATAGAACATTGCCATCACAAAGCCCTTCTTCAAATGACAGACTTTTCCCTAATATGAAGTCAATTTTGTGGGTACCTAATGAATTTCCAAAGAATATAAAACAACAATATGGACATAATGATGAACCTACATAAAACTTGAACTTTCTTTCTCCGGCAATCAACTAGGCTCACTGAATTTCATTAATCCATACATGCCTTTACAATGGAGAGAGCTTCCGCGTGATGCCTTTTGTCATCCTCCTAGACAAAATGTTCCCATGAAATGTGCTCATTTGACCAAATGATAGGTTTTTTGTGCCACATGTATGTCTTCTCATTGGAATGCTTTTCAAGGCAGCTTTCTCTTTCACATCCACTCCCATTAGAATAACGTTATCTCGAAAATCAATAGGGAGCTCTTTAAGATCCTGACTCTCTTGATTAGAGAAGAACAGAAGGATTTTGCACTTGCCTAGGTTTAAACATGGTATGACGTACTTATCTCCAATGCTTTATTTGGTATACCATTCTATGCATGGATCGAATGATTTAGGCCTAACAAATATACTTCTGCAATGTGTCAAATTTGGAACCTTCTTTGATGTTATCCCCTGCCCTATTCATTTATATTCTTTGACATATTCATCCCTTTTTATTCTCGCTAGTAACAAGCCTTTTGTTAGCCGAAGGGCCTACTTTTGGCCTAAATTCCATGACCAAGTCAGACCTATTTCATCAAATTTCAGGATATTGCCTAGGATCAATCGCCTAGGCGATATTGATGATATCGACGATACAACACAAATTGACAACATTAAATCACGACATCGTGTTCTTGAGGGAGATTACACGGAGTCTTCATGATGATAACACATTTGGATTTACAACTTGATCACAACCCGCTTGACAAACTTGGTAGGCCTCATGAGAACACGGTGGCCTCGGGTCCATAACATGTACACGCGGACTTTAATCACTTCCCCGATGGTGTGGTAAGTTCAATGATCACCTCCACGTGCCGGGTGCTTGCGGTGAATGGAATTGGCTCGTAGTGTTTGCCTCAAGGAGAATGAGGTAGGCTTCGGTTTGCAATACAGGCACATGGTTCTTCACCTCCCAATGCCATAAGTTCAATCCCTTCCTAGCCCCATGGGTGCTTTTCTCCGTGAGAATGGAATCTTGACCAAAGGTGTGAAACTCCTGCTACTAAATCGGTAGTCCCAAGCATGTTGGGCATTTGTGTATTCTTCCTGTCCGGATGTTGTTTTTACATTTTTGAGCAAACTTATTTAGTTATTTGGCCTTTTCTTACCAAGGGAGTCGTACTGTTGGGGTGCTCAAGGGATATGACACGTAGGATGGTGGAGGTTAATGAATTGTATACATTTAGCTTTAAAAACATGTTTCTCTTAGAATATTTTGATAAGAATGACTCTCTCGTTTGTGAGGAGTCACATCTAGAATTTTTATTGCAAGGGAGAATTTTTCTCAACTTTGTTATTGCCGTCATATCCTCCCCATTTTGGACTTATGGATAATTTTGCTCGTGTGTTTTGTGGCTCCCATGATACATGTCCGGTGCACTCATCACACGCAAGGACTTATGGCTTCGCTTGTGGGCTAAAGTCAGAATTTTAAAGATAATAACAGACTATTCAACTACATCTTCTCAGTGGGTTAGGACATATGGACAATTCAACCTAAAAGGTGATGATGGGCATCCGCA
The DNA here is from genome assembly GCA_034641835.2 of Pinus albicaulis. Classification (NCBI taxonomy): domain Eukaryota; kingdom Viridiplantae; phylum Streptophyta; class Pinopsida; order Pinales; family Pinaceae; genus Pinus; species Pinus albicaulis. The sequence goes on along the minus strand of CM076577.1, from coordinate 293,178,038 downwards.
AAGGCCGCAACTTGCAACCTCGTGTGGGACAATTCAAATTCTAAAAGGTAGTGTGATGGGTGCAAATGCTAGCTTGTTGTAAAGCCCAGGGAGTTGTGTGTGTGTGCCATGACTCATGAGGGATGAATTCACATTTTGTACCCATTTATTTCAATAAGTCCCTAATTAAGTATTGGTTTAAGACTCTAGACTATGTTCTCTAGTGATAACCTCAACTCGAAAAGTTGTATATGATATCTCCTTATCCTTGACCGAAATTCTTAACTCGAACTCAGATTGCCCCCTAACTCAAATTTTCTATTAGATATAAAATGTTAAGTCAAGCAAGTTGAAGATGGATTTTATTACTATAATTTTTCAAGATATTAGGAGAATGTCTTTTCTTTTTCCTTTATTTTTTTATTTTTTGGGTATTAGGAGAATTCCTAAACTTACTACTTGTCTCTCAGAGGAGGCACAGGGTCATGTTTGAGGGATCGACCCTATACTCCCCGAACCTAATGCATTACTATAACCGCCCAAATACATGCTAGGTGTGTTAACCGAGTTTCAAACCTAGGTGGGGCCTCAATATTGTCAAGAAAACTTTCTTCCTTGGACTAACTGGGAGGTTTAGGATCAACCTTTGGTCATTTTTATAACACCAAGAGTATATCCAGCAACCTCTAAGCGTATATACCAGACCTTATGATTTAGCAAGAGCCTTATAACACCAAGAGTATGATCCAAAGCAACTCGTAGTTCGCATATAAGCTAGAGCATACCGCATCTTACATTTAGCAAGAGCTTTACATCAGAAATGGGGAGTCTACTCCCGAGGCGAGATCAGCAGCTGCTCAATGGGATTTGAACCGCGCCTTCGTTAGTTTCACCCGGTGAGGCCAGTTTCCACGGGGATTTGAACCACGTTCTCGTTAGTTTCTACCCGTTGAAACTTATCGTTAAACCACATATCATCGTATAATTAATCATTCTCTATTACTTTGAAAATACTTCTAAAACATTAAAGTCTCGTCGATTGGATTGCTCTTAACACCGAGCTTTCGCTCGTCTCCTTCTTTTCATGAGGTGGGTTAACCTGAAGTTTCAAATCGGGCGGGCCTCAATATTTGTCATCAAACACTTTCCAATGTGTCGTCCACCATTTGGCTCTGAAGACAATAGCGACTAAAATTTTGTTAACTGCTACTTGAAACATTCTAAAATTTTTAAGTCCTTGGTTGGTTGGATTACTCAAACACTGAGCCACTTGCCCCATGCAAACACTTTCCAAGTTAGGTCGTCCAATGTTTAGTCTAGCATAAGAGGCTAATTAACAATGTCTCTGTTACTTTCAGAAACATTTCGAAACTTTTAAGTCCTTGGCTGCTGGATTACTCAACATCGAGCCACTTGCCCCTTCACATGAGGACTTTAAGGGTTCAACATAGATTTGTGTATTCTATTTCAACACCCTCGTCAAAACACACTTCTCAGTTAAGTCCCAAGGTCCCCAAGAAACTAGCTCTATCCCCGCTTTGAAAATTATACATGCTAAGATTTACCCTAGATTTTCCCTTGGCAAGTATGACGCTGCCCTATCGAGCTACATGCCCCTTCATTGTGGGCATCATTAATGGTTCGACCTAGATGTACTAATTGCTATTCCAACAAAGAAAACACCTAATTTGGAAGCAAAGTACCAAAAACTCGGACCAAAGAGAACCCAGCACGAACAAAAAGTTTTTATGCCAACATTCTTCTACCATATTCCAAAGTTGTCATGTTTCACTTCTAAGTCATTTATATAGATTTTTAATCATTGCTTTACGTTTAATTCTGAGTATAATTGCAGCCCAAATCGTTTACATTTAATCATCCCCTTAATTAGGTGCTCATGCTCCCAAGTCATGACTTTTGGACCCGTGTGTGGAAGTGCTCGTTGCTCGTTTCCAAAGGTTTTGAAAGTAATAGCTTCAAAATTCATCCCCTGCTTTCCAAATGTTGTCCTTACCTCAAGCTTCGTGCAACTAAGACTTCAAAAATATTGTGCTCTTGGTTGAATCGAAAATTTATTTTCCAGACATTAAAGACCTGGAATCCAAAAGGAAAAAAGACCCATTTAAAGATAAGTGCAACCTAAATTATCCAAATTATTTTTATTACACTCCATCCATCTATTTCTTTGCTATAAGATTCCTAGTCCTTTAGTATTCAATTATAACTCTATAAAATCAAGATGGCCATCCATATTCAAAGGCTTCTCGCTTTCTTGCATTATCTTTTAATAATACTTTATCATAATTCAACTACCAAAGGTAGTACATGTGAGTAGAGAAGTAATTCAACTACCAAATTATTCTCCTACATAGTACATGCTTTGATAGATTATATCAAAAGTCTACTTCAAATACAATAACATTGATTGTTGTATGTGGACATTTTTGTTCAGGATGGTCCATTACATAAATCAAGATGAAGAGCTTGATCATGCAATTGCACTTTCTCTTTTCCGAAAAACTAACCAAACCAAATGGTATATGATGGCAATTTCATTTTTTTACAAGCATTTAATGAATATATCATTTAGCTCGACGGTTTTTCTACATATTCAACTAAAATTTTGTTGCTTAAAAAGACTTGTCATTTTCATGTTTTAGTGAAACTATTTATGGTTTGATACCTCATACAACCTTATCAAGTTACATGCACCCTCATTAGAAAACAAGAGAATTTTTGCTTGCCATGACTATCTTTCTTTGTCACTATTAATTAAGAAAGCTTTTTTAGCTAAGAAACTAGTTTCAAGGTTATGGCATAAATTTATATAAATTGAACAAGTTATATCCAAAAATGTTAACTTGTAAACTACTTACTGTTTTAGGCTTTCCATTTAAAATCTACTTCTATGTTTGAACTTTAAATGAGTTGTTCCATACTTGAATATTAAGAGATTTTGGTGTAACGTTAAAAATTAGCCTCGTAAGGCCCTCACTATTCATTTATTTTATCCGAATATAACATTTACTATTAAATTAGAACTAACGTTATCAAATACGTCGTCGATCAAGATCATACTTGTAGAGTGTCGTAGAATAAAATAGGAGCAAGGACACCGAATTCTTTTAGTTTTCTTGGTTTTTATTCCTTTTGGTGTATCTTTGCACCTTTAAAGGGGCAATTGCTAGTTTAAAGTCTAATTTTCAAAGGGAAAGCAAGAAGCAAATGGAACAAAGACCGCGATGTTGCCAGGAGGTTGGTGGTTTGATTCCACGTGTCTCCGATATTCATATATAGGGAATGAAGAAGATCAGCTTTTGGTGATTTGATGCTCTTTTGACCATCACCAATGAGTTTATGGTGACATTTTTCACCGCCACCAAATATGAAAAAGGTGATGGCTACCTAATGCCACCATATATACACATCAATAGTGACGACCATTAAAGGTCCATCACTATAAATCATTGTTGTTGATATGAAATGGTGAGGGTCATCAAGCCATTATAAGCCATTATTCGCAGGACGGACCTTAATGTCACTAATATTTATGGTGACGTAAATGAACGTGGGGCCGCCATATATATATGCACCAATAGTGATCAACATGAAAGGTACATCACAAAAAATCGTTGTTCATATGAAATGGTGATACTAAGGTCCGTCATTATAATCAATATTCGTGACTTAATTTTGAATGTCACCACAAAGACATGATGGACGCCACCTTTGGTGACGCTTAGTTTGGTGACGAGGCTATTGTCCATCACCATTGCTCATATGAAATGGTGACTAGCTACTTCATCCGTCACTATAAATCATTATTGGTGACGCGACCTTGAATGTCACCAACACCTATACTTTTGGCGAGCCGCAACTTTGGTGACGTTCAGCTTTTTGTGACGGCGATTGCCCATCACCATTGCTCATATGAAATGGGTGACATGCAGAGCTATTCGTCACTATAAATCATTGGTGACGGACCTTGGAATTTCACCACAACACCTATACTTTCAAGCGATGCCGCCTGTGACGTTCATTTTGGCAGACGAAGGCTCTTTTGACCTCACCAATGAGCTTATGGTGACCATTTTCGCCCTCACCAATGTGGTTTTTTCTGTAGTGAGGAATTAACGTACGGCAGTCGCGTGAAAGGAAAAGTGCCTTTCGATGATCTTTCTTTTAAGGAGTCATGAAAAGATTGAAAAGATCAAATACGCAGTGATCTAAGCAAGAGGGTATACCAAGTTTCTATGAATTTCCATATACACTGGTGATCAAATGAAAGAGAAATGACCAAGGAATTAACATACATGTAGGTAGTCTCTCGGAATGCCATGTCGTGTATCATGGTTACAAGGTAGAAGACTCAGCTCTTCCATGAGGTATGATATTGAACCTATGAGGGTCTCCCTTTATATACGATGGTATGGGGAGTGTTTAAAACCATATTTAAAATATTTCAAGGCTAGGTGGTAAACAACAGCGACTATGTTTAATGACACCGAACACGTCACTAGCCTAGGACTCTAAAATGTTTGTGTTAGGTTCCTAATGCTTCCTCCTTAGGTTAATTGAATAAATTTACAGCTTGGATCTTAATGAATACTTACACCTCAGCCCTATCGAATTTATCCAAGTTTCCTAAATGCAAGCTAAATGTAATAGACCATAATTTTTCATTCGATGAATGCTAACTAAGAGAAGGAAAGAGATCTTTCAAAAAAGTATTAAATATTGAAACACACAAAGAATTCTCCTAATGCATCTAATAATAAACAAGAGAAACGGAAAATTCTTTCCTAGATGCAAGCATTAGTTAGGCAAAATACTTTTTCATTTCCAATGAAACGAAAGGATGCAATTTTGTTTTTTGAATGAATGAAGCACACAATGCACTAAATAGATAAAAATCAAATCAAACACTAGTTAAGAGCTCTATGGATGTATAGATCTCATAATGATTTATTCAAAGCAATACAAACACAAATGCACTCAAACCAATTATACACTTAAAAGAGAAAGCCTTTCCAAAATGACCCAAATGAGCAATGTGATATATGCTTAAAAACAAAGAGATGGAGAGTCAAGGAGCACAAAAGCAATCGTTCAACAACAAAGCTCAATGGATCAAGAAAGACTCACAACCGATCAAGGAATCAAATGACAAGAAACCAAGACCAACCTTCAATCAAGGCTCAATGAGCGATAGACACCCAGAACTAGGCTATGAACTGGTACCCAGTTGGAAAATAGACAAACAAATCGAGAAGAGCAAGCCTAATGTAGTAAAAAACTCCAAAAATATCAATTACAAACTGAAACAAGCTAGGTCACAATAACCAAAAAAACTCAGCATAACAAACCAAATCCTACAGATTCAAGCAGGACCGTGAGGTAATCCATGCCAAACAGGTGTTGGCACCACTCAAACAAAATAAACCTGCTCCAATTGGCACGATTGCTCAAACAAAGCGCACCAAGCCGATAACTATGGAGTGAGGAAGAACTAGTGAGAAGAGGTCAATCTTGACACTATGGAGCCGAACAGGGGATTCCAGATAATAAAACAAGCCAAGAAATATAGACAAGCAAGTAAATGACCAAAGTTGACTCGACAAGACAAAAATCCCAAAGGCAACGAAACGATAAACTCACACCGATCCCCACGAGTCGCTAATTTGTTGGGAAGTTAAATCGTCTTGCGGAAAGAGACGATCCCTCTATCCCTAGAATGGTCTAGCAACAAAGGTACAAGCTAAAATGCTCGTAGGTCTTTTTTAATTAATGAATGGTGTAGTATGACTGGCAGATTGGCCTTTACCCGAAGTCCAACTATGTTGTCGTTGTAGTGGTGGTGGCCTCTTGATCTCTCGCTCTAATCGGTCACAATCCTTCGCAACAATGCTCCTGACACCTGCGACGAAGATCGTAAAACAAGAGTAGCATACAAAACAATGATTTCATTCATAATCAACAACCATTCAAGGAGGGCTGAGCATATTGCATCAAATAAAACAAATTAACGCAAGATGGAACCAAAATTAGTGATGTATATGTATTAATAGAAGAAAGAGTTATAACCAAAGCCTCTGATGTCGAAATTTCTCCTTCGCAGGGGTTCAAGAGAGGCGTGTCTCGATGAATCACTGTGGAATTTAGAGAGGATGAAGCACACAAGCCTAAGCTCTCTCAATAAATATCTCTTCTATTCTATCTTTCTAGCAACATGTACAAGAATTTCATGCCGATAATAAAGCAATGCCAGCCTATCCTTTCGTCTACCATTAATGGAAGATGTATTTATTTATAGAGGGAGAGTGAGGAGGTAGGGATCCCATAATGGTGGTGAAGGGGAGGCTCATCTCTGGGAGGTTTCCAAAATGTGGAAACAAGAGGCCAAAGGAGGAAGGCCGTGGTTATTTTCCGAATCGAACCACTCTACACACTTCGCCGATGAAGTTGTTATGATGGAAACTTCGCCTATTTTTAAAAAAATTCCATAAACACGTTGGCATGGGTAGCCCACCGGGACAAAGCACCAATGGGTGCGGGCGCGTTGTTAATTTCCTCATCGACGCAAGGGCATAACAATTACCAGCACCAAGGAAAACATGTGTTTCGATGGTCTCATTTCATGAAATGGTTAATAGAAGGAGTGTTGTCCTCATGGCAAGGGATGGCAATGATGGTCTTTGCATGACACTTTATTTTGGTCACAAAAATGTGCCTCCAATGTGCAGGATGAGGATTTCAAGGAGCAGGCATACAAATGTGTTATTGTGTAAGACACTAGTTTCATATCCATTTACCCTTTGAGTAATAACAACCAAATAACACCACTCTTAATAAAATTAATCTAGATAATTTTTCACATTTTTGGTGGCTCTTTCCACCAATATTGTAGTTCAGGATTAGTGCTTTAGAATAGGGATTATTAAATTTCCAAAGGAACCAGAACAATAATAGTATTCACAGTGTAAGGAAAAATTCCAATTGTTGCATTTGTGTTCGGGAAGCTCTTCTTAAAAGAGTCACACGAGATCATGTTGGACCCAAGGAGTAATCATAAAAATTAATAACACAAATTTTCAAGGAAGGATTTGAAAATGGAATTCATCAACCCTTGAAATGTAGAAGGTGCATTGGTAAGTCCAAAAGGCATGACCAAAAATTCATAACGAACCTCATGAGTTCAAAATGTTGTTTTTTGAATGTATTGCTATGTCTTCATTCTAATTTTATGATATCCTAAATAAAGATCCAACTTCGATGAAATAAATTTATCCATGTCATTCATCCAATAATTCATCAATAACATGAATGGAAATTTATGTTTAATATTGATCTTACTGAGCTCCCCATAATTTGGAAACATGACATGATCCATTCTTCTTGTGCACCAATACCACTGGGTGCATAGAAAGAAATTTTACTAGGTTCAATTATACCAACCTCTAGCATTTCCTTTAATCATCATATGTCTAATTTTTCTCTTTTGGACATAAGGAATATCCTCATGAAGTGGCCCCGATGTTGGAGGAACACTCTCCTCAAATCCTATGAATAGCATGACCATGATCACGAATAGGAGGGAGTCCTTTGGGAGTTTAAAACACTTAGGAATTATTGTCCAAGACTTTTTGGAGATCTAGAGAAATATATGATTTTGATGTTGGAACTTCTAGTGCGCATATCAAATGACGCCGTTTTTCTTTCTTCGAATATTTTTCTATGACATTAGAGCTTATTATTTTTCTCGCTTTCCTGCGATACCCCATAATTCAACTCCTATCTTTCCAAAGAAATTCAAGAAACTTTCTTTGAAAATTAAAACTTACCATCCTTCTGAAGATCAGAACCATTGTAACCTCGTACAACATCGTCCACACCACCTATTGGAATGGAAAGAATTTGACTATTCAATACATATTCCCCCATGGTTAGCTTGATATCGTGGCACTTTCCAGAGAAATCTATAGTTCCTCCATTTTCCGCCATCACTTGACACACCGACGTTGGGTATAGGAATCAATTCAACTTTCTGGCTACCTTACAATGAATAAAATTATGGGCACTACCCTAATCAATAAGAACTATTATATTTTTCTTCTGATACGTCCTTCTATATTGAGAGCTTGATGAGTGGTAACACCCTACCAATGCATAATATTATATGGTTGGATTCATTTCTTCTTCTCTAGGGTTGTTTTATATCCTCTTCTTTGAAGTTTCTTATTCATTTTTCTTCCTCCTCTTCACAATCGTCGATGTAAAATAATTTTCTTCTCAAAGACTTTATGACCTTTTTAGTGTATTTGCCATCACAACTATAGAAATCCATTTTTTCTTTATTCCAATCGTTGTGGTGTCAACCTTGTAGATCAGAAGTCTAGGAGAAAATACCTCCATCCTTATAGTTGTGAGCAGTTACTTCTATTGTCGCCATAATTTTCTTTTCAATTTTTTCTTGCCAATCTAAATGCCTTCTCAATGTATCGTTCCCAAAGGTGAACCCTCATCTTGATGTTGTTCTTAGATTCCTCATGAAGACATCGTTAATCCTATGTTCCTCCGGAATATTATTGCACTTTTTAAAGATGTGACTTGGAAGTCCTCAATGTGATCCATCATTGAGCCCTTTGTTTGAGATTTATCAATTGACTAAAAAAGAAGGTGTTGCTCTTTGTATCCTCATAATGTGCTATAATTTCTTCCATAAAAATTGATCAAGTGACCATGGTTTACGAGAACAAAGCCATCGTATAACATACAAACTGATTTTGTTCTAAATACAAAATCTCAATGGATACCTTGTGTGTTTTGCGTATTATGAGCTCACAAAGTATTGATCCAATTGTAGTATCCAAGTACGATACTTTCCATCAAACTTCCTCATATCTACTTTTGGAATATGGTGGGTCTTAAATCCAACATTAAAGTCTATGAAATCATGATTAACATTTATTTTTCTCTAATCATGAGTTTTATTACCTTTTTTTCCATTAGGAATATTTTCTGTTGCAACTTTTCCAAACCTTCCTTCAAACCTTCCATGTCTTTCTTTCAAATATTCCATATTTCCTTCTATACCATCCATATTATCTTCCATGTTACCATTATTAGCTCCATGCCATTCATCATAGCTTCCATGAAATTCTTGAAACCATCCATCTTAGCTTCTGTTTTCTTCAACCATCCATGTTGCCTTCTATATTGTCCATCCTTTAGCTTCCACACCATCCATTTCTTCCATGCCATTCTTCAAACAATCCATATTAGCTTCCATGCATTTCTTCAAACCATCCATCTTAGCTTCCCCGCATTTCTTCAAACCATCCATCTTAGCTTCTATTTCATATTTTTTTACTCTTTGTGAGAGCGAAATTGTTGCACTTGTTCTTGTAATTTTGATATATCATGATGCACTTCTTCCTCTTAATGAGTCATAGTAGAGCCTTATGAGGGCTTAATGGTTTTGAATTCTTTTAGGGGTGATTTTAGAACCTAATACTGATATTTATGCTTCAATATTCCTTGGAATCACTTCAAACTCGATTTTTTCAAACAAGACTTATGTAATTTTTAAAACAAATACACACATTTTCTTACTTTGAGGAGCCTTCGATATTGAAACCGATATATAATTTTAGATCCCCAATATTTTATCTTCACTCCTTTAGTAGCCCTTCAAGAATCTTCTTTCCAATGCAATAGGTCAGACTTTATTTGATCTTTTAAGAAAAATTTATGCCCAATATCCCACAATGACCTAATTATGGACTATGGTTCAAGATATTAATTTAATGCATATGCCACGTGTCCATGTCTCTCTCTCCTTCATCTATAAAATTTATACAAAAGAAACTATAGTCCGTGTAATTTCAAATAATTTTTATATAATTCTAATCTAATGTCTAGAGAGAGTTATGAAAATTTTCCCAAGGTTACCTCTTTGAGATGAAATTAGGGAGCCTACAAAACCCTAATTGAACAGACCTTATCTCCGAAAATATTGTGAACCAAGATCAGAAAATTCTCCATGAAGTTCCTCTATATTTCAAAGACAAATAGCTTCTTTGTTTTTGGCATCACTTTTGAACATTCGTAGAAAAAGTTATATCGAAATTCTAGGGTGACCGTTTGACGCAAAGAAACCCTAGAATCCAAAGCTCGATACCAAATGTTATGAAACTAGCTCAAAAAATAGAAGAAAAGATAGATCAATGCCTTATATATAAATATATTTGAGGGGGGGAATAAATATTTTTTACATTACATAAATGAACAAATTTTAGATGACACAAATGAAAAACCTCTTTCTATATATATAGGAGTCCATATAAATAACATAATCCCACCGACCTAAAAATAATAATGTAAGGGCACAATAATAATATGGGACTACATGGGTAAAAAATAACAATAAGGAGGCTAAAATAACAAGAATAAGGTACTACACTAGTAATATAGGGCCCTAACACACAAGGATAAAAGTATCATTATGTGTATTTTAAATTATTTAGTGATCGTGTTATTTTTTTGGTCTTGTATGTGGATGATATGTTGTTGATTAGAAATGACTAAGAAATTATCCAAGATGTAAGGACCCAATTGTCCTATAAATTTGACATGTTTTTTTTTCGTAATATTTTCATCCATGCTATCTGTATGTGGGTTTCAGATCCTTGAAAGAATGTTGTGTGCTTTTCAGTGTGAGATGTTGTTCCCCTCTCTCCCGATGGGGTCTAGGGAACAGGGAGGCTTGTAGCTTTGTTAAATTAAGTATAGTTTGGGTTATTTAAACAATACTCATTTGTTAATGCTAGAATTAATGTTTGTTTATTTCTATTGCCTGATATTTTTTTATTTTTGCACTACATGGAGCATTTTACCTTTTCAAAGGAGACAAAATGTTAGTCTTTAGATATGTTGCTTGCTTTACCTTTTCTTTCTAAAAGACATCGCATTTTTTGTTAGTGGCAGCGGTGAAGTAAAGATGGTTTGTAGCTCTTGTAAGCATGGGAATATAACTATTAAACAAAATTGAGGTGCTAGCACCGCAATTTTTCCAAATATTTTCAAAGTCTGTCATCATTCTCCAAGAACAATCTTCCTTTCACTTTATCATACATATTGAGTGTTGTCGTTAAAGTGTAGTGGTGAGAAAATTTCATTTCTACCTTCATTCATTTCATTTTCCCTCTTTCACCTTTCATTTTTCCAAAAAACCCAAATTCCAACTCTCATTTCTTTTCAAAACCCTCTTTTAACTCATAAAATCCAATTTTTACATAAAAAGTAGCCTCTACACCCAATGTGCCTACATCATATTTTTTAACTTACTATGTTTTCTTTTATCGGAGTTTTTACCTACAATTGACAATAACACCTTGTTTATATAATATATGATATAACTTACCGAACTTAATAAACATTGTGGACCCTTTACCTTTCATCGCAATTGTCTCTTCATGCTTTTAACTCCCCATTCACGTTACAATTTCCATCTCCTTACAAAACCCCCGAAATGATTTGCGTATGGTCTGAGACCCATGTTACTTCCCCCCCCCCCCCCCTTTGATACATACCTTTCTATGCAATGAGGATTTTATTTTCCTTAGGATACTTGCCTTGCATCACAGTAATCAATATAAAACAAAATATTTATACATTTTCAGCCACATTTCAATTCATCTTTTTTCTCATTTTTTTCTCTGTTGTCTTCTCTTTCGTTCTTGTGCTCTTAATAGACCCAATCGTTAAACTTATAAAACCCACTATATTAAATACTGCCTAGTAGTATATATATCACATATATATACCCCACCAATTGTGAAGACACGTGTATTCACTTTAATGTATATCCAAAGACGCACCTCATTTCATATAGGTTTCTTACTAGCACAATATATACAAATATATCACCATGTATGCATATTCCCCACTTAAACATATAATGCTTACTCGAGAATGACTTGCACCCAAATATATATATATCCCCGAGCTTTGATTCAACTAACCACTTATAACGCCACTTCCGGCTCGTGGCCCACATATATTCCGATTATTTAATAAAAACAATCAAACGCCGGCCATACCTTGTTTGTCACCTTGCAACTTCATTCATGATCCAACGGTGGATAATTCATCACTTATTCAACCTCTCGATCCGGAAATCACAGCTTATCTTGCACGAAGGTTAATATTCAATGGTTGCGTGATGGATTAAATTCGCTCGCTAAATGGTCCTTCTCATCAATGGCCATATGCATTGCCTTGTCTCGTGGATCCGATGGATATCGCATGGCTTAGATGCACGATTGATAATGTACGATGATATGGTTTTCCAAAATCGTCGAGGCCACGTGTCGCATACCAATGGAATCGCTCCCAATTTCGAAATATCGCTTAAGCGACGGCGTGCGAATGTTTAAACCCCGCTTTTATTATTTACCTCCACTCGTGTGGTTCCTCTCCTTTGCTCAAGGTTCCACTTCCTTGCTCGATCACCGTAAATTGACTTCTTTGTATCATAATTTGTCATTATACCTTCCGTAAGTTAGTGCGGTGGGACCGATCTCTTTACAGTATTGGACTAACACTGATCATAGGACTTCATTCAGATAAGATATCTGATGCATAGTTAAATATACCTAATCCCTCACACAGCATCGTGACATTTCTGCGCTTCATCAAATTAGTCGCATTTTATTTATTTATATTTCGACTCCGCCCGATGTCGATTCAAGTGTCGAATTATTACTTTTCCATGCGCATTCGGCAATGTGATCACATACTAAATCAAGATACCATCATTTGAATGCAGAAAAGAATTAATCTAATTCCTCCATAATATATAACACAAGGAATTCACGCTTTATCTTTTGCGCCCTTAGATTCGCTCTCGCTCTTCGAACCTTCGACTTGAAACCCATATTCAATTTCCATAATAACGAAGACCCTAATTCGGGTCTTGAGTCCCGGTAACTTATGCATCATAATACATACTGCAGATTATAAGTTCGTTCAAAGTGCCTTATTCAATACCAAATTGAACAATAATGCACACCATCTCATATTCATCAACACTCTCAGACTTCCACGGATGCTATTCAAACTCCTTACAAATTACAAATCATTTTACATAACTCCTTTAATGACCTCTACTAGTATGGTTTGTGCATAAGAGGTAAATCTTTAGACACTCTTTTCATACTTTCATAGACACCTGTACCGTCAATACATGCTTCCTTTTTTCCATTTAACCTCGAATGTTCCTTCTATAATATGTCTCTCCAGTACTTGATGTTGCTCCTTTCTCTCGAAGTCTTCTCCCGCTGCCTCTCTAGATCTCCAATCAATTGACCCTTCTAAACTCATTTTCCGCTTCATGTCACATTCTCTTGCCTTGTTCTTGTTTCAAGTGCTCCTCCTTGCCATCTCCTTTGCTATCAATGCCAACATTTCCAATAGTCTCCCTCTGCATTGATGGCAACCCATCCATCAATAATCCAATACTTCCTCTATTTTCTAGGACCCTTCCTTTTGTTGTTAGCTCTTTTCCCCTTTGACATCAATGAAAAGGGTTGCACATTTCTTAGTGTAGATTTTATCCTCGATCCTTTGTTTTTATCCTTCAACATTTCGTACTTCCTCTCTCTAAGATCTTCCCCGACTTTGTACCCCGCTCGCTCCAAACTTTGGATTAAATCCAAAATACCGGCCCCTATCATTTTCATTGAATCTTTATGTCGGGATGTATTCTTTCCATAACCTGATCCTAAGGAATTGCTTTACGTTTCTTCTTGTCGGCTGATCTCCCCTGGGAACAGGATATTTTCGTTTCGTTCTCCCCCCCCCCTCGAAACTATGCTTTCTCTTTCATATCATAGAGTGTGACTCACAAATACTACCCTCAGTCTATCTCTCAAATATTCAAATGGTTTCTCCTAGCAAGATTTTTGGTAAATATATCTCATTGCCTATTCTTTTGTTGGTACATACTCTTGTTTTTTAGCTTCATCTTCCGAGCCACTTGTTCTCAAAGAAATGATACTTTCCGATTGGGATATGTTTAGTTTTTGAGTGAAGCACAAGATTTTTAGATATACTTATAGCACTTGTATTATCACATTTGATTGAGATAGGCTCAACAATGCTTACCTTCATGTCTTGGAGGGTTTGCTTCATCCATACGACTGTGGTACAACATGTTGCCGCTGCTATATATTCTACTTCATTTAGGATAGAGATAGATGTTTGCTTCTTGGTTAACCATACCACTGCTACTTTCTAAATAGAATACACCTCCACTTGTGCTTTTCCTATCATCCACACAAACTTAGCCCAATCGCACCTATGTATGCTATCAAAGTGAAGCTTTTTCCTTTAGGATACCAAAGTTCATACTATGTTGTTCCTTGTAGATATCCGAATATTCTTTTCGACCGCAAGAAGGTGATTTTGTTTAGGTGCCGCTTGATGATCGTCACTAGTCCCATCGTTAGCATGATGTCCGTCTTGCTGTCAGACACCGTACTGAGCCCATCGCTTTTGATGATCCGTAGAGCCATTCATCAATGATCCATCATCGCACATCTGCATCCCATGATCATGGAGTCGACACAGTTTGGCAGTCCTCCATTTTGAACTTTTTCAATATTTCTTTTTTAAGTCTTTTTCTTGTGAGATGAATGTACCCGTGTTCTTTTTGCCGAATTTGAAGTCCTAAGAAACGAGTTCTCCACAATCATGGACATCTCACCGATTTCATCTTCAAAGAACACTTTTGCTAGTTCATCTTTTTCTTCCAAACATATCTCATCAACATAAACTACAACAATCAGATTTACTTTCATGGGATTTTATGTATAGATTGTTGTCTACCCACCTCTCTTAAAGCCTTGTTTTTGCAAATATTTATCCATTATACCAAGCACGAGGAGCCCGTTTCAATCCATATAGAGCCTTTTTCAACCTCGCACACATAGTCTTCTTTGTATGTTAAAAAAAAAAAAAAAAAAAAAAACCTTCTCGTCGTTCCATGTAGACTTATTCTTCTAGTTCTCCATTCAATAATGCAGATTTCACATCCATTTGATATACCTTTTGAAGTCTTGGTAGCATGCAAAGGTTTAAAACATTCGATGGTATCTTTTTCCATCCGGCTAATGGGCAATGTTTCTCCATCGTAATCAAGTCTTTCGATTTGTGAATATCCTTGCGATGTGCTTCCAGATTTATTCTTGATTACCTCGTCCTTCCTCATTCATTTTATTTTTGAATACCCATTTTGAGCCTATGAAATTTTTCTCATTGGGTCTAGGAACTAGTTCCAGGTATTTTTTTTTCTCAATTTGGTCATAACTTTTCATTCATAGCATTTACCCAAGACTTGTCCTTGTTGGCTTCTTCAAATTTCTTTTGGCACTCTATCAGATAACATGGCTAGCGGTATACCTCTTCCGTCCGTTCATTAGCCGCTCTTGTCCGGACCCCTTTTTTCTTTTCTCCTATGATCCGATCTTTCAGATGGTTCTTCCGAGTGTATCCGGAAGGGTTTAGGGTCTACCAGCATCTTCTATTGTCTTGCTTGTTTCATCATCATCTTGGTCTTCTTCTTCATGGTTATCTGAGGACTCGTAGTCTCGTATCTTGTATTGTTTGCTCATATCAAATCTCACATCAATGATTTCTACTATTTTTCAAGAGTCTTGTTGTAACACCCGTACTTCCTTTATTTTCTTTTGGAAGCATATCCTAGAAATATCCCTTCATCCGTCACATCAAATTTCCAAGATTTTCATCATTATTCTTTTTTATGTAACACTTGCCTCCAAAGATTCTAAAATGTTTGATTGAAGCCGGCTTCCCATGCCATAGTTCATAGGGAGTCTTGTCATCGCTTCGCCTTAAGTGGGATTTGTTAAGGATATGCACAACAGTGTACCGTTTCCGCCAGAAGGTTTGACGAATATTAATCTCTTGTATCATGGCTCGGCAATTTGTTGTATAGATCTATTTTGTCTCTTTTCTAGTCCATAGCCCCGCTCGAGGTGTCCCTACAATAGTAAATTGTTGTTTTATCCCATGTTCGTTGCATAGGTCAGCAAAAAAGTCATAACTGTAATTCACCTCCTCCGTCCGATCCGACACATTTTAATTTTGCATCCTCGTTTGATTTTTTATGCTAATGCTTTGAATATCTTGAATTTTTCCGCAGCTTCTCGACGCATGCCTCGGTAGGAATGCCACCCATGTCATTCTAGAGAAGTCATCAATTATTAACATGAAGTAGGATTCTCCACTGGAGTTTTAGTTCTTGTGTCCACACAGTCATGGCCAAGCTGAGTGGTCTTTATTGAGGTCTTACCCTTGGCCTTAAATGGTGGTCCGTTGTCACTTGACACGTTGTGATGGTAATAGAAGGCCTTTTTTATTTCCTCGGCATGTCTCTAACGACTTTTCTTGCTTAGTTTGATGATGTGATTGGCTTGTAGATGTCCCAACCTTTATGCCATAACCAGACTCTCAAGTTTGCTAAGATGTGACATGCTTCATCTTCTCTCTTTCAAGGCCGTAAACACTACTCTCCTCGTTTGAACTCCTTGAGTAGAGTCTTACCTCGTGGTGCTTCGCATCTGGACTTCACAATTCCGTGCTTCGAAAATAACTTCACAAATTTTTATCACACATTTGACTCGACACCAACAAATTTTTCTTGATCCCATCTACAAATAGTACATCTGGGCCTTTTCCTCTCGCTATTGTCTAGGCCGACCGAGCCTTTACCTTATTTTTTCTCGATTTATCATTGCCAAAAGTAACATTTCCTCGATTTATTTTCATCAAGAGTTATAAACTTACTTCCGTCTCCAACAGTGTGTTTTTAGCAACCACTATCCAAATACCAATGGCTTTTCGTGTCTTGAGCAAAGTAGGAGCCAAGTCACATTTATTCACCTTGTTTATCCACCGGAAGCATCCTCGTTGAGTAAACTACCTCCCAAAATAGAAGAAAAGAGATATCAACACCTTTATAAATAAGCCACTTCGAGGGGGCAACCTCCAATACATTACATAAATGAACATCGATGATCCAATAAGGGACTATACTTAGGTATTTGATAGGGACCAATATGCCCCTCTCCTTCAAAAGTGTTTTCTCAACACTTATAGCTCGTGGTGCTTCGTATAAAATTCTCATCCTCCCATGTAGAATCTTCAAGGGGTGTTCTTCCACTTCGATGAGATACTTCCGAAATTTATCGATTCCATAGTTGTCGAGTTCTTTGCTTCGTGACCGCTTCAGTTCCATGATTTTTCCTTCCTTAATGTTCAATATTATTTGAACTGAAGATTTTCACGTATAACTTTTTAAGAATGAAACATGGAAAATTGGATGTACTCGCGACTTGCCAGAAGTCTAACGTATGCCATAGTACCAATCTTTTTGCAACACTCGTAAGGACCATAAGATTTCATGATAATTTATTATCCTTCTTTGCTTGCTTAAGGGACATTTGTTTGTATGGTTGTAGCCATAAAAATACCCAATCTCCTACATCAAAACTTCTCTCGCTACGATGTTGATCTACCTCGTTGTTTCATTCGATTTGTGCCAAATTCATGTTATCTTTTACGAGTTGAGAACTTTCACGATGCTCGATGTGATCTTCTGATCGCTTGAACCTTGAATTTTCCTTAAATATGATGATGGATGGTGGACAGATATCCATAAAGTGCCATAATAAATGGGGTCATTTTTGCCGAAAGATGGAAGGAAGTGTTATACCACCATTCAACAAGAGGTAAACTACCGACCCATTGTGTTTGTTTAATAGACAAAACAACGAAGATATCCTTCCAAACATTTATTTACTATCTCGCTGACCATCGTATCGAGGATGATAAGATGAGCTAAGAGCTAATTGAGTACCCAAACAAGAAAATAATTCCGTCCAAAAATTTCAAGAAATGGACTCCATGTCACTCACAATAACCCTTGCCTCCATCTAGCTTTTGACCTCCGTCCATAAATGTAGAAAATCGTACTTGTTGTAAATGGATGAGATAATGCACAAAAGTGTGCATACTTGGTAAGTCTATCAACTACCACCATGATGACACCTTTTCCTTCGACTTAGGTAAACTGCATAAAATCCATTGAAATCTCCTCCCCAACGTTGACTTGGAACGGAGCACAAGCTGTAGAAGTCCCTGTATTTTAATTGTTTCCACTTGATTCTCTGCTTCATAAACTAAACATTCGCCACAAACTTTTGAATATTAGATTTAAGGCCGTACCAAAAAATTATTTCTTCACCCTATGGTAAGTTTTTAAAAATCCTCGAGTGTCCTCCTAAAATGAGGTGTGCAATTCCGTACACCTGTTTTAGTTGGGAATTCTTACAAAGATATAAGCGTACCTTGTACCATAAGGAATCATTTTTCCAACCAAATGTATCAGATGTACCAGAATCTGGCCGTAACTTTTTGAATGAGTGTCCATACATCTTTGTCCTTCTTCCATTCATCTCTTGCTTTGCTGAATCAACTGCTGGATAATAGAAATGGCACAGAAGCAATGTCACACCTTCTTCAGTCTTCTTTCGAGAGTGCATCCGCAACAACATTACGCTCTTCATTTTTGTAGATTATTTCAAAGTCATAACCCAACATCTTTGTGACCCATTTTTGTTGCTCTTCGATGATATTCTTTGTTCCAAAGTGTTTAAGAATATCATGATCAATTTTTACCTTGAAGTGTCTTCCCATTAGGTAAGTTCACCATTTCTTTAGTGCATGCAGATGCTAACATTTCCTTCTCATAAATAGGTTTCTCGTAAATACTTTCGATTGACGACTTTCAAAAGCAATGTCTCCTTCCCCGCATTAAAACCACACCAATTCCATTTCTCGAGGCATCACATTCCACAATAAAATGTGAAGTCCTAGGAAGCAAGACCTGGTGCTAGGCACATTGCCTCTGTTGACGTTCAAAGGCCTGTAGTTGCCTTCAGAGTCCAAGAAAATGCATCTTTCTTCAATAATGTTGTTAGAGGTGCCGTTATTCTCCCATAATTCTTAACAAACTTGCGATAATACCGTTAACCCGAGAAATCGCAATCGCTTTATGGTTGTGACTTTCCATTCCTTAATGGCTTTAATTTTGTTAGGTCTACTTTAACACCTCGTGAGATACAATATGACCCAAATATTCCACCTCTTGTACTCCAAAGAAAATTGGATTTTTTACATACAATTGTTTCTCCCCGCAATATTTTGGAGCACCTTGTCAACATGTTCAACATGATCCTTCCAAGACCGTAGATTAGTATATCATCAAAATACTAGCACAATGCCGAAGGAAGGGCTTGAAATGGAATTCATCAACCTTGAAATGTAGAAGGTGCATTGGTAAGGCCAAAAGGCATGACCAAAAATTCATAATGACCCTCATGAGTTTGGAAAAAATGTTGTTTTTGAATATCTACTCTCTTCATTCTAATTCTGATGATATCCTCAATGAAGATCCAACTTGTAAATTGCTCCATGTAATTCATCTAATAATTCATCAATCACAGAGCACTGGGAAATTGTCTTTAATGGTGTGCTTATTGAGCTCCCTATAATCCGGACACATTCGCCATGATCCATCCTTCTTGTGTGTACCAATACTACAGGAGTAGAGAAATAACTTGACTAGGTAGAATTATACCCGCCTCTAACATTTCGCAATCATACGTTCAATTTCGGGCTTCTTTTGGAAGTAAGGATATCTAGTAAGGTTCGATGTTTGGAGGAACACTTCCGGAACAGAATAGCATGATCATGATCACGAATAGGTGGGAGTCCTTTCTGAGTTTCAAACACCTGAAATTATCGTTGTCCGAGACTTGTTGGAGATCTCGGGCAGAATAGATGATTTTGATGTCGAAACTTAGTGAGCATAATTGTGCAATTACGCCTTGTTGTTCTTCTTCTTTAGAATACTTTTCATGACATTAGAGCTTATTATCCTTCCCGCTTCCTTCAATACCCCGTAATTCGACTTCCTCTTCTTCAAAAACATTTCAAGAAAAGTTCTTGAAAATTGGGTAAAGCTACCGCCCCCAAAGATTGTAACCATTATACTCCTAGTACAACACGTACCTCCCATAGGAATGGAAAGCATTGGACTAGTAAATACAAGATTCCCATATGGTTAGCTTGATATTATGGCATTTTCCAGCAATTCTATAGTTCCTCCATTTGCAACCATCACTGACTATCTAGTGCTGGTATAGGAAACAATTTAAATTTCTGGCTACCTTACAATGAATAAAAATTATGGGTGCTACCCCGAATCAATCAACACTATTACCTTTTTCTTGATTTGTCCTTCTATGTTGGAGTTTGAGGAGTGGTAATTCTCACAAGCATTACACGATATGGTCGATTCATTTCTTCCTCTTTCTAGGGTTGGTTCTCGTGTATATCCTCTTCTTGTTCATTTTCTTCTTTCCTCCCTCTTCACAATCTATGTAAAATAATTTCTTCTCAAAGACACTTATGACCTTAGTTTATTTGCTACTTCAACTTAGCAAAGCCATTTTGATCCTTTTTTCTTCCAATTTTTGTGGTGTCACCAGAGGTTGGAACGCAGATGTAGCAACACTTCCTTCTTTATGGAATTGAGCAGGCTTCCTTGTCGCCATAATTTTATGTATTCAAATTTTTCTACAACCTCGAATGCCTTCTCCAATGAATCAGTTCCAGAACACGAACTTCATGTTGGATGTTATCCTTTAAAGTGCCTATGAAGAGATAACCGTGTCTTCGGAATATCGCTGTGGCACTTATATTCAATTTTTGAAGTCCTCAATGTGCTTCCACTAAACCCTTTTGTTTGAGATTTATGAATTGGCTAAAGAAAGTGTTGCTCTTTGTATGCTCATAATGTACATTTCTTCCATAAAAATTGACTAAGTGACAATTTTTTATGGGAGCAAAGCCATAAATACCATACAAATGTATTTTTTTCTAAAATGTAAAGTTGAAATGTGTACCTTTTGTGTTTTGCACATTATGGAGATCAAAATATTGCTCCAACTGTAGTATCCATGTTACGTGTGATCCTTCCCATCAAACTTCTCATATCCATTTTCGGGAATATGGTGGTTCTTCCACCAACATTATAGTTTATGAAATCATGATTAACATTTTATTTGTTCTCACAGAGGTTCTTCTACTATATTTTCACCATTAGGAAACATTTCTTGTATCAACTTGGTCAAACCTTCGATGTCCTTTAGATCATTCTTCATGTTTTTCATAAAGTTGTCTTTCATGTCATCCATCTTAGCTTCCATGCCACTTCCATGCCATCCATCTTACCCATGCCTTTCTTCAAAACTTCCATTTCATTTTTTGTTGCTCTTTTCTAAGGAAATTTGCTTTAATTTGCCTTGTAATTTTGATAGATCATGTTGCAATTCTTCATCTTCATGAGTCATAGTAGACCCTTCTCAAGGCTTAATGGGTGGGTTAAACATTTTTATGTATACTAGAACCCAATAATGATATCTATTCTACACTATGCCCTTTTGGACCCCAATTCAAATTGATTCTTCAAATAAGATTTATGCAATTCTAAAAAATAATAATTCCTTTTTCTTGCTTTTGAGGAGCCCGTTATTGAAATTGGATTATCTCTGTGATTGCAACAACACTTCAATATCTAAATTTTGGTACCGACGTAGCCATCCGAATACCCTTCGAATGCTGTGTCCGAACCCATTTGGATTCTCCAAGAAAACGTTGTGTCCAATCTCCCACAATGACCTAATTATGGATCAAGCTCATTAGGAGTGAACTTGTAATGACTTTCCACGTGTCATCACTATTTCGTCCTTTGTCTCTCTGAAATTGATAGACAAGAAACTACAGTCTGTGTACTTGCAACCACTTTACAACACTCCAATCCGATGCCCAGAGAGAGTTATTGAACTTTTTCCCCACGATCACTCCTTTGAGATGAAATTTAGAGCCCGAAAAGCACTACCTTCCACAGATCATATCTCCAAAAATATTGCGAACCAAGCTCTGAAATTTTTGATGAAGTTCCTTAGGATTTCACTACGCCATATGAATTTCGCATTCTGAACCTTCGTAGAAAACGTTGTAGCGAAAATTCCATGATGACCTATTTAGGAGCCTCGAAAAAAGACCTAACTTCCACATCAAATCTCCGAAAAATATTACGAACTAAGCTTATGAAATTTTTAGAAAATCTTCTCCTTTCGGGATTTCGCTCGCACCCTAAAATTTCAGTGTTCTAAAATCATGAGAAAACAATTTATAAAAAAAAAAAAAAAAAAAAAAAAAAAAAAAAAAAAAAAAAAAAAAAAAAAAAAAAAAAAAAAAAAAAAAAAAAAAAAAAAAATTCCATTAGATGACCCGTTTGGGGCAGCTAAACTTAGAATCCAAAGCTCGATACCAAATGTTGAGTGCAACTACCCAAAAATAGAAGAAAAGAGAAGATATCAACGCCTTAGAAGCACCGAGGGGGAAACCTCCAATACATTACATAAATGAACAATTCTTGGATGATCCAATAAGGGACTATACTAGTAAAATAGACTCCAACAATCCTTTGTTGCATTCCTTTAGAAGAAGAACTACGTTTCTCTTCCTAGATATGTTCTGAAGGTATATTTCCAAATCTCTGATTGCATACACATGATTTGGTCATAATTTCCGTTATAAATCTCTGTGAATATGAATAAAATTCTTTGATTCATAAACCTCCTTAAGGTGTTGAACACTAATCTTTGTCCATACTTTTCACACTCAATGAGATCTATGGCCAAATTACTTACAATAAAATGTAAGAACTCATAGAAACTATTTGCATACCCGATATAAGGCTAGTTCCTTCTATTTGCTTGAGACAAGATCTTTACCGTTTGCATCTTTTGCTAGTTTGAATTATTCTTCTGCATGTCAATATGCAGCAATGTGTCCTACCAGGCGTACATAACATGTGGCATTCTTCATGAGGGTAGAATCTCCTTGATGGCTTCCAAATTTGAGACATACTCAGGCATATGATCCTTTTTCTCGTCGTCTTAGTATTTATTGCCTTTTATGACAGAGGTTTCTTCTCGATATCTCGTCTTTCTCATTACATGTTTCTTCTTTTTTGTAGGAGCTCGCTTCGTCATTCTTCGTTGCTTTTACGAAAATAACTTTTGTTTTCCTTTTCTTGCTTTTACTTGATTCTCCTTCATAGCCTATTCCCGTTTTTATCATAGAAAGATCTTTGAGCATCCGTGATCGTTCAACTTACTAGAGCTGTTTGAGAGGAATTTGTAGATACTTTCCTTTAATAATTTTCTAATTTCTTCGACATACAACTTCTTCTTCCAGCCTCGTTTCTAGGTTTATCCTTGGATTTGCCGAATTAACATGTCTTCTATCTTCTTGTCTTCTTCAAGCTCTACCTTAGCCGCATGAGGGCTTATGAATTCTTCTCTTCTATTAAATACTTGAGGAGAATGTCCTTTTTTTTCCTCGACTTCACGGAGTCCGTCAACATCTCGCAGCACTTATTAGCTCCTCGTATTGACTTCCTCACCTTATTCTTCTTCATCTTCTAGTGCCAGAGTCCTTCAAGTTCTTCAATGGCACTGGCCAAAATTCGCAGGTTCTTTCTTCATTTGAGGGTTCATCCGAGTCTTCGTATGTAATTGTCTTGTTGAGAAAAGAAGGATTTTCAGTTGAACTTCTTTTCCTTTCGTTAGTTCTTTAATGTATTTTTCTCCGACTCTTGGGCCCCATTCCTTACTTTCTTGTGAGGACACTTAGTTGCATAGTGTCCAAATCTTCCATTAAAGAATTTAAAAAAGGAAGTTTACCTTGTATTTACTCGAGCCTCTATCCAGCTTATTGATTTTTTCTTCTTTCATCCGAGCAAGAACATATGTCTTCCTTCTTCTTTCTTCTTTTTCTATTTTAAAGGTTTCCTCCCCATACTTGGCTTCTTCCGTGGGATTCTCATTTCATATGATGTTAGATTTCCAAGTAGTTGGTTCATGGTCACATCTCCCAATCATGTTTCTTCATTTACACCTTGGATTAAACCCCGTGGAAGAGATCTAGGAATCTTTTGAACAATTACAACTCTTTTATGGTTTCACGTAGAGCCTTCATGTTATTTACTATTTCTCGCTACCTCTAGAACGAAGTTAGTAATGTCTCCATCATCATCCATTTTTAAGTTCTCAAAATGGGCTCTATAGACTTGAAGTTTGGTAGTCTTTACCTTCTTGTCTCCTTTCATGGTTTATTTCCGCAAGGTTCCACATTTCTTTGGTGTTGTCTTTGTGCACATTTTTTGATAATCTCTCGCTCTGAAGCAATCCATTTAAGATGGCATCTTGCTGATTTTGCATTGGCTACAAAATCTTGTTTGGTTTCCTTTTCTCGGGTCAATTGCCTTTGGGGCATATCCTAATTCCACAAAGACCCCAAACTTCTCTATTCCTTAGAAACATTATGTGTATGTCATCAACTCGATTTTCCGTAAAAGCTTTAATTTCACTAAAAGAAAGGGGCTTCTTTATTGGTTGAGCATCCTTCTTTACTAGCCATCCCGGGAGAACCTCTTAATCTCCTTTCATTGTTAAACCTGCACAAAGCACCCGCCCGATACCAATTGTTGAATTCTTAGCAACCGAGAGGGGGGGGGAATCATTTAACACATACATGACATAAATTTTTCATCACCTATTTACAAATTTATAATCAACCTCGTATATGAACAACAATATGTTATAAAGAAGTATTAAATTAATGTGACATCAAACTTATTATGAGAGCAAGAACATTAAGCACATTTGCAAATCATCTCAAGACACAGAAACACACAGATAGAGATAGAAGATAGTGGAAACCCATAAAGGGAGAAAACCACATAGTTATTATTGTTGTGATGAAAAGGAAAGCTCCAACTCCCTCTCACCACTATTTTTCTACAGTACCCAACCTGTGTGAGGTTTAACCTCAATTCTCGTTAGCTACAACTTGCAAGGAAGCTCCAACTCCCTTCAATTTTCTCAGGCACCAACCCAGCGGAGGCTCCAACCTCGCTTAGCTACAACTCCATGCCTATCAAGCTTCAACCCGATAGGAAGCTCCAACTTCCTCAATTTATCAAAAGAAATATTTGCCGATTTACCTAAGATATCGCATCGTTCAGCATCTCTTCGCTCTCACCTTTCTTTATCTTCGCCTAAATTATGCCTTTCATTCTCTATCATGACTCTCTCTCTCTCTCTCTCTCTCATGCATATCAAGTTGATATTATATATATAGTTCCTCGCATGATTGTTTTGTATTTCACAAGAAATTTGGAGTGATCAGCCATGACTCTTTGGCTTCTCATGCCTTCGTCTTTATCCAACTATTTTAAAATTATAACAATGTGTACAAATTTTATGCCGCAAAGGGGGGGGATTTTTATTTTCCTTAGGATACTTTCCTTTGCATCACAATCAATATAAAACAAAATATTTACATTTTAGCTACACATTTCACTCATATTTTTTCTGTATCATTTTTTTCATTACTGTTTTTCTCTTTCGTTCTATGTGCTCTTGTAATAGACCCAATTTGTGAACTTTATAAAACCCAGCTATATTAAATACCAAAGATAAGATATATATAAAGATATATATATATATATGTTCCCCACCAATTGTGAAGCACTGTGTATTCACTTTAACGTATGTCCAAAGATGTGCACCTCATTTCCATATATGTTTCAATTTAGCAATACTAACATATAAATACATCACCATGTATGAATATTCCTCACTTAAATATATAATTTTTACCTCAAATGTTCGACCTTGGAAATCTTAAATATATAAGTATATCCCGAGCTTGATTCAACTAACCACTTATACCTAACCTCGGCTCCCGGCCCACATATATTCCGATTATTTAATAAACAATTTCAAACGCGTCATACCTTGTTTGTCACCTCGCAACTTCATTCATGATCCAATGGTGGATAATTCATCGCTTATTCAACCTCATCCAACGGAAATCGCACGCTTATTCGGTACAAGCAGCACACTAATGGCGTGCGGATGGACCGGGCCCTAACGCTTAAATGGTCCTTTCTCATCTAATCCGCCGAGAGCACGTCACCTTTACTGTGATCGTGATGAATATCGCTTGGCTTAGATGCAGTATTGATAATGCGAGGATAGTGGTTTTCCAAATCACTTGAGGCGGTCGTACAACAATGGAATCACCCAATTTTGAAATACCGCTTGCCCGACGAAGGTGGCACGATCAAAAACCAAACCTCGCCGTCGCTATTTACTCGCCTGGTTCCTCTCGCTCAAGGTTCCACGCCGATCACCGTAAACTATTTTGTATCATAATTCTTCATGATGAATCTTGGTAAAGTTAGCATAGTTGGACCATCTTCGGTATTGATTCAACACTATTGTGACTTCTATTCGGCAAGATATCCGATGCATAACTAAATATACTCAATCCCTCATATAGGTGTGATATTAATATTGCTTGCACTCTTTTAATCAATAGATGTAATCCAACATTTTATTTATTTATATTTTCGACACTAGTTCGATGTCAATTCACGGCCGAATTATTAATTTTCTATGTGCAAATAGAATAAAGATCACATACTAAATCAAGATTCATCATTGGAATGAAGTTAATTAATCTAATTATGTCATAATATATAACATATGGAATTCACACCCGCATTCCCCTTTGCTCCCTTAAATTCGTTCCGCCTTCAACCTTCGACTTCGAAACCCATATTCAATTTTTCCATAATAAGACCCCACTCCGGGTCTTGAGTCCCCTTAACTTACTTTTTTTTTTTGATCATAATATGATAACAGATTATAAGTTCATTCAAAGTGCCTTATTCAATACCCAATTCGAAAAAGATCAATTAATCTCATATATTCATCAATCAGAATTCCAAATTTCTGATGCTATCTAAACTCCTTACAAATTACAAATAATTTTACATAACTCCTTTAATGACCTCTACTAGTATGGTCTCGCATAAGAGGTAATCTTTCAACACTCTTTTCAATTTTCATAGACAATTCCGGTACCGTCAATACATGTTTCCTTTTTGCCACGAACTCCCCTCGAATGTCTTTCTTCCATAACATGTTCCCATACCTCGATGTCAGCCTCGCTCCCGAAGCTCCCTTCCGCTTTCCTCTCCAGACTCAATCAACGGGGACCTTCTAAACTGCTTCTCGCTTCATGTCACATGCTCTCTTTTTCCTTGTTGTCGTTTTTGCGTTCCTTTGCCATCTCCTTTGCCATCAATGACAACATCACGTAAAGCCTTTCCAACCTCAAAAATCCAAGCAACGCCCAACGAGGAATGTTGATGATCAAAATATTTACTTCCTTTGAATAGTTTTCTCTAAGAAGAACAAGGAAATGAGGAAGGAAAAATGAATAAATAAACCTTGTGGGAGAGACTTCACAAAATACACATAAGTCATAATACAAAGAAGGAAGATCAAGGATCCTTTTATTTTTCTAATGATATGAATGCTCAAATTTACAAGAATGATAAAAAAACAAGAAGTTCAAAACATAAATTACCCTTTGAGGTCCAAAGGTCCTATTCAAGAGGCCTCAACAAAAATTAGATTCAGATAAAAAAGTCAAGCAACAGAAGGCCAAGGTAAATGAGGTTCCCCCACCCTCAAAATTCTACACCAATTGTTAAAATTACCTAAAATAAGGAATTAGTTCCAATTTATTTCATTTTCAACCGAATTGAATAAAATCAAAATTCTAGTCCCAGTCACTAGAATTATTGAAAAATCCAAAGATATAAATAGCATTTCAAAAGTCCGCCGCAACCTCCTCTCGCTTCATCGTTAACCTTCGTACGAGCATCCCACTATTCATCTGTAGTGTCATGTCCAAGCACTGTAATGATGATAACTCACCACCTTTCTACATGTCACTTAACATACATGACAAAATTGCTACATAATTGTCCGTTAGATTCTGAGCCTCAGACAATCTCATGCCAAAGAAAGTATGGATGAATCGATTAGAGATCACTACAAGCATTCATGAATTTTTACACCTTTGACTTCAAAAAAGTAAAGTTTAGAGTGATTAAGGATTTGGTTGTTTCCTCACTAGCTGCCTATGAAGATCTTAGTGATGACATTGTGGTTTTCGACATTCCTCTATATTTGGACAAGCACTTTGATCTTGCCCAAGAAATTGGAGAAAATTTCTCTGATGGGACATGTCATATGTCACCATCCGGCACTCTTTTGGAGGGGAATTTAGAAGGTTGTATAGGGAAAACTAAAATGGCCTACATCATTAGTGATCAAAGACAATCCATCAAACCATCCCATATGCTGAAGAAAAGGAATTGGGGTCATCAATTATGCACCTTTCTACCGATGATAATGACTTCCAACCTCAAATAAGTGAAAAAGCAACACTTTCACAGAAAATCAGTCAAAAGATTCGAAGAAGGACAAAGCCATCCGGAAATTGTACTAATGAGCTCATTCAAGAGAAGGATCGAGAGTCAGTAGTCCTCATTTATCCTACTTAGAAAAAGGTGACCATATCATACAAACTAAAATTTTCTACCACTAACAACATCGTCGAGTATGAAGCACTTGTGCTAGGTATGAAGGAAAATTTTTTTTTATAGAACTAATCGCCTTTATGATTCGTAGTTATGATTAAGCAAAGTGAGAAATAATTACCAAGTTAAAATTTCCAAATTGAAGAATGCAGGAATGAAACCGGGGATTAGATCGAGTATTAATTTTTAGCATTTAATATAAGTTTTTCTACCAGAGAAGAAAATCAAATTTTTGATTGAATAGCTATCGCTAGTAATTTCAAAGTTCCACTAGATGTCAAGGTACCCATGATGTTCAAATAAAAACAAATCTTCAATTCTCGATAACATCAAGTACCTTGCAAAGTGTTTGATGATGACAAGGAGATTCAATTCTTTAGAGTGTGTAGAAGAGTTTGCGTATTATTAAAAATTGATGATGAGCAAGAGATTGTTGAAAACCAAAAATAGCAACCCTTTTAAGAAAACTATGGCTAGGAAAAAAATTATAGATCCGAAAACTAACTTTATCTTAAGGGTTTAGTTCCTTTAGAAAGGTTGTTTGATAATAATGATGTTTTTCTCCTAAGCCTCAAAGTAAGGTTGATGGAGAGAGTACAATAGAACAACATTGGTACAAAAGATCACCCAAGATTAGTCAAGGTCCAAAGTCCTTTCTCTGAAACCGTAACCAAAATATATATCAAACCTACGAAAAGAATTGTCAATATTTTTTCATGGTCTTATAGTGAGTTGAAACGAGATAGGAGCATAATGGAGCACAATATTCTTGAAAACAGACATGCAAATCCCGTAGCACAAAATCGTACATATCAATCCCATGCCGCTCCCAATCATCGAGAAAGAAATCGTAAAATTATGGGAAGAAAAGATAATTATGCCTTTGATATTTTCTAACCAGTAGCTAATATAGTCCCGTTCAAAAGAACAGAGAAATAAGGAATTTGTCACATTTTCGGCAGTTCGAATCGATGTTCATTGAAATATAAATATCCACTACCCAAGATGGATTATATTCGTGTATGTTCTAGATCCAAAATATTTTCAATGAATGATGGCTTTCCGTACTATACAATCAAATTTCACCCCTGACGTACAAGACAAAGAAAAGACAACATTTACCACACCGGCACATTCATGTACAAAAAAATGCTATTTGGTTTGATGAATGGCTGTAACCTTCACGGCAATGGATATTGCCTTTGCGGGAGAAAAGGACATATTTGTGGTTATTTATTTGGATGACATCACTATTCAAAATCTAATGAAGACCACATGAAACATCTAAAATGTTTTTGACAAAATGCAAAAGTTTGGTTTGTCCTTAAACCCAAAGTCGCCTTGTACAA
Organism: Pinus albicaulis; assembly: GCA_034641835.2. Lineage (NCBI taxonomy): Eukaryota > Viridiplantae > Streptophyta > Pinopsida > Pinales > Pinaceae > Pinus > Pinus albicaulis. Next base: position 293,148,026 of record CM076577.1, on the reverse strand, counting down.
GAAGGTAAGTTATTGGGAAGACATATATCGTAACGTAAAAGGCATATGTATTGATCCGCGGAAGTGTAGCTATTATTAACATTATTTCACAAAAAATAAAAAGGAATTACAACATTTTTAGGGAAAATTAATTTTTTAAGGCGTTTTGTTCCTAAATCAGATTTATCAAACACACAAATGTTCTCAATAAAAGATGCAAATTCTATGGCGAGATGAGGCAAAGAATTATTTTTCAACAATTAAGTCTACCTTGACCGAAGCCTCAGCTTGATTAGTATTGATTTTGAAAACGATTATTTTTCATATGCTTCAAGAGAAACAATTGTCTTACTATAGAAGAACAAGGGAAGGTTTTGGAGCAAACTATTTCATTTTTTAGTCGTAGCTTTTCTTAAGGGATACGAATTAAAGTAAAACTTGATTGAAAAACAAGCATGTGCAATGGCTCAGTTAAGGCTTTAAAGTCTTTTTGAGTTTTTGTGCTACATTTAAAATAATTTCTTTATGCTTATATCAAGAAGATGTGTTGCCGGCAGTTTCCAGATACAGATGGCAAAAGAAGATGATGGGTCGACTGTACCAGGTAATGATGTTGAAATCAAACCAACTAAATTGATAAAAGTTGAGGCTTGGCTCGCTGATGGTTGAATCTTGAATCGCAAAGATTTAAATATGAATGCAGGCACCGAAGGAGAAGATGGAGAAGGTATTGCTAATTATCCTACAGTATTTAATTTAGATTGGCAGTACAAGGATATAGTTTACCTTTTTCTAAATTTCAATCGTCCACTAAATGGAGAAGTCTAAAAGATGATAGTTTTAAAATTGAGAGTTGTGAAGTATTGCACGTAATATACTCCATCGGGAAGGATCTTGTTGGAGTCTTATTAATATGTGTAGATGAAGTAGAATCCCAGGACAATATGGACAAAGATACATGCAAGAGTGTGGAGGAACTTGTAATGGAGAGCCACTACAAAAAATATTAAGAGATGGCTTTATTGGCCTAATCTTTTCTCTAATGTCTGCCAAAGAGTTGTCGAATGTCGAATTCGTCGGTAAACATAAATTGCTACCACTACCTCTCATTCCTATTTCACAGAGCACTTTCTAGCAAGAGGATAGACTTACTGTGAAATTAATCCACCTTCATCAGACAACATAGATGGATTCTCACAACTACAAACTGTCATTAAATGGATTGAAGTCACCAACTAGGAAGACTATACTTTAATTGTTTAAGTTTTGTTGGAAAATATTGTGTCAAGATTTGGTTGTCCATAGAAATTAGCAATGGATAATGCAATGGCCTTTAAGTGTGCTAAGATGTACAAATTTTGTCGCAATATGGGATTGAATTGACTCATTCCACACCTAGGTACGGATTGGCCGAGACATCCAATAAAAAATTCTTAGTGAGGATCATTAATAAAGGCTCGTAAATACAGGCCTGGGACACTTAGCCGATACATGCCTCGTGGGTGGATAGAGTGAGTGGTAAAAAGTTACCAACACTGAATGTCTCCATTTCAGCTTGTATATGGTACCAATGTTGTAATTACTTTGCAATTAGCTCTTCATGTGATGCAGAATTTTCCGCAAGATGAAGTTGACAATGAAATGCTGCACCAAAACGAGAATGCTCTAATTGATAAAGGTGCACAAATCGAGAATCAATGCTTGGAAATGTACACAAATAAGTATCGTGCTAAAGTCAAATCTATTTTTGACAGTAGAGAAAATCAGCTTGTTTTAGGAGAATTATTTGGTGTGCCGCATTGGGATTTTAGGGAGAAGACTATGGAAAGCATGGTAAGTTTGACAATTTGTGGTTTGGGCCATTTAGAATGTTAAAGTTTTGGCGAATAATACCGCTCAAACATCTAGACAATGATCAGCTTGACCGGAGGCCCACCAATGGTAATTTTCTTAAGAAGTTCTTTATTTAGTAAGTTAGTTGAGTCACTCCATTGTGATGTGTCAATAAACTCCATGCCCAATGGTATTTATTTCCGCATATATAGTCACTAATGGTCAGCCCTAGTCTTGATTTTCAAGAACTCTTCGAGTTTCAAAAATTTAAGACATCGAGTTTACAAACCTTGAAGCCTCACGTTGTGGAGTGACTTCATCCCCAATAGGAGCCACCGTGCACTACAATTTTTCCAAATATTTTCAAATTCTAAAATATCATTCTCCAAGGAATCAATCTCGCTTTCCTTTTCAATTTGATTATAAGATGAAAGTTAGTGTTGCTATCAGAAGTGGTGTGGTGAGAAAAATTTTATTTCTTCTACCTTCATTCATTTCATTTTCCTTTTAACCTTTCATTTTACCAAAAACCCAAAGTCCAAGCTATTTTTCAAACCCTTTCTTTAACTCATAAAATCCAATTTTTATGTTAAAATTAGCTCCACACACCCATCAACAATCCTATCATACTTGTTTTTTAACTTACCATATATTTATTTTATCAAGCGCTTTTACCTCGCACCACAAAAAACCTTGTTATATCATATATTATATGATATAAATTACCGCACTTAATAAACATTGTGGACCCTTACCTATCATCACAATTAGCTCTTCTAGCTTTTTGTTCCCATTCATGTTACAATTGCTATCCTCCTACAAACCCCGAAATGCAATTTGCGGTATGGCCTAGGACCTACTTCCTTTGATACACTCCCAATACGTTATAAAGCCTTTTTATACTTCTATCTTTTATCATATTTCCATGACTTAACGAAGTTTTCACTTTCTTTCTCTTTGAAAATCTTTTTAAAGGGCCCTAATTTACCTTTTCGCATCACATTTTCACAAATTCTTCACTTACCACATTCACTTCCGCTCCTCGTGTTTTTTCTGTGATGTGCGATTTGTGTAATGTCCGTCTCTAATTTTTATCTCATCGCACATCGCACTTTTCCAAATATTTAGCCTTGTTTCATAATAAACTTCACAAAAAAGGACCGCAGCACCCCATTGCTTATGCCACCTCCACTCGTCGCACATCACATCATGAGTTTTAACATTTAACTCTTGTGTCTCATAACAAAACTTGCGATGCAATAATCCGCAATCGGTCCCACTTATTTTTCACGTCATCACCCCATCGTAAATCACATTTTCTCCCATTTGTGTCTTAAGTTTAAATGCTTCCACCTTTTCGATTTGTGATTGCGATATATGTCTAAAATGATTTTTCCTTCCGCTTATCATTCATTCCGCTCCATATTTCCCTATCAATTAAACATTTTTTTAAAAGGGTTTCTTTGTAATTCCTCATAAAATGAACCTCTCGCCATTATCTCCAAAAAAATTCGTTTTCCACCAAACAAGGAGAGAAAGGAACATCGAAACATCAATAAAGTTTCTCTAAAACAATTTTCTACCACTAGTAACCACCGCAAGCACTAACACGTTTCTACAAAGCACCAAGCAACATTCAAGGAACAAGTACGCATGCCATTTTCATTGTTGTTTACACTTTTTGTGGAGTTTGTTGCACCCGAATAGAAGAGGAGTCTTCCAGACTGCCAAATCATAAAAACCACTTTGAATTGTTGGGGCCTTGATGTCGTTATCTTTATTATGACATACTTTGTATTAAAGTTTTAGGATAAGCCTCATCCCTTGCATGAGATCGCAATAAATTTTGGGAATAGGTTTACTCAGGAGATGATAGTTTATTATTTTTGTATATATGTGATAAATTGCTATGTTGGTTGGTGATTTTAGAATCTTGGCTCATATGATCAATACTATTTTTAGTGAATAAAATTGAAGAAACCTCTCGAGGAATTATTATCAATCCGGTGTGTGTTGTTAATCTTCTGTATTTCCATATCTAATTATCTTCATGAGCAACCTCGTAATCCTTCATATTGTTATGTGTTTTTATCGCCCTCGACATGTTAAGGTGTTTTTATCAATTTTTATTAGTCTCACACATCGAGCTTTCTTGATGAAATATACATGATGATGTTGCAAAGAGCATCACTTATATTGCTATTTACTTGGATATTTCAATGAGAATATTGTAAGTCTAGAAATAGATTTCTTGTTGAAATATTTTTACAAATTTTATACTGTTATTTTCTACCAAAAGTAAGATTACCACAGAGCTAATCGTTTCTTCTTCCATTTCATTCTTCCCCTCATAGGCTACAAACTCACTTTCTCAAGCCTCCCTACCACATCGTACCCAATACCCTCATAGAATAATGACTTTACCGAAATCTATTTTTCATGAATGGGAAATTAAACTACCTACTAATCTCATAAAAAAAAATCATTAAATTGCTTTAAAGTTTAGGATGTGTCCGGTGAGGTGCTTGTTGTAGTCCAAGTGTTGATTCCAATTCCAACCGAGGTACATATTTATGTTGTTAAATTATAGAATGTTAATAAAAATTATGGTTGACAATTATTTTAAATTTTGAGGTACATTTAATTACAAACTCGAATGCCACGTTAAACTATGTTTAATTCTTGAAAGGTGGTAGATTTGTAAGGTTTTTGAAATAATATGGTTAAATTGCATAGGCAAAGAGTTTGATTATTTGTTCAGCTTGGTAAGGGTTTTAAAATAATATGCCTAAATTTACAGATAAAGAGTAATATTTGTTTTTGTTAAAGGTATGTATTATCATGGAGTTGTTATGTTGGTTTTACTAACAATTTATATGGTGTAAGAATAGTCTATAAAAGTGTGTGAGAAATTTAGGTTGTAGGTAATCTATTAAGGTTATGTGCCTTGTTGATAAATTGTTTCCATTGTTTTTTATGTTGAAATATATGTTTTTTATGCCTAGGTAGAATTTATATATTTTAGATGAGATAAAAAATTTTAGTTACATATTTAGTTGGTGAACTCGAATGCCAAGAATAAAAATGCTTAATAGTTGTTTGATTTTTTTATTAATTTTGAATAGTCAAATTTTAAAGTGTTTTGAAATAAACTATTCAATTTCATAAGTAAAGAGTGTGCTTTATTATTGCCTTTGTAAAAGGTATTTCCTTTCAGTTGTTTTGTTTTCATAGTGGTATTAGTGATAATTGGTATACCTACAGTAATGCATGGCTTATAAAGGTGTGTGTGAACCACTTAGGGTGGCATGTGATTTACTAAGGTATGTACATGGTTCATTGATATCTTTTGTTTCCATTAACATCACAATTGTTGTTAATGGTGTGGGAAATAGGATGGTTTGTGGCTTTTGGTGGAACGGAGAATAGCTCAATTAAATAGAAAATGTAGGTATAAATATTTAGTTGACGTCAAATTTTGAGAGTAATAATGTTTGAGAATTATCGATTATCATTGATTGTTGGAACGATAATTGTATTTGAATGAAAACATGGTTCAATTTCTTATAAAAAGCGATTATATATTGATTTATTAAAGGTGTGGGTTGCAGTGTGGCTTCCATATTAAATGTTAGTGATAATTAGTATACCTAGTGCATGCATGGATTATAAAAGTGTGTGTGAGCCACTCAAGGTACATGTGATCTACTAAAGTGTGGGACTTATTGAGGAAACATAACTTCCTAAATTGTGAGTGATTTAGCAGAATGCACATGAACTGGCTAGTTTAGGGGGAAAGTGACTCATTAGGTTGTGGAAATTGTTAAGAGTGTGTGTGAATCATCGACGAGGTTCACATAATTCATGGAATTTTATGTGACTTGTTAAAGTGTAGTTGAACTTATTTAAGTGGATTTTTTTCCCCGATGAGGGAAATTTCTGCAGACTACACGAAGTGATCATATCCCCGCCAAACTAGCAGTGGCCTAACCCCTAGGGAATCATAGAGAATTAACCTGCACCTAACTGGGAGGTACTTAGCAACCGGAACTCGACCAAATGAGTTTAAATCTCGTGGGCTATATACTAAGTGGAGATGTGTTTAAAGAAATTTATATAATTTATAAAAGGTGTATATAATTTCATAATTGATACATGCATATATTATAAGCTGATTTGTTTTAATAAAAACATTATATCAATTATTATAAATATTTTATAAAGAAAAGTATCACTCAACAAACCTGTTTATTGATAATAATGTATACCTACCAAAGGAAATGGTATGGGAATCATGATTTATGTTAGACCAAAACCTACAGTGATAGTCAACACATGCATCATCAAAGTTAAGGGTCCAATAAGGAAGGAAGTTAGTCCACGTTGTTCATAACATATTTGAAGGCTAACTTGTTTCACAACAATATCCCCCCCTAAATCAAGCCAAAATCTATAAGTAACCTATGGCATATGAATTCTTATACCACTTCCTATTGGAATCATAATTGACATTAGACCAAAACTTGAAAGTGTTAGTCAATACAAGCATCCCTAGAGTTAAGGATCCCAAAAGGTGGTTAGTCCATACCATGACACACCCAGTGAGCATGGAATTGATTCACAGGCAAAAAATGGTACTTGAATCCAACTTGGAACAAAAAATATACACCTCTATTAATCCAACTCAAAATAAACATTATAACCTCATTTTCATATACTCAATTAAAATTACACTATTAGTAACAATTTTTTCATACATATACCAATTACCATCATTATTATTTTATGATAGAACAAATCACAATTTCATATATGTATGTTCAAACATAACCTTTGCTTCGAGGAATGCATAATTATTGTTTATTATATATAATATTTTTTGTTTATATTCTCTACCAAGTGCATTCAAATCAAAGAGAGTTAAAGAGTGTTTAGAGATTTAAGACAATATCTCATAAGGTTGTGATTGAGTGGGGTAATGTTATTTTTATAAATATATAGCCTTAGACCCATTCATGAGATTAGATACTTCCTTTGGTTATAGTTTAACATCTCATCGAGGAGGTAGGATTATTCCATGTTTGGTAGTTAATTAAACAACTTACAATGATAATAATTTAATAGAGTTAGATCCGTAAAATAGTTATTTTTAAATTTCTTTTCCTACAAAGGAAAATATTTGTATTAATTATAAATCGTCTTCTAAAATAGTCATAGATAAATAACTACATTTTATTGACCACTTAAAATATAGTTGTGTTTTTAACAACAATGTTAGTGTTTTATATGTTCTATTCCACGATATTAAATTAAAACATTATGATCAATAGAGGTAGTAATGACCTAAATTGTGGACATGGTCTACTAACCTGATCTTGTTCCTTTTTTTCTTCACATCAAAATCTAGTTTCTATTCATTCTACTCTCAATCATTTGTCTCTTACCTATAATGTTTTCTCATATAAACTTGTTGTAACTGTCAATAAACCTACCTAAAATAATGATTCTTGCTATTTGGTATGAAAAAAATAACATCTCTTTAATTTTGAGTATGAAACATGGTGAAAAAGAAAGTGTTATTTATTTTTTTAATTGCTTACCTTTTATTATCACATACTTAATATTACCCTTCAATCCACAACTCCTTATATTCCTTCATCTTTTGGTTTCTAATATCAACTTGTGTGATTCGTTTAAAGGTTGTTCTATTGTATGTTTTACTTGCCTTGAGATGTGTATGCTTCAAGTAACTTCGTGTCTTGATACCCTATTGTATACCAAGGTTTTTTTGTGAAGCATTATTATTTTATTTTTATCATTTTTCCCCTACTTCCTTATCCTATATCATTCTTGTACATAATTATTTAGCATTTCTTTATTCATTCAACATTATTCTTCTCTTTATATCCATTTTTAAAATATAATTACATTTTTTTGTCATATTTAGTTGATAAAACTTATAAGAGAATATAAAGTTTAATTAAGAAGTAATATCATTAACAATTTGAGAGAAAATAAGATTATAAAAAATTAATGGAGCAAAGTAATTATCATTAATGTGAAAATATAATCCAATGATGAAAAAAGAACAATTACAATACAATGCATTGAATGCAATATATAATAATTATTCATGCAACCATGCTAGGTTTAACTACATGGAAATAGCACATCGTGCCCAAATTACTACAAGTATGATTTCATGCAAGAGTTAGTTTGGATTTTTATTATCTAGGTGGAGTAAACTAGCTCATGCAGAGAGAAGTGGAGTTGAGTAGCTCCTAAATAACATCTACTCCTCAAGTATGCTCTAATTCCTAGAAAATGGAAATTATCTTTAAAATGGATTAAAGAAGTATTTTTGATCCTACAACATAGAATATATCTAGAATTGTCAGAATCAAACATTTATATCCATATAAAATTATACTTTAATTATGAATTAGAGAGATAAATTTTTGCACGAGGGAAAATTATGCATGTATACCAAATCCCCCCCATTGCTTCAACTTAGGTGAGTAGTATGATACATGAAAAATTTTGGTCCTAGCAATATGATGCCATGTTAGATAGCCATGTACAAAAAATTATCCCCAAAAGCAGGAAAAAATAAAACCTCAGTGCAGTGGGAAAAAAATTCCTCCCCCAAAAGAGGATAGTGGTAGATTACGTAATCTAATCTCATAAAGGCTAGCCTTCACTCCCAAGTGAGGCCTACAAATATGTGAAAATTAAACTTAATAATGGATTTAACATGCATGCAATGTGAATGTATAGTATTGAAATCAACGAGTTGAATATAAATCAAAACTTTTTGATCCACTGCATGTCAATCTTAATGTTCTCAGATTTCCAATTGAACCATCTCATTAAAGAGATAGAAAATACTCAATTGTCACTAAATATGAAAGGATGGTGAGACCAAGTACCAACCACAATGAGAATATGTGATGTACAAATTATTTCTATTGTTACATTCATGGAACCTTTAAATTATGCCTTTCGCAATCATTAAAGCAATGTCTAATTATTTATTCAACCTACAACAGTTGGGCCAAAATTGACCACATAAAGAGAAGTGGATTTTAAATCCATGCCATTAGTATCACAATCATATTTTATAGCCAACTATATTAAGAGCACAATTTTCACATAATGTATCTTAAAAATGTGAGTACCTCTACCGTAGTAAAGAATTCTCTTTTACTTCTTTCAAATATAGTTGATAAAGATCCTACGTGTATTTAGAAATTGCTCCAACAACACAACATATGTCATGTCTAGTGTGGATGAGATAAATCAAGCTATTAACAACCTATATATTTTGTATATTTTTCCACCAATTATATGGTGCTATCAACCTTAATCTTGACTCCTAAATATAAAAGGCATTGTAGTAGATTTGTAATTAGTCATTTGAATTCTTACAGTAAATATAATTCATATTTAAACTATGTCATCTTGATTCCCGAATTAGATAGGTGATTTCAAGACCAAGAAAGAAATGCAATATTCCAAAATCAACATGGAATGCATAGCATGCTGCATATTTAAATTCAGCAATAGTTGATGTTAAAAATCCTTTGATTAGTTGGTCATATATAGAAATAAATATCAAGAAGATAAAGTAAACCTATCAAATCAAGTAGATATTAGGATCATAAATTATAGTGAGATAAAATTTGGGACATCAAGAAGGAATCCATATTTACATACTAGGTTCATGGTGCCTACTTAAGGCCACATAAATATTTTCACAATTTGTAGACAAGAGATTAATCAGGATATACCCATATGGTGCTTCCATGTAGATATCCTTTTCAACATCCATATGAAGAAACTACACTTTATTTTTGTAGCCTTCAAGAAACAATTCATGATTCAAAATTGTTAGTTCTAAGTCTCAGCGTAAGGGTATTTTTCCTTTAAGATAATCTTCATCAAGTGTTTCACAAAAGCCTTCAAAATCATTGCTACTCTTAAAGAAAGGATCGGCTTCAAAAATCCTATGTTTCATCATTTTGCCCCTTCTTTCACTCATAGTTGACGTCCATTTTTTATCCCCTTTTCCTCATAAAAATCCTCCACTACTTTCATTTTGACCTTAAAAAATTACTTCAAGACCCTTTTTAAAACCATTTGGTCTCCTACCATTTGGTTTAAAAAGGCTTCATTCCCCTCATCGAATGTCTGTTCATTAAAACTTATTTAGCCTAAAAACACTTATATTTCATTACGAATTTTAGCCCCCGAGGGCTTAACTTTCATAATCCCGCTTCTCACAGATCGGCACTAACCAGCGCTAAGGTCAAAACTTTTCAAACCCGTAAAAACCTTTTACTCCTTTGTATTTCATGAAAATCCAACTTTCCATTATGTTTTAATAACGAGAATTAAGTTTCGATGAAAAAATCGACCGTTGATCCCCCCCCCCCCCCCCCAATCAACGATCGTTAGCTAATCGCATCACAACAAACATATAAAACTTTTTTGTTTTCTTCCTTTTTCTTCGATTGTAATTACTCCCTTTTCTTTTGAAACCCCCCCAATCCCTTTGCTTTCTTCATAACCTGAGCCCGCAATCGTGCGCTAAAACGCTATAAAAACCTTTCCCGAGCCTTTTCCCTTTGTTTTTATAAAACTCGTTTTATGTTTTTTAAATGAATTCGACCGTTGATATCTATAAGATCAACGGGCCATTGATCAATTGCATCATGCCCATTCTTCGTAATGCTTCTCAATATGCATCTTCGATTCAATCTAGGCCGTCAATCATCCTTTCGATCTCGATGGTCGATACTTCATTTGCAAACATGCTATTAATTTAATATATATCGGTCGAATCCACAAGAACCGACGCGCCTAGATTAATGGGCTCTACGTTCTCCGATGTTAAAAACCAACCAATTCATCCCGACCGCGTTGATCTCTCTAAGATCTAACCCGCCCACGCTAATCGCATCGCGCGCGTTCCCTTTGTATTTTCCCTGACTTACGATCTTGCGATCAGATCCGGTGTCCATTTCATAGATCCGTCACCAAATCTAACCTCGAATTTTTTTATTTCATAAACCCCATCGTGTAAAAACTCTTTAAGATCCACGCTGATCTCACATCAACGGTTCGCATTGCACCCGATCTTCTTCGTCCGAACCCCCGCATCGCATTTTTCTCGTTTCCCCGAGAAATAATCTCGCTCGTTAATATTCTAGATTAAACCCGATAGGCCCAACTCCTTCGGGACCTACCTTCCCCCTCTATAGATCTCCACCATCCATACATAAGATCCAACGGTCCAGATCTAACTGGCTTTTGACCCCGACCACATTTTCCACCCGTGCATCTTACCCTCCATCGTGTGTGTGATCCACACCATTGGATTTGTGCCCATCCATCCGACGAAGCAATTGAGTTTTGCGTTTTTTTGTGCCATAGGTTTAACGCAAAAAAATAACATGAAAATAGTGTTTTCGAAGGACACGGGCAGCGTACGAAGTGTGTTGCATTTTGGAAAGCACTAGAAACCGCTCAACCGCGCAAACCATTATACTTTCTCAAACCACCTTCATCGCATTAAATTTTCTCATTTAAAAAATTGCTGTCCGTCCATCCTTTTCATCCAACTACTTAGATTGCATCTAACTCCGTTAAGCCATCTCCCTCCACCATTCTTCCCGCAGATTTCATTAAATGATATCCTCTCGTCGATCTCTCGTTAATTAATTTCATCCAATGGACTGATCGTTCTATGACTCCAAAATATCATTTAATGCCTTTTTTGCTTCGTTGATTAAGGATTTCCGTTTACATTACATTTTCGCCCATTTTCATTATAAATTTTCCCTCCCGCATTATAAGCTCCCAATTACCCCGCCGTTGATCAATCTCTACTCAACGACCTGACTTCAATCAAACTCTCATTTTACCCAACCGCCTCTTACTTGACCTTAGCAAGCAATCCTCGCCGTTGGATGCTTTCATCCAATGGGCTAAGATCTAACATAAACCTATGAATAATTTAAGCCCATCCACGAGGATTTTCATAACTTTGTGTATTTTTGCATTTTAAAGCTTTTACACATTTTCTTCAAGGAATCAAGGGTTCAGGATGACGATCCCCCAAGCATTATCATTCATCAAGATATTAAGAGCCACAGTGGTTTCACATTAGGATTTATCTCACTTCATGAGCACCGATAACATTGTAAACCCCATACGCCTACACAGTAAAAGAAACATAATAAAACTTGATCCAATAAAGAGTATCATGATTCAAAGGACAAATCAAGCAAGAATCATGTTTGAATATTGTTAACATTGCTTCTGAGGGATTAAGGCCCACTTCGATCACTATCATCTAAAGCCTAATCCACACAACTCAAGACCACATTTAGACACACAAATTAGGCCTCAAATAACACCAAATTAAATAAAATGTTGTTTAGGAAACAAAGATATCTATCAATTCAAGAAGCCTCCACCGCCACATCAGATGGCTAATTAAATCATCTCATATCAAAAGACACATGTACCCTCAAACAAATCAAAGAAGGCATTTTATTACCATAACATAAGATACAATAGCTTAAATACGAAATGAAGGGTTATTTCAAATCAAAGAAACTTATTACAATCAAGCGCAAAGTTATTACGAGGATAAGAAATAGCCTTGAAGTCAAACATTTTAAGCCACTAAGCCTTTGAAAGCAAGTAACAAAGTTGGTGAAACAGATATATAGATCAAATGTATCTTCGCCTTATGCCTCGATGGTTTTCAAGGCCAGGAATGTCATTATTCAGAATTTATGATACTTAAACCCTAGAAACTCCTTCACCCTCCTCATTTTTTCACAATAAAACTTTCTTGAGGAGCACATTGTAAGGGTTGGCCGAATCGCATATCTCGCCTCGTAAATAGTTTTCTCGTCGTAATCACTTTTTTGTAATTAAAGATACCTAAGTTGAGATGAGAAGTTTGAAGTTGTAGATAACCACGTTGACTCATGATTGTAACTGGTTTGAACATCAACATGTCGATTTATGGGATCCTCGGTCTATGTCAACTAAGGATGTGTTTTTTATTGTAACTTGTTATTTTCTTTTGTTTCATTCGTCCATTTTCTTCGATAAAGAACAACAAATATAGAGTTAGGATTTACTCTTAAAAGTACCCTACTCACCGATAAGATTTATCTTTATGTTTTCTTCCAATTGTGTATTTGAGAATGATTTAATACATTTCGTGCGCTAAGGAATGTTGGTGTTCCCTCGTCTTACTTTCGAAACTTTAAACATTGCCTCTTGAATGTTATTTTTACTATATAAAGTTGAACTAGGGAAGTCTATGTTGGCTCCGTCTCCTCTAGTTCTATCTCCAAAGGTTGTCTCGAAAGTTTCCCTAAGCATATGTTGAAAAAAAAAAGTGCTAGGGTCAAAGTCCTTACCCGATCTTTAGACTATTCTTTGTTTATTTTAAGTGTTGTCTTGAAAAGTTTGCAAATTAAAAATCAACTAGGGGTAGGAAGTATATGGCTAGCCCCGCCCTCTAGTTTCTTCTCCAACAGCTTGCTTTGAAAATTTTTCCCTTTGAATATGTTGAAATCGATAGGTTCAAAGTCCTTACTTGATCTTATTATTCTAAATGTTTTTTAAATGTTTTCTATTGAAAGTGCATCAAAAGCAGTTGTTCAAAGTTATTACCTGATCTTAGATTACTTTCTTTATGTCTTTCTCAAGTGCATGCCAAAATCAGATAGCTTCAAAGTATTTACTTGATCTTAGGTCATTTTCGTTCTTCATTTGTTTGATTCCCCCTTCTTATTGTTTCATTCCATTCCATAAAAATCAACTTAAAAAAGAGCCATGACATAGATGACTTGCCCCATAGACCACTCTTGAACCTTGTTGTTTCAATTAAACTTACCATAACTCCATACCAATGGATTGAAGCCGATTCTTGCCTATCTTTTACCAAATCAATATTTCACTATCATTCACCTTCACCCTTCATTTAGACTTCCTTCACCTTCATATATCTTTGCCTCCAACCAAAACAAACAAAAACCTTGTTTCATAACTAGCCTAATATCACATTTCAAATCTTAAAGAAAAATCAATCTTTGCACTAATAGAGAGATCCCTCTCGATTCAGAGGGCTAGATCCTAGAACCTTAAAAGTGAACACAATGTTCTCCTACAGCTTTTAGTCTTGCCAATCAATAAAATTACGTGAGATAACATTTCGGCGACTTCCGCCTGGGGAAGTTCTCGATTGGATTTCCATTTAAGATACTCTTAGGACATCGAAATCCCTTTTTTTTTTACAAGTAGCCCTCTTCAAGCACTACCAAGGAAATTTTAATCATGATAGAACTTAATTGAGTTTGACAAATCAAGGAACCCTTAGGATTCTCAAAGAGCCATCAAACCTTGAAGGAATCAACAAGCTTAGCCATAAGAGTAAACTTTTATTTGTCGCATCACTCAGATTCTATATTGAAACATATTTAGGACAATTTTAGAAACCTACATAGACTGAAATAACTTAGAAAACCCAAAAATATTTCAGATTGGTAATCAAATAGCATGCCGGTGGACCATAAAGCATTTTTCTCCAAAAGAGTTAAAATGTCCACTCGGTGACTCCACAATTCAAATGTATCTTTTAATCCACTCAAACTCACACAATAGTCATCATAACACCATATGAACTCGCTAAGAGGACTTTAGTATTAAAGTTTTCTTCGTTTAAAAGATCGCTTAGCCTCTTAAAGATTGGAATATTTGGTTAAACCCTTCTTGTTTGAAGGTCTAAAAACACAGCATAGTGGCTCCTAGAAATATTCATACTAGAGCCTAATCCTAACCCAAATCCTCCCGAGATAGTTGATAAGCCTCGAAAGAATCCTTTGAAAGTTCGAGGTCAAATCTTCAACTATTGTCGCATCACTCCATAGAGCTAATTGCCCCGAAACCTGTACCATGTAAGAAATCACAAGTTGATTTTAAGAAACCTATCTTAACTAGGTCACTCGATTGTATATCATATGATTTAGAGCCTTCACTTTCATCCCAAGACAAGTGAACATCCCGATAGCGAGAAACTACTCCACTTGATTCACATTTCATTCATAATTTTGGCTTTCATCCGTATATGCTCAATAATCTATTGGCCGGTTCCTCCACATCCGTTATCCAATATCCACTATTCATACTACATTCCATCAACCTCCTCCACTTGTAAACCCCCCACTTTTTCCACAACCTCCTATCATGGCAACATGGTATGCTCCCTACTCACTTTCTAGTCAATCTTCCACAGGATTATCACCCAAGATACCTTGTATGATGCTAGTGGTGCTACTACCGCTTCAACAACATGGATAAGATGAATGGAATACTTTGAAAGAAATGAAATCGATGATGAAACTGTAAAACTTATATTATTTGCTCAAATTTTAGGGGGAGAAGCAAGAAAATGGTTTAAAGGCTTAACCCTCACAATATCAATGATCTCCAAGCCTTCCATCAATTATTCTTAAACAAATGGGAAGTTGAGAAAACCCCCCGTATACTTTTCGATTATAAGAATCTCCAAAGAAACACTCCGGGGAGAGTGTACACAAGGCACTAGGTTTAATAGTGTGTATAATGCACTTCCCGTATCTCAAACCTCCACAAGGCTCACTTAAACAAGTTTCCTAAGGATTTGATCCTTAAATGGCTCAGTCACTTGAGAGAGAGATCTCTTTGACTCTTGAAGATGTGCAAAAAAATGAGCTCTTGCCGTAGTTAATTTAATGGAGAAAAGAGAAAGGAATGAGGAATGAGAAGAAAGTGTTTAGAAAGTGAATCCACATCTTCCACATCTAGCTCAAAGATGGAAAGAATGATGGAAGAGATGTGATGAAAAAGATGGTGAGCATGCTGGAGAGAGCACAAGCAAGTCAAAATCAATCACCAAAACAAAAAATAAAAATAAAAATCAAAATTTTAGGAGAAACTAACTCAAAACATCAAGGGAGGATGATCAAAATATTATACCTCTCATCAAAACTATGCTGAGGTTGAAGAAACAAGGAAATAGAGGAAGATGCATAAACATGTTAAGTGTATTAATGATTTTGAAGTTCATTATAATAGAAAACAAGGTTCATATACACATCATATGATGATAAAATACCAAAGGATGAATATTACTATCAAGAGCTGAAAATGTCATCATAGAAACCCTAAAGAATATGACCTTAGGAGTAAAACCAATCAGAAACTCCAAGACTAAGACCTCGAAACTACAAAATAGCCCCGTGAATAAAACCCAAAGTTACAAAATAGAAAGATAAAATAAATGGCTGGAAATTTGATAAAACAAAGAAAAAGACACCTAAATGACTAAAAACAAGAGTGCCGATCTTAAGAAAGGTTAGCACCTCGTTTAGTGCTCCCGTTAAAACAATTTTGACCAATGTAAATAACAAATCAACAAACCGATTTTGCCGCCGATAAAGTGGTAGTTAATAAGGTTGAAACAAGCATTTTCAAAAATCAGATATTTTAGTTTGGAGCAAGAAATTGCCGTAATCAAAATCTTTGTTCCTCTTACCGAATTAGTTGCCCAAGATACATAGATCAAAAATTTTGAAGGCTTTTAACATAGAAGAGAATAATGACACTTTCAATCTTAATGATGACCAACCGTAGCTCATATTTGGTCCTAAGATTGAGGGTAGATATCAAGAGGGTTCAGCTTCCTTCTTTTTATGTTAGTTTACAAATTCATGACAAAATTTTACACAACGTTATG
This sequence comes from Pinus albicaulis, assembly GCA_034641835.2. Classification (NCBI taxonomy): domain Eukaryota; kingdom Viridiplantae; phylum Streptophyta; class Pinopsida; order Pinales; family Pinaceae; genus Pinus; species Pinus albicaulis. The sequence goes on along the minus strand of CM076577.1, from coordinate 293,131,411 downwards.
CATGATTCGTTGGCCTCTCATAACTTAATGCCCAAAGTCAGAATAGAGGCCGCAATGAAATCACTAGACCATACAAAGACCTTACTCCTTTGACCTGCGTAGTGAAATGTTTAGGTTTAATCAAAGACCTTCCAAACTTAGCACAAATTCCAAGCAAGAATGATATTGTGGCCGATGTACCCCCCAAGTATCGTATGTTGTTATCAGATCGTGGGGAGCCAAGTTACAAGGAACAATGCAGTATGGACATGACATATGCAACCATCCATGTTTTCAATCAAACTAGAGATTTTATAGGGAGTCTCATATGCAATACATGGTTACTGCTCATAGAGAGACCACAAACTTCCCTTTATTCTGCATATGTTTCGATTCATTCATCCTTTTTCAATGATGGAAACATTCATCGATCAAGAAATGTTAAATCGAATTAGTGTAAGTATATAGAAAAAGAGGAAATAGAAATCCTTTCAAAACAATGCTAAATCTAAAATCATAGCAAACAACATGTCCGGGAGCTATAACCGCCTATCCATTGATTTTCAACCCGAGAGTCATAGTTGTTCCAACGACATGAAAACATGAGGAAATAAACAAATTAACATAGTAACATTCATGAACTATCCAAAAGTTATCGCTGATGAAGAGGATAGTAACCAAACTAGTGAATCCTCGAAACTAGTCCTCTTTGGATTAAGTGCACTTTGATGGATCTTGTACTAAGAGTGATGTAGGTGTAGGATTTTTTTCTTCATAATACAATGAAAAATCATGCCGAAGGGCATTCCCGCAAATTAAACTTTCTCGCACCAACACAATACAGCCGAATATGAAGCCCTCCTTGAGGCCCTGCCTTATTGAAGAAATTAGGGGCCAAAAGGATAAAGGTGCAAGGTGATTCGAATCGATTATCAAGCACTGGGCGGGGAAAATAGGGAGTGCCAAACACCCTAGACTTAGAGCGTATAGGAACGATGTCATGGATCTATTGAAAAATTCTGAGAAATTCCAACCAATTTTTGCTCCAAGAGACCAAATATCCAAGTTAATGGTTTAGCTTTATTACGAACATGTCAACTCTTATGAAACCAAACAATGCACAACCCAAATCAAATTTACCTCACCAATTTCAGGGACAATGAGAAATATTGGCAAAGGTCGATGGAGACAAACAAATAGAACACTTCCCACATCCAGAACAACGTGAGCCATTAAGTTCATATCCAGACTATGAAACAGGATCGTTCTAATGAAGAAATCTACTTAAGAAGAAGAAAATCCTCCAAATATCATTGATATAACCATAGCTATAAATTGAACACAATGCGAGATTAGCATATTTAGGAAAAGACTTAGAAACGCCGTAACGAACAACCAAGCTACAAAGGACTGCTCTCTTAGAAGAGTTGTTTGATTTCAATGATGTTGCCAAGAAACCAAAGCTAGAGCCCTGCTGAAATTGAAGTTGAAGAGTGGGACATAGCAAAGGACCTTAAACTCAAAACAATCAAACTGCTTAAAATCCTTGCCCAAATTTCGATCAAGTTGAACATACTGAGCCGTTTAAACAATTTTCTCGATCTTTATGGAGTTATGGTAGTGATTTAAAATCATGACATAGATATAATTCAAGACAAGATACCTCTCAAAGAAAACCAAAAGCCATTATTTAAGAAACGTTGCACTAACCTCGTTCAATTACCTTTGGTTGGAGAAGGAAATCAAGAAAATGTATGAAGCCGAATTATTGTCCCCATTAGATATTCAGAGTGGGTGTCTAATCTAGTGTCGCTTAGGGAAGGAAACATGAGAGATAAGAAGCCATCGATTTTGTGAACTTAAACAGCCTCATTGAAGGACAAATACCCTTTACCCAAGATGGATCATATTTTACGAAGGGTAGTTGGTTCTAAAAGAATTTCTTTGCTAGATGGCTTCTCAGATACAACGATTTTAGCATATCGTGATGATCACTTAAAGGACAACCTTTATTACACCTCGTACTTTCATGTATGTGAAAATGCCTTTTGGTTTAATGAATGCCGGTGCTACATTCCGTAGAGTCAAGGGATATTGCATTCTCAAAATAATTAGGCTACTTCATCATTATTTATCTTTGATGACACTGCTTCCAAAACAGAGAAGAACAATTTTAACACTTGAGAATAGTCTTTGAGAAAATGCAAAATTTGGTTATCTTTAAATCAAGAAAATGTTGTTTGGTCTCCGTAAGGTAAAATTCTGGGCATATCATATCAGAAGAGATAAAGATAGACCCAAAAAGGATTGAAGCTATATTGCAAATCACTCATCCTAGAAACATCAAGGAACTTCAATCTTTCATTGGAAAGATTAATTTATTGAGAAGGTTCATACCCAACTTAGCTTCTAATCCTTAGAAACATCACAAACACGCCGAAGAAGGGAGAATGAGTTAAAATGGGACTTAGAGGCAAAGAAATCTTTGAGCCGGTGAAACAAGCATTAACCAAAACACCAATTCTCATAAGTCCCGATTTCAAATATTTTTTCATTTTTTCATTTGCATCGAACACAGCGTTGGCCGCTATCCTATTTCAGAAAATCCACATGTGGACAAGATAACCAATTGCATTATTTAGTAAGGTCAGAGATGCACCTCTCGAAGTATAATATTATGGAAAACAAGCCTTTGCCTTAGTCAAAGCCTTAAAAGACTTCTAGTTTACATTCTACTCTCCTAATATAATTACCTTTGTCCCAAATTCATTGTGAAAGACATTTTAACACAAGTCCCAGATGGCAAGAGGAAAGAGGAAGAAGTTGTGATACTTGAATATGATTTAGAAATCAAGCCCACTAAAATCATTAAAGGCCAAGGACAAGCAAGATCATTAATGGTTGAGTCTAATTTTGAAGCATTTGGACATAAATATGATGAAACAACAAACTAACAAGTATCATTAACTCCCATTGTTGAAGACCATTTTATGAATTTTCTGGTATGATGATATTTTATATGTTTTGCTCAATTTGAATACACCTCCTAGCTTTGCTCAAAACAAATGCAAGGTTTTTAAAGTTAAAAGTTGTAAATTATTAAATACATAAATGTCTATATTGGAAAAATGTAAGTGATTATTGCTTAAATGTTTGCCGGAACACAGTATAAGGTCAAGCATGAGTTCCATGAAGGAGAATGGAGGCCACTTACTGGAAGACAATCGCAAAACAAAACTTAGAGCCGGTTACGTTTGGCCCACCCTCTTTCGGGGATGTACATAAGATGATTATTTCGCTAAATGTTGTCCCCTTGAAGGCAAAAGAAAATCGCTTCCCTTACCTTTGCATCCAATCACTTGAAGCTCCTTTTCAACAAATGGGGTCTAGACTTCATAGGAGAAATCCATCCACCATCATCTTCCCAACATAGATGGATTCTCACCGCAACAGACTACTTACCAAAATGAATAGAAGCCATCCCTTCTAGGGAAAGCCAATGACTCTCACAATATAAAATTAATTGAAACTCATATCCTCTCTAGATTTGGATGTCCTAGGAATATTTATCACCGATAATGCAACAGATTAAGATCCAAAATGGTGTCAATAGTTCCCGCCATGGAAGGCACGATGACATTGGTTCATTCTACTTATTATTACCCTCAAGGTAATGAGTTAATCCTCAAACAAGAGTTTGCAAACATAATCAAGGTTGTTGGAGGACAATAAGAAATTCATAATAATTAAGCTAGTACATGCAATGTATCGACATATTAACACTTAAGAAATCAATTGTAATGTCACCCTACTAGCTGTGTATGGAATAGATGCAATTTTTTCCAACCACTTAGGTACTAGTCATGGCCGATCCAAGAAGTGTAGTCTCAAGATAATGACTTAAGAATTAATCACTACATATTCAATAAAAACACAGAGGAGGTCTACAACAGAGACATTACAAAGCAAGAGAGCATCAAGAAATTTTTTAGATAAGAGATTATAAGTCCGGGTCAATTTTAACATTGGTGATGTTTTAAAATGGGATTCAAGGAGTATAAGACAAGGGCAAGCATGGGAAATGATAACTTAGCAGTTTGGACCTTTGTTATCATTAATTCTACTACCTGTAGCAATGCCTATTTTCAGTGGTAGAATGAATGGACAACTGGTCGGGGGCTGTCAATGGAAGGATGCTCAAACATTACTTCTCAATTACATTTACCATACTTTTATTTTTTCATTGCAATATCATACTCATCATTCCATTCAAAGAACAGAAAAAAATGTTAAAAACAATAGAAAGAAAAAAAAGTAGGGGCAGATTGTAAAACAAATAGTGCATGTTTCCATACTCCAAAAAAAAAAAAGGAGAAACAAAAATCCTAAAGTGTGCAAGCTCAAATGCCACTCCTAAGAAAACACTCCTAGTTAGTCATACAACCTAATCATGACTAATTAGTTTTAAATTTAGTAAATATAGGTTAGTAAAATATACTTTCAAACATCTAACCTTGCTTATCAAATAGGTAGATTAAGATAGAAAAATAAAGGTTCAAACAAGCTAAAAATCTAAATCATGAGTTTCCAAAAGAAGAATGACTCTAATCTATTTAAAACTTGAGTCAAAGACAAAGAAGCAAACTGGACTTAATGTCCAAAACTTGAACGAGGTTAACAAAGAGAAAACAACTCAAACATAATTCAAAATGAGTCAAGAAGTATGAAGGAAGTTTTTGGATTTTCTGCATCTTAAGCCTTCACCATTTTGATTAATTTTCCGCAAATAATTAACTATGTGCAAATTGTTTTATGCCATATATCATAGATTCAATCTTGACTTGTCCGTTTTTGAATTTCTTGTTTTGTAAATTTAGAGAATAAAAATCATTAGATGCCTAATCCTAACATAGTAGTTAGGTAGAGAAGCTTATGAATTCAATCAAGAATCCGAATTCATGGAGAACAAGAAGTACACTTAGATTAGTTTTAGTGTTTTCAAAAGAATAAATTCTTTTGGTAAAGAGTTTTCCAATCCAAATGCACTCGAAAGAAGAAGAAATGTTAGATCATTAGGATTGGAAGTAGAAAGTTTGTTTTGGATAACTCCATTGTTTTTGATGTACGTGCTAACATTATCATTTAAAAAGAAAGAAAGTTATACCTCAATGGATGAGGCATTGATCACCTTCTAGAGAAGACATCCGAGGTTCTTGGCACCTCCAAGGAGTTGCCATCCCAAGTTGGAGCCGCTATTATCCACTCATAAAATTTTGCCATCAAAATGGTGGATAAATGTTTGTAGCCTTCTGAAACAATTCATGATTCAAAATTGTTAGTTCTTGAAGTCTCATGATGGTCTTTTTCCTTTAAGATAATCTTCTATTGTCGTTTCTCACAAATCTCCTCTTTCAAAATATGTTGTTTACCTAAAGAAAGAGATCACGTGCAAATCCCATGTCACTATCAGGCTCTCTTCTTTTCACCATAGTTGGACTTCATTTTTTATCTCCTTTTCCTCATAAAAACTTCCTCCATTTCCCTCATTTTGACTCCCAAAATTACTTCAAGACCCTTTTTAAAACCATTTGGCCCTACCATTTATTAAAAAAGCCTTTGCTCCCCCTAATGTAACTCCTCCAAATTGGCTTAAAAACCTTTTCGGTTTTTAGCCTAAAAACGCTTATATTTCATTACACATAATTATTCTGGGCTTAACTTATAATCTCTCGCTCAGACCGATACCAAGAACTGCACTAAGTGCCCAACTTCTTCTAAACCCGAGAAACTTTTTCCTCCTTTATATTTCATGAAAATCCGACTTTCCACTATAAGCTTCTTAATAATTTCACATAGTTCAAGCCAATGAAAATTTGCTTCCGTTGATTCGAACCGATCAACGAATACGCCAAAACGATCGCAAATAAACATATAAAACTTTTTGTTGTTTTCTTTTATTTTTCTCCGATTGCGATTAGCCTTTTCTTTTTTTGAAACCCACGATCCCTTTTTCTTCACATAACCCGTAGCCCACAATCGTGCGCTAAACGCTGTTCATCTCAGCCTTTTCCCTTTGATTTTATAAAAACCCGACGATATGTTTTTCAAATCTAATCTTAAACATTGATTTTGCCAAGATAAATAGCCATTGATCAATCTCTGACATCACACCCATTCTTTCACGTTTCTCATCGATGCGATCTTCCGATTCAATCCGTGTCGTCAATCGTTCGATCCGACTCGTCGATACCATCGCATCGCATCTTCTTGGCCCCTTTCCTTCGATCGCAACATTTAACTGGACTGTCGAACCACAAGAACTATCAAACCAAATTAATCGCTCCGCCATGGCACTCGACGTTAAACACCGATTCATCCCGACCGTTGATCTCTCTAACATCTAATGCTCACCCTTAATCGCACGCGTTCTCATTTTCCCCGACACGCATCTTGCGACCATCTCCGGCCATCCATTTCACAGATCCGACGGCCCAAATCTAACCCATCCCTTTCACATTTTACAAACCCACCGTGTAAAAATCCTTGGTGATCCACCGTTGATCTTTAGTATCAACGGCTCACATTGCACCCATCTTTGCCTCGAAACTTCATACCGCATTGGTTTCGTTTCCAAGAATTAATCAACATCATTTAGATCCTATAGTGCATATTAAACTCGATAGGCCCAACTCCCTTAGGACCTACCTTCCCCCCCCTTCTTACGTACTCCACCGTCCATGCTGGCCTTCCAAGATTAACGGCCCGCATCTAATCCGCCTCGGTCCTCACTCACCTTTTTCACCGTGTATCTTACCCTCCACCTGCGACCCGCACCGTTGGATTTGCGCCATCCTTCCGACGATTGGTATTGAGTTTCTCATGCGTTTGCGGGCGTAGTTTAACGCCAAAATAACGCGAAAAGCGGGCGAAGCTCGAGGACACGGGCGCGCGAAGTGTATCACGTTTTTTTTTTTGAGCAATGGAAACCTGCTTCTAACCGCGCTTTTAAACCATTATGTTTTCTTCAACAAACTGAACACTTCATCGCATTGCTATTTTCTCTATTTAAAATTTCTCATCGTTCGTCTTTTCATCCAATGCCCAGATTGCATCTAACCGTTAAGTCATTCTCCAATTTGCCCTTCCCGAGACTTACCTGGGTTATATATCCACTGTCATTACCCCGTTAACTAATTTTATCTAATGGCTTAGATCGTTCTCCACGACTCCAAGATATCATTTAACACCTGTCGTCGACATGATTGCCATTGCATTTTAGCCCATTTTCATTATGTAACTTTTCCCCTCCCACATTGTAAGCTCGATTAATCTCGTCGATCAACCGATCCAGTCGACCGTACTCAATCAAACTCTCATTTTACCTAACCGCCTTACATTAACCCTAAGAAGTAATCCTCATTTAAAGCTTTCGATCCAACAACGTGATCTAACCTAAACTCGAAGGCCTAAGCCCATCCATGCATTTTCAAATTTTTGTGTATTTTTGCAAGCTTTAAAGCTTTAAACAGCTGAAGGAATTCACTACAATGTGATGTTCACCCCAAGCCTTTATTCATCAAGGAGATCATTTGTGGTTTCACATTAGGATTTATCCGTGCCTATGAGCACCATAACACTTCAAAACCCTCTGACACCTACGCAAAGAACAAAATACTAGAAACCTGATATGATAAAGAGCATTTCGCATTCAGGGACAAAATCGATGCAAGAATCATATTTGAAGATTGTTATCATAATTTAGGATTAAGGCCTAATTGTGACTATCTAAAGCCTAATCCATTGAAGACCAATATAGAGACACAATGAAGCCCAGAACACCAGATAAAAATTAACAGAGCGTAGGAAACAGATGATATCACCCAAGAAGCCTAACGTCAGTACCCAGGCTAATTAAATCCTCACTCGTGGTCAAAAGACACCCCGTAGCCTCAAAGCAATCAAATAAGGCCTATATTAATGTATCAGAAGATATTAGCTTAAAGACAATCGAACAATTATTTCAAATCAAAGAAAATTATTACAATCACAAGCAAAGTTATTACAAGGATAAGAAATATTTTAAAGTGTAAAATCTTTTGCCACTATGCCCTCAAAGCATAACAGTTATGAAGATAGAGGATGTATAGATTGAATGTATTCCCGCTTTATGCCTTACATGGTTTTCAAGGCTAGGAATTATTAACCGTAGAATTTATGATACTTAAACCCTAGAAACTCTTCCACCTCCTCATTTTTCTATAAAATTCTCGAGACACAATAAGGGTTGGTCATCGCATATCTATTACGTCCAGGGAATAGTTTTCTGGGTTACCGTAAGCACTATTTGTAATTGAAGATACTGTTGAGATGAGAAGTTTGAAGTCAGAGAAATCCCATGACTTGATGATTGTAATTGGTTTGAACATCAAATACAAGCTTCATTTATGGGATCCCGCCTATGTCAACGGATGTGTTTCTTATTGTAACTTTTTATTTTCTTTTGTTTCCATTCTTTCCATTTTTCTCCCGATAAAGAAAAACAAATATAGAGTTAGGATTTACCTACAAGTACCCTACTCTCACCGATAAGCTTTATCTTTATAAGCTTTTCTTCAATTGTGTATTTGAGAATGATTTAACATGCAGCTCATAAATAAGGAATGTTGGTGTTCCCTCATTTCATCGTCTCAACTTTAAACATTGTTCTTAACGGGATTAGTTTATGCTATAAAGTTAAATCCAGGGAAGTCTATGGTTAGCCCCGTCTCTAGTTCTATCTCCAAAGGTTGTCCGAAATTTTCCCTAAGAGTATGTTGAAATCAGGTAGGTTCAAAGTCCTTACCTAACCTTAGACTATTTCGTTTATTTATGTTGTCTTGAAAATTTTGATAATTAAAAGTCAAACTAGGTGTCTACTAGCCTCACCTCTAGTTTTTCCTCCAACATTGCTGAAAAGTTTCCTTGAATATGCTGAAAGTAGGATAGGTTCAAAGTCCATGTTTGATCTTAAGTTATTCTAATGTTTTTAAATGTTTTCTATTGAAAATGTGCTGTGCTAGTTTCAAAGTACTTACCGATCTTAGATTACTTTTAGTGTCTTTCTCAAGTGCATGCCAAAAGCAGAGATAGTTTCAAAGTACTTACTTGATCTTAGGATACTCTTTGTTCTTCATTTTTTTGATTCCCCTTCTTATTGTTTCATTCCATTCCATAAAATCAACTTAAAAAATATCCTATGACATAGATGACCTATTCTATACACCACTCTCTTGAACCTTGTTGTTTCAATTAAAATCATACTATGACTCACAGCCCATGGATGAAGCCGGCTTCTTGCCTATATTTTAGTCAATCACTTTTCACTTTCTCATCTACCTTCACCCTTCATTTAGACTTCCTTCACCTTCATATCTTTTCCCAACCAAAACAAACAAAACCTTGTTCTTCATAACTAGCCTAATATCACATTTCAAAACTTAAAGATAAATCAATCTATGCACTAATAGAGAGCTCCCTCTGATTCGTATATAGATCCTAGAATCCCAAAGTGGTTCAAATACTCATAGCTTTTTAGTCTTGCCAATCAATAAAATATGGTGAGACAACAAACCCCTTTTGTATTCTATACAATCACACTTAAAGTCGATGAGATGGTAAATATTTTGGGGTTTTCATGCATACATTAGGGATTTTCTGAGGTAAAAACGATTCAAAATAAAAAAAAAACATACTAACAAAAATGAACTTAAAAAAAAATCAATAGGACTTACGATGATAAACATTTCTCTTTGGAGGGAAGAGGAAAAAATATCTTTCTTACTTTACTTATCTCCTTATGGATTTACTCAAAAAAGTGTGGGAGCTCTCGATGTGGAATTATATTCTACAAATATAACTATATATTATATATTGTCTATCCATATCAAATATTAACTATCTTATAAGGCCAATTATAATGATGGAATACCACTAATTTGGGTATTTATCAAAGAGGACCTTTAGAAGATCAATATTAACTAATTGTAATATTCCAAAAATGGAAAAGACATTAGAATATATAACATATGCAATAATCTAACTAACAGAAATAAGAACTAAACATGTAAAACTATAAAATTCGAATACATCAAAAAACATCATACATATGGGTTAAAAAATGCAAGCCATAACATTATACATCAATAACAAATGAAAGTACACATTTCCCCCAAAAGGAATGCACTCAAACAACAAGATGGCTAAAATACACTAAAGAAACCGTTAATCGAAATGTTTTACTACTACTACTAATAAGTAGAACCTACTACTAAGAAGAATAACCTATGGGCGGCTATTGATTGCTCAGAATGATTTGGGATTTTTAACTACGTATTCTAATAAAAACCTGTGAAGACCAAGAAATGGTTTGGCTAGATTTTAACTTTTGGGTTTTTCGTCCTTTTGGTTGCACACTACACCCTCATTGCCAAGTTACGCACTCCCTAGAGAAAAAATTTGGATATGGGGCTGAAAGAATGATCTATCGTACAACAATACCCAATCAATCAATACCTAAAAGCATTGGTCCCTTCTCTTGATCTCCGGGATAGAAGCTTGAAATCTAGCTCCTCCTTCTCTACTCAAGTTGTAGCCGTACACCGCACAATTGTTGACCAAAAATGTCAAGAGGGTTGAATGGTAGAATATCATGATGATGGAATATAGCTCAAAAATTATCGAAATGATCTCTCCAAAGTGAGGAAGACCTCACAGATTCCAAGTCAAATACTTGGAACTTCCTTCCTCCCTTAGATCTCGCCCTCGATCGGATTGCGACCTCGAAGGAATTGCCAACGTATTGAGGTAGGAATGATGGCCCGATGTTGGATGTACCAATTTTGATCTCAAAAGACTAAATGAAGCAAATGATGAAAGGGATGATCCCTCCACCGGCTCTTTACCTAAAATGATAAGAACTACCCTCATCTCAAACACTAAGACAAGAATGCCACACCTCTGGTTTTATGTGCTGGGTAGAGGGGTTGGATGTGGCACCAATTCCATGATGAGTTTCGTCAAAACCTTCAGAGTAAGAACTCATGCCCCCATGGGTAAGGGTGGGATTCCCGCTTAAGAACACCCATGATAAACAACACAACAGACTTTTTCAAACAATCAAGCATGCAAAGAATATCAAATGACAATACAATATCAAATTCCACCGATTTTCTTTGCTTCCCTCATCTTCCTTATAAGTGGTTGTGAGCCTCTAGACTTGACCTACCTCATAAACTACACTCACAGAGCATGTGGCCACTAGTCTCCATGAACATCGCACCGTTCTCCATGATCTCCATGATCCTCGTATTTATTTAATTTTTCCATCATGTGTACTTAATGCACCACTCTCTCCATCACTTCATCATTATTTATATATGATATTACTTTTTATTCCTCTATGATCTTACTTTATCTCCATGATATTCCTCATGAATGCTACATGATATCCATTCTTCCCGCATTAATAAGCCGGCCCATTACCCATAATGTTGATCTACTATCTAATTAACCACAGACAATACGTCAAATAACAAGTGGATTTTCTTCATCTATGGGGTTTATGGGTCCTCCACCATTTTATTTGCTTAATTAATTAAGAAAAGTAAGAACTCTAATATTCCAATAACTAAAGAAAATTTGAATATTGTTACCCTCCCACCAAAAAATTTGCTTGTCCTCAAGAAACTACAAAATTAGATGCTACAACAATCCTCCCTCCCTCCTCCAATGAAATCATCATATGGAAGGTCTCCCCATCTCGCTTCTTAATGTTCTGCTAGTGCCAACTCATAGTTTCCTCTCTAGAATTTCTGTATCGACCTCCAACCGAATAGTTAGATGTCTCTCCTCATCAATAAGTCCCCAAGTGGAAATGATATGCCGTCCGAGGATCTCCTCTATGCATGAGATATATGAAATGAAGTGGTTCCTTACCCAAAAGGAAAGTCCCAACTCATGAACAGCCCAACCCATACCATGGAGAAGATGTATCTCTCCATGCTCCAATTCTTGGCCCCACTTTCCGCAAGCATCATCTCAACACTATGAAAAATAGGGCATAGAGATATATCGACGGATATGTGAAACTTCAAACCATACTCTCTCAAAAACAACCACCGCAACAATGCCTCTTGCCGCCATACCACCCCATCATCACACTGCCAAGTATGATGGCCATACTCTCCTACCGTAAACCAATGCAAGTAAGGCCTCTTGTTTCCATCCTCCCTCCTCATCATGCAAATTATGGGAGAAATTCTTGCCCATATCTCCCAAGAGTAACCAAAGCAAGCAACAACGACCTTTTCTTCCACCTCACACGTCAATATCACGCAGCGTGGAGCAACAACATACCGATTGACATGTAGAATTCCACATAAACTAACATAATCATGTACTCACGTTTTCACATCATGTGAGTGCCATGTAATACCTGCTAAAAAATAACAACACACTTACTGACATAGGATATTTCATGTAGATGGCCAAACTCTTTCAAGAGTAGGCTAACATCCATGCCCTCCCGATGCCGCATCTCATCAGCATTATACAAACATGATCATACAACATGAGATGCTTGGTAGTAACTACTCACCCATAAACAACCGCAACCATTATTCTACGTCTCATGTCATATATCTACAATTAGCTCACCACCACCGCTCATCATCCCTCACCCATCCACAACCATGGGTGATGACTTATCATGTTCCGTCTCTGGTATCCACCCAATGGAGTACTCACTACATCCTCCCCAACTGGACATGACTAACAACTCATGATATGCTTAAAGGCACCCTCCCCGAGGCTCTATCCATGAAACTCTCTATCGATAGACCCTAATCCACATGATTTTGAATATGTTGTAGATAGAAAATTATCTTTGAGTTTAGAGACACTCTTCAAGAAGGCTTCATCCCGATAGGAAAATACTATCCATCATAAGATGTCTACCATCTATCATTTGTCTCTCCAATGCTTCATGAGTGAAGTGGTCATCATCGAATTTTCCAAGAATAGTTGGGCCCTTCTAACTCATCACCGCTTCCTTAGTGATAGTGCCGTCGATCTCCATGATGGTGCATCCACGTTCTACGTGGCCATATACACAATGCCGAAAATCATAGCCCGACATTGTACTAATTATGACTATGTCGCTATCCCATCCTATGAAACTCCACACACTTAAACACAAAGTGTTGTGTAGCTCAATAATGAACAACTATGATGACTATACATAACCCTCCCGAGCACGTCATGTTACGGGGCCCTCTGCAAGGAGAGCTTGATGTCAAATCGAAATTTTCTAACCCTTGCTGGCAATTTCCTAATGGAGATCCCACAAATATCACTTGAGGTGCCGAAATAATAGGAAATAAATGTTTACAAGCCTTGATCACCAACTTGGGAACATCTTCGCAAAGATACAAGAGTTCCTCCAATCGATGGAATGGATTCTCCAAACCGCTAGGGATGGTGATGCTTTCTACTTGCTGATCTGAAAATGGAACTATTTGTAATGCTATGCAAAGGACCATTCATATAATTTAGTGCAAAAGGCTTCTCTTCCATGACTTATGTTAAAAAAAAAAAATTTAATGTTATTTGCAGTTTTATGTGTGAGATTTGTTAATTAAATTTAATGTTTAACATATAACAAGGCGAAATACATAGCAAGTAAAATTCACCACACAACATAACTCATAAAATTGTTGAGAGGCAGCTTTTTTACCCTTACTACACTTTCCAACAAAGGTTATTCAATGGCATTTCCTTACTCTATTAATTTTTTCAAATACATAAAGAAAAATATGCCTAAACAGAAAAAATTGTAAATTAAAATTTCCTTCATAAGATAGAAAATAGCTAAAAGTGTCTTTTGTTTCACCTTAAACAATGAAGTACAACCCAATACAATGCCTTCTCCTCGATGGCTCGACGGTCCCTTCATATTCCCCAAGAAAATCTATTTTATATCATCTCTCACGTTCGCTCTAAAACCTATTCCAAACTCTAGAAGGTCGAAGAGACCCAAAATTGACTAAATTTCATCTTGTTTGGTCGCAAATTGAGAGAGTTATGACTTTTTGCAACAAAAAATGCCCAATGTCCCCAAAAACCCCATACTAAAAGGGAGAACTCTAGATAGCCCCACTATTTTGGCAAATCTCCTGACAATATCAGAACTGATCAAACTAGCAATAAGGAATGTTAAAACATTCATGCAAAAGGCGTCACTATTTATGGATAAGTTTGCAAATTGTCGATTAACGTCTTCGTGGTGGTGTGTCACATAGGTGGCATTAATCACACCGTAACCAAGCGTAGCCCTCGGTCTCCACCACAAGTCACATGGTATCGCCTAGCACCGGCCAGCTCCCTTCCTGCACCGCCACAACATTTGTAGGCTTACGCCACGGTTCCGAGCTCGCTTCATTGTTATAGGGCCGACCCTTGGAGGGGCTAGTCTCCAACACCTCCACCCATTTCATACGCCGAACTCAATATACATTCACACCCACGAAATTTTCAACGAACACATCTACCACGTTGCCTACGGGTTGCCCCGTTCGAGGAGTCGGTCGAGGGTTCAAGACCCATGAACCTAAAAAATTTGTATATGAATTTTAATCCAATGGCCGGGAGCCACGATGTTCGTTGTGCCACGGTACCCATTGGTAGGCCCATAATATAATAAAATTAAATTTGGCATATAATTTTTTTTACAAAATTGGACATGCCAATCAATTAAGTCAAAAAGTCTTGTTTTCGGAGGTCACCGGACGATTTCAAACTCAATAAATTTTCATACGAACTCAGCTTTTTAGAACCATTCATGAAGAATCCCAACGATGAGGCCTTCAGTCATTTAGATTGCAACCATTTCGACATTTCCATTTTTGAGAAAAATTTTTAATCGGACATGATCTCCTCGATCACACCTCCCTACTGGGAAGCTTTTGGACCCCAAAATCTCTCGAACTATAGAAACTAAAGATGAGGAGACCGATTCTCCACTCTTCCAACCTTGAACCACCGAAACTTAATCGATTTCATCAAATTCGAGCTTCTCATAAAAAGACAAATTCTTCCTTGAATCTATTGATCGATCGTTACAACTCACCGTACAGTGCTGAAAATTTTTGAAAATTGCAGAACAACAAATAAAATTTTGGCAGTAAACATATTGCTCCTACAATGGTCTACCTTCAAAGGAAACTAAAAATAAGATTCACCTTTCCAACTATCCTTATGGCTAATTTTTCCAAATGAGCCATGTTCTTGTGTCGATTCTCACCAAGTTTTCTGCCAGCAGTACCACCCACATTTTAAAACCAACATTGATCCAGCCAACTTTGTGCCTCTTGCTTGCGCGCTACTCGATTTTGCACCACTTTGCACCGACACTTCATTGATCAGCGACACCAAAGACATTTGCCGCAACTTCGTCATCTTCTTTCAAAGACAACTTGCTTTCAGATCAAGCATCTCTATCATTTACATCAAAATAACATTAAAAGGATTATGTACAAATTATTTTTTCTTAATCATCAACAAATTCAAATTTTGATTCCGCATTGACAAGTTTTTCAATCGCCCACATTCACTAAAGAAGATTCTAGCTTTTTCCAACGTGTTTCTCACAATAAACTACTTGCCATCCTTGAATAAATGGTACTTGTTCTCATGGCGATGAAGACTGTTTCCTATCATATATAAGTAAGGAATTTCAACACCACACGTGTATCAAGCACACATCTAATTCAACAATGTCAATATAATGATGTTATGTTACAATAAACATGCACTTCCTTTGAAACTCAAATTAGTATCCTTGCAACCATCCATATGGCTTTTGATGTGGAATGGTCTCAAGTTTCACTGACCAAGTCTTCTCAGATGAGATTCGCTTTTGACCCACTCATAATAGTGTTTGTTTGCAGCTGAAATTATCCTCACATGAAACAAATCTATTCCCTTTCCCTTCACTTGGAGCTTCTATGTGACAGGGCGATAGCTAACTAGGTTTAGTCACATTTACAATATCTTTCCTTTATGTTCTTTACACATAGCTATGCTTTAGTTTCATCTCTCCTCGATTCAGACCCTAAGTCTTGTTCACTTGGCTGCAAACTGCCTGTTTTCTTTGGCCTTAGCTTTGGTTGCTTTAAATTTTTCCTGTTTGTCCTGACAAAGCTTCAGCAATGGTCTTCTTTCATGGCTTATTTTGTTCAGCTTTTACAAAAGAATTTTCCCTTCTCTTTCCTATAGTTTGCATTTATTCTTTCTCATTTATTTTTTAAATTCACTATCCTCATTCCCATCAAAAGTTTGTTTACCTCTCTTAGCCTCTCTAAATGCGTGGCTTGGACACAAACCTTGTTCAGGACTAGTAGGATTGAACATACTAATAGGGGTATGCATAAGATAGCTTTCTAAACCACCTATATATTTTTGGCCAAAGAAAGTCTCTTGGCTATGCAAATAAATTCTTAACAAAAAAGAGCTCCTCTTCTAAACTCTTGAGTGTAATATTGTACATTTGTCCCTTAAGTTGTCTAAAACTTTTCCAATTCATGATAGAATTTCAGAAATGAGCTAATGGATAAATTTCTGTTTAATTGCATAATAATCTGCCCTGGTAAAGTGATTCAACACAGTTTTTTACTGTCTCTTGGTTCTGGCTTCCCACCATACCAATGCTGCCTCCTTCCATTCTCAAAGAGGTTAACCCAATCTTGGTGTCGTCATCATGAAGGTTATGTATCCTCAAGTAAACCTCCAATTGCCTTATCCACTTTTCAAGTTTCTCGTACATTGACTTCACCACACATAGCTCAAATTTCAACACTGTTTTAAAAAATGGACTTTCACTCAAGAGTTTTTTGAATGTGAGATTGATTCACCAAAGTAGAGGATGACGATGTAAAGGAAGAGGGAAAGATGAAGACAGATGGTGGATCACCATTTCTCCGTGTCCTTTCTTGACTTTTCGGCTACTTTTGTGTCCCTCTTGAAGACCCTCTCCTTCAAGCATTTCATTCATTTCTTGGTAGATTATACTCACCATCTCAAATAACCAGAACACCTGCAATTCATACTCTTTCTTGGGATCAAGTGCCTTCAACTTTCCTTTCTGAAGAAATGCCTAAGACTTCTTCATGGCTCTTGGAAGTGAATGAGAAGGTGGGATTTAATGGATCTCTCGGCCTCCTCAAGTTGAGGATTATTCAGCCCACTAATTTTCCTTTAAGTCTAATCCCCTAGTAAGCATCAAAACCCCAGGAAACGATCAACCATATATTTGTGCCAAGAACAATGCAGAGTAAAACTCTAGCTCGATACCACCTGATCTAAAAATGGAACTATTTTTAATGCCATGCAAAGCATCCAGCTTCCATATAATTTAGTGTGCAAAGTGTTCTCCATGACGGTGTTAAACAAATAGTTCTGTAATGCTTCAGCTAATGGAGACGGTTAACTAAATGATTGTTGCTATCATGTTATAATACACAACATAAATCACCATAACATAACACAACAAATTATTGAGGCAATTCACCCCTCCTAGGCTACATCCGCTTGGCCGAGCGTTCCTTAGAAGCAATATCCTTACTTATTAATTTTTCAAATCACAAGCACAAGAGTCAAGGCGCGAAAAGGAATAACCAAGCCTGTAAATTCAAATTTCCTTCAGATACAGCTGAAGTTTAAATTGTTTTTTCACCTAAACAAGAAGTACAACCTGGTAATACATGCCTTCTCCTCATGGACCACAGTCTTTCATCTTCCCAAGAAAAATTCAGTTGTATATCACCGTATACTCAAACTGCTCCAAACTCTCCAAGGTCGAAGAGAAATTCAAAATTACCAAATTAAAATTTCACTTTTTTGTCAAGAACGAGATATGAATTCTACAACAAAAGCCCAATGTCCCTAAACTGTACCAAAGTTGGAGAACTCCGACAGCTCCCACTATTTGGCAATTTCCTCGATTAGGTGGACCACATACAGAACGCTAAACACAACCAATGCTTAAGTACAAATGTTAGCGTGTTCACATGTAAAAATGGCGGTCAACAAGCAGTGGGTAGATAAGTTTTCAAAACCGTCCCATTAACGTTCGGTGGTGACTACATAGGTGGCATAAACTGTATGACCAGAATACCAGGGGGCAGAGCTCAAACCACAAGTCACATGGTTTTCGCTAATCGGGCTAGCCACCTTCCAAAATCCACCACAACATTTTTTGACACCCACGTTCGAGATGCCTAGCCACATTGCTATAGGGTCGCCCTCGAGGGGTTGGCTTCCCGCCCACCTCGCTCGTTTCATATGCCGACATGAATATATGTTCACACCTCGCTCGACCACGGCGCACCGGCCACGCATGCCGGGCCGGTCACCCCTCGCTCGAGGAGCCGGTGTCAAGGTTCAAGACCTTGCTTAAACCTCAAAATTTAATTCATCCACTACTCACGCATGGCAACAGGAAGGTGTTTCTGGTACCCACTACTGTGCCCACATTATATAAAAAAATTAAATTCTTCATATAATGTTTTTTTTTTTAAATTGACATAACTGGAATTAAGTCGTTATTTTGGAGGTCATCGGACGATTTCAACCCCCGTAAATTTCTCTATACGAACTACTTTTGAGAATGTAAACAAGGTGCGAATCACAATGACAAGGTCTTTTCAGTCATTCGCATTGAAACCATTTTTGAGCAATTTTTTTAACTGACATGATCTCCTCGACCAATTGCTGCTCAATGCTCGTATTTTCCTCCTCCTCCTCATGCACTTCAATCATGCATGGGACTCTCAATGTCTAATGCTCAAAACCAATTTCGCAAAGATTCGCGTGCTCCTTCACCTCGATGCACATACTTCTGCAACCGGTGGTAGTAGTTCCTCCTCTTCCGCAGTGATAGTGTTGGACATCCTCCTTTTTGTTCTTCATGTGCTATCTCATCAATGTTGTGAAATGTCTATATGGAAAGTACCTCCAGCTTTCCTTCTATCAAACTTCTTAATCATCCTTTGAGTGAAGCCTCGCACAAGGCCACTCTTGCATGTTTTATATGGATGAACAACTAATCCTTTTGCTCCAATTTCTCAAAAGGTGTAGCACCGCAATCTCAACAACCTCTCTTTTGCTACTCGGGTGTAGCCGGAAGAAATCATCTAACTCCTTCATCCAAGCCGACCAGCTTTTGGATGATCCATAAAATGTGCAAGAATAGTCTATGCCTTCTTCTTCTATCACGCGACAGGATATCAAATTTTCTATGATTTGATAAACTGCTGGAGAGTTAGATTCTTGTTGAATGCTCTAGATCGAGATTTTTACTTCACAAGATAATTATCAGAGAGTCCTATGCTCTAAGTATCCTCCATCTCCATGCCCTTCATCTCCTTTCGGTAAAGAAAGTGGACATAGAAGAATGATGTGGAGCTCTTTCAATGTCGATTGTTTATTCTCAATGAGAGAGTGCTTGGACCTTCCTCATCCCGAAACCTTCTTGAGGTCTCTCGCCTTTCTCTTTCTCATTTATTTTATCTCCATGGAGAGATCCCCAGACAGATATGAAGAGAAGTGGGAAAAACTCAATCCTTCTTCCATTGTATACTTTTCTTTTTATGATTCCTCTCTTATTCTTCTCGATGTCATGAAATGCCCACAAGCCGAGCCAAAGATCATATCATACATCGTAATATTCCAAAATGGAAAGACAGAATATAGAACATATGGACAATTCCAAACTATGAAATAAGGAATCAAACATGTAGAACAAGAAAAATTCCAGAATACATCAAAACATCATAAAAGGTGGAAATACGAACTATACTATTATACATCAAAACAATGAAAGTACACAATGCTCCAAAATGAATGCACTCAAGCCACAAGATGGCTGAAATACCTAAAACCAAGCATTGGAAACGTGCTAGACACTGGAATCACGTCACAGCATCGAGAAGAATAATCATGTGGTAGGTTGTTGGAGTGTCAATGACCTAGGATTTTAACCATGACTACTAAACAAACCTAGAAACTCAAGTAAAAAATGGTTTGGCTGCATTTTAACTTCGCATTTTTCATTCCTTGAGTTGGACAGACCAGACCACACAAGTTGAGTTACACACTTCCCTCGAGAAAAATGTTGATATGGGGCTTAAATAATGATCTATAAGCTTCAAAATAATTCTATCAACTCAATACATGAAGGGTTGCCTCTCTTGATCTCCAATCTAGAAGTGATGATCTAGCTCCCTCCTTCCCTTCCGTTCGTTCGTACTTGCACATCGTACAACTACTAGAATAAATTGCATTGTCAAGAGGGCCAGAAGTTTTAGCCTTCGTTACTATATGATGGAATATAGCCGCGCTGATGGAAATGATCTCTCCAACGTGAGGGAAAGACCTCACAGATTCCAAGCTAAATACTTGGAACTTCCTTCCTCCCTTAGATCTTCCTAATCGGACCGCACAATTCCCCGAATGAATTGCTGCATGGAGGTGTAGAAATGATGTTCGATGCCAAGGTAGAAATTTTTATCCACAAGACTAAAATGAAGCACAATATGAAAGGGATGATCCCTCCACTAGTTCCTTAGCCGAAATGCCAAGAACTACTCTCCTCCTTCAAACCCTAAGACATGAATGCATAATCAAGTTGTATGTCATGGTAGAGGGGACAGATGTGGCACTAATACCAGATGATGAGTTTATGCTCAAACAAACCTTCCCGCAGTAGGCACTCAAAGTCCCTATGGGTAAGGCTAGATTCTTACCCGAGCACACCCCGTGTGCTAAAACATAGCAGAATTAGCTAAACAAATTGCTGCGTGCAAAGAATGTCAAATGAAAATACAATATCAAATTCCAATCGATTTCCGTTTTGCCGCCCCATATTCCTATATGGTCATGAGCCTCTCAGCCTTCGCCCACCTCATAACTATGTTGCACATGTGGTCACTAGTCTCCGTGAAGACTATGTTGTCTCTCCATGATCTCCATGATCTCTACATTTACTTTCCACTCCTCCATCATGTGTGCATTTAATGCACCAATCCTCCATAACTTCATCATTATTTCTCTATGATCTACTTCTTTACTCATTCCTCTATGATCTTAATTTATCTCCATGATCTTATGTATCAATGTCGCATGATCTCCATTCTTCTCGCATTAATAAATGAACATTACTCCATTAGGGAATTTCGAGGTCTAAAATGGGCTCAAGAAAAATGTGCTAACAAAAATAAGCTTTATAACAACCAAATGATTCATGATGATGATACAACCATGTAGGATGGATCTAACACATTTTTTAAATAAAAAGGGGTGGAAATATTATAATAAATACAACTACGTTATTTATTCACGATTAAATTTCGAGTAGAGTAATGATAAATTTACTCACCCAAGGAGTAGCTCATGTTGCATACTCGATGACTTAATACACAGAAAGTGAGGTAAAATATAAAAACGCAAGATTAAATCACGTTTTTTTTATTTATGTATTTCATTGGTGGTAGGACCCATCAAAAGTATGCAAAAGTGGTACTGATGGGGAATCCAGCAATTTCTCACATCCAAAATCTATAATTCTACCAAATTTGAGTAAAACTTGGGGAGATAAGTTAGAAATATATTGAAAAGTAGTTTTTTTCATTTTTCCCCTCTAAAAAATTATTGAATAGATGTCATCAAATCTTATTTGATTTTTTCCACTATTATTTTATAATTTCACAGGAGGCCCATTTTAGACCTCAGTAAAATTCCCCTCAATTTATACGTATCTACTATCTAATTAAGCTACATACACACACCAAAAGGGATTTTAGTCATCGTTGGGTTTATGTATCCCTCCAATTCTTTTTATTTACTTAATTAACAAGAAAAGTAAGACTTAATATTCTATATTCTAATGGAAAATTTGGAATATTACACTAATTGACATTCAACAAGTGCCCACAATTGAAATGATTAACTTATAAACAAGTCAACATTACAATTAAAATTAGGAGTTTTCTTTCTCTTTTGGTTTAAAATTCATAAATCTTCAGTCTATTTTTTTACTATTATTTTTTATTTTCTTATGAGGTCAATTTTAGACTTCAAAATTCCCCTAATGGCATGGGCTAGTGTTCCTATGTTTATATTTGAGGTCAAAGTTTTTATGTGATTTTTGCAGATCCATGGATATAAGTGAGGGGAATTCAGCTTTGTAAATATGTAATCATGTCACATGTATTACTAAACACACAACCATTTGAGACCATGTCTAATCCATAACTTTCGTGGATATTCCACGTGATAGTTCATCATCACAAGAGATCTAACAAAATTATATTAAAAAAAATACTAAATTATACATTATTGTAGTTTTATTAGATTTCTGAACTATAGATTTACTTTTAAGGCATGCATGCAAATGAACAAAATAGAGTGTGGAAAATAAAAATTTCACACACATTATACAAAAGATTTTCTAGGAAATCTTTCAGAGAAAACCCACTAGAGAAGGTGAGGTCACTCCACTTCTTTTCTCTGTCTGAACATTATGAGTAATAAATATGTATGGCCTATGGCCCGTGCTAATACAATGCAAAATACTTTGCTCTCTACCTCCTATCGCTATTGGCTATTTTTTTTCTCAATTATGGAACAAAAAAAAAGATTTCTTCCAAACGAATAATATTTTCTTCTCCTGGGTGACCCTAAGCAGGCCAACTTAATATCTATTAGTGCTGGCTGACTACCTTCAAACTTAACCAGAGTTACAACATAGAGTCTTTTAGGCTTTACATCAATAATTGTATATTCTCCTTTTTCCATGAATATCACCACGTGGAATCCTCGAACTATCAGGTAAGCAAGATAGGAAGACCATATTCAGTTGCATAACTTTCACATAAAAAAAATTTGATTGGAAGGCTGCTCTTTTATTGTTGGAAATATCCGTGTGTAGAATGCGCATGATTTGTTTTTCACTAAACAAAAAAATTTTACCTCCACAAAAAATGTTGTTTGATGCCTCAAAAACGCCTCCTCGGAAGGTTTCGTACCATGTTTCTCAAACTAGGCCGCCAAGAAAAACGACGCGTCTTGAACCCATTCCTCCAGCCTTTTTCCACTCTAAATGCCTCGATATGGATAAAAATATAACGGTCCAATATAGATCAATTCTTAATACAAAAGAGCATGGGGGCTAGACTCCATAAGTTAAGGCTAACACATTATTAAAACACATAAAGTCAAAAAAGAGAGTTATTTCTATCCTATGTCCATAAATTATTTTCATAAAGTACCACTTGTCAAAAAGGGTACATGCACATAAGAGAGAATTTTACTATTGTTTCATTAATTCTAACCATTCCATTCCATCATTCTCGGGCATGGCCGCTTAATAAAATTCGTGGAGGAAGAGGGTGTAGCCTCAGGTTGGGTCTCCAAAATGTCATTCATTTCCCCATTTTCTTTCAATTTTCTTCAATATTTACTATATTCTACAAACATAAACATGCACAAAAACCATATTTTATATGATTAAATATGATCATAGAATTATTATTTTTCCAATACATTTATTTTTGCATTTTGAGTGGATTTATGGTTAAATATTAGAAAAAATAACATGTATTCACTTATACATAAAAGTCGGATGAGTTTTGTGATGTGTGTAGGCATATTTGAAGATTCTGAGACAATCATATTTGGCCTCTAAGACTCAAATTCGAATTTCATCTTCAAACTCTTAAATATTTAAGGAAGATTTGAGATCATTGATCAAACACAATTCATGGAGAAGAATCATGGAAGTTTTCATAAGTGTCTCCTATCAATGCTAGGACATATTTGTGAGAGGATGTGAAGAGATACTAATTGCTAAATGTCCACAAATGGTTGTAACCACATAAGATATTTGTGGATATATGGGAGATTTGTGGATCTACATTATGAATTAGTTATCTTAATTTTTGTATAAATAGGAGTGCCTTATTGAGGAAAAACGGTGTTAAGTTTAGGAAGAGATTAGACAAGAGATGTTATGTAATATTGAACAATTTATGTACACACAATTTTTAGCCGAATATGAATTTTTTCCTTTATGATTTCATCGATGAGTAGATTTCGACATTTATAGTAAATTTTTCCGCAAGTTCTTAATCTCGTGCACCACTTGTTAGAGGGCCCTTTATGGCATGTGAGACCTGTTTATTTTATGAATCCAACTCACAAAATAGAAGAAAAAGAGAGATCAATGGCCTGTAAATCATCCTCTTCAAGGGGGAACCTCCTTTTACATTACATAAATGAACAATTATTGGGTGAATACAAATGAAAAACCTCCTTTCTAGCATAGGAGTCCATATGGTCACAATATAATCCTAGCCAACCTAACGATAATAATGTAAGGGCACAACAATGACAATAGTGGGATTTTATGGGGCACAATAATAACAAAATGGGGGTTACAAGGGTACAATAATAACAATAAGGGGTTTACACCAACAATAATAAGGGACTATACTAGTGATATAGGGACCTAACATGCCCCTCTCCTTCAAAAAAAGTGTTGTCCTCAACACTTGAGTAGCTCCGGGTGCTTCTGTATAAAATTCTCATCCTCCCATGTAGAATCTTCAGTGGGTAAGTTCTTCCACTCGATGAGATACTCTGAAATTGATCGATTCCGTAGCTGTCGAGTTCTTGTTTCCATGACCGCTTCAGGTTCCAATATGATTTTTCCTTCCTCATCAAGTTCTGGCAATATTGTTTGAACCGGAAGATTTTCACCTATAACCTTCTTTAAGCATGAAACATGGAAAATTGGATGTACTCGCGAAGAAGCAGGAAGCTCCAATTTGTATGCCATAGTACCAATCTTTTGCAACACCTTGTAAGGACCATATTACTTTGGTGATAATTTATTATCCTTCTTAGCTTGCTTGAGGGACATTTGTTTGTATGGTTGCAGCCGTAAAAATACCCAATCTCCTACATCAAAACTTCTCTCGCTGCGATGTTGATCTGCCTGTTGTTTCATTCGATTTTGTGTCAAATTCAGGTTATCCTTTAAGAGTTGGAGAACTTCTTGCTGATGCTCGATGTGATCTTCCATTGCTTGAACCTTCAAATTTTCCCTTAAATATGATGTGATGGATGGTGGATGATATCCATAAAGTGCCATAAATGAGGTCATTTTTGCTGCAGTATGGAAGGAAGTGTTATACCACCATTCAGCGAGAGGTAACCACTTGACCCATTGTGTTTGTTTATCGGATACAAAACAACGAAGATATCCTTCCAAACATTTATTTACTATCTCAGTTTGACCATCAGATTGAGGATGATAAGATGAGCTATGAGCTAATTGAGTACCCAAACAAGAAAATAACTCTGTCCAAAAATTTCTAGTAAAAATGGGATCTCTGTCGCTAACAATAACCCTTGGGTTTCCATGTATATTTTGAATTGTGTCCATAAATGTAGTAGCAACTGTACTTGCTTTAAATTGATGAGATAATGCACAAAAGTGTGCATACTTGGTAAGTCTATCAACTACCACCATGATGACACTCTTTCCTTCGGACTTAGGTAAACCTGTGTTAAAATCCATTTAAATCTCCTCCCAACGTTGACTTGGAATGATAAAGGTTGTAGAAGACCCGGGGTCTTAATTGTCTCAACTTTATTTTGCTGGCAAACCAAACATTCCGCCACAAAATTTTGAATATCAGATTTAAGGCCATCCCAAAAAATTTCTTTCTTCACCCTGTGGTAAGTTTTTAAAAATCTTGAGTGTCCTCCTAAAGGAGAAGTGTGCAATTCCAGAAGAATATTTTGTTTTAGTTGGGAATTCTTACAAAGATATAAGCGATCTTTGTACCATAAGGAATCATTTTTCCAACTAAATGTATCAGATGTACTGGGATCTTGCTACAACTTTTGAATGAGTGTCCATACATCTTTGTCCTTCTTCCATTCATCTCTTGCTTTGGTTATCCAATCTGGTTGGATAATAGAAATGGCACAAAGCAATGCTTCCACCTCTTCATTCTTTCTTGAGAGTGCATCTGCAACAAAATTTAGCTTCCATTTTTTGTAGATTATTTCAAAGTCATAACCCAACATCTTTGTGACCCATTTTTGCTGCTCTTCTGAAGATAGTCTTTGTTCCAAAAAGTGTTTAAGACTATCATGATCAATTTTTACCTTGAATTGTCTTCCCATTAGGTAAGTTCTCCATTTCTTTAGTGCATGCAGTATTGCTAACATTTCCTTCTCATAAATAGGTTTCTGTAAATACTTTCCTTTGATTGGACGACTTTCAAAAGCAATGGGTCTTCCTTCCTGCATTAAAACTGCACCAATTCCATTTCCTGAGGCATCACATTCCACAATAAAGGTTTTTGTGAAGTCCGGTGTAGCTAAGACCGGTGCTAGGCACATTGCCTCTTTAAGACGTTCAAAGGCCTTAGTTGCTTCAGGAGTCCATGAAAATGCATCTTTCTTCAATAATGTTGCTAGAGGTGCTGCTATTCTCCCATAATTCTTAACAAACTTGCGATAATACCCTGTTAACCCAAGAAATCCTTGCAACTGCTTTATGGTTGTGGGGACTTTCCATTCCTTAATGGCTTTAATTTTGTTAGGGTCTACCTTAACACCCTCGTGAGATACAATATGACCCAGATATTCCACCTCTTGTACTCCAAAGAAACATTTGGATGTTTTTGCATATAATTGTTTCTCCTGCAATAGTTTGAGCACCTTGTCAACATGTTGAACATGATCCTTACAAGACCTATTGTAGATTAGTATATCATCAAAAAATACTAGCACAAATTTTCTAAGGAAGGGTTTGAAAATGGAATTCATCAACCCTTGAAATGTAGAAGGTGCATTGGTAAGGCCAAAAGGCATGACAAAAAATTCATAATGACCATCATGAGTTCGAAATGTTATTTTTGGAATATATTCAGTCTTCATTCTAATTTGATGATATCCTGAACGAATATCCAACTTGGTAAAATAAATTGCTCCATGTAATTCATCCAATAATTCATCAATCACAGGAATGGGAAATTTATCTTTAATGGTGAGCTTATTGAGCTCCCTATAATCTAGACACATGTGCCATGATCCATCCTTCTTGTGCACCAATACTACTGGAGCAGAGAAAGAACTTTGACTAGGTTGAATTATACCAGCCTCTAACATTTCTGCAATCATACGTTCAATTTCGCTCTTTTGGACATAAGGATATCTGTAAGGCCTGATGTTTGTAGGAACACTTCCTGGAATCAAATGAATAGCATGATCATGATCACGAATAGGTGGGAGTCCTTTGGGAGTTTCAAACACCTTGGAATGATTGTCCAAGACTTGTTGGAGATCTGCAGAAATAGATGATTTTGATGTCGGAACTTCTAGTGAGCATAATTGTGCAATTATGCCTTGTTGTTATTTCTTTAGAAGCTTTGTCATGACATTAGAGCTTATTATCCTTCCTGACTTCCTCACAATACCCCGTAATTCGACTTCCTTTCCTTCTGAAAAAAATTTCAAGAAAAGTTCTTGAAATTAAAAGCTACCGTCCCCAAAGATTGTAACCATTGTACTCCTAGTATAGCATTAGCACCTCCCATAGGAATGGAAAGCATTGGACTAGTCAATACATATTCCCCCATGGTTACCTTGATATTATGGCATTTTCCAGAGCAATTTATAGTTCCTCCATTTGTAACCATCACTTGACATTCTGGTGCTGGGTATAGGAAACAATTTAATTCCTTGGCTACCTTACAATGAATAAAATTATGGGTGCTACCTGAATCAATCAACACTATTACCTTTTTCTTCTTGATTTGTCCTTCTATCTTTAGAGTTTGAGGAGTGGTAATTCCTGCCAGTGCATTACACGATATGGTTGGATTCATTTCTTCCTCTTCTAGGGTTGGTTCCTGGTGTATATCCTCTTCTTGTTCATTTTCTTCTTCCTCTTCACAATCTATGTAAAATAATTTCTTCTCAGCACACTTATGACCATTAGTGTATTTGCTATCACAACTGTAGCAAAGCCCTTTTGCTCTTTTTTCTTCCAATTGTTGTGGTGTCAACCTTGTAGGTTGTGGAAATCTAGGCGTAGCAACACTTCCTTCTTTATAGAATTGAGTGGTAGGCTTCCTTGTCGCCATAATTTTACATTCAACTTTTCTTGCCAACCCGAATGCCTTCTCCAATGAATCAGGTTCCAAAACGCGAACTTCATGTTGGATGTTATCCTTTAAAGTGCCTATGAAGAGATCAATCCTGTGTTCCTCTGGAATATCAGTTACCCTTATATTCAATTTTTGGAAGTCCTCAATGTGCTGCCCCACTAAACCCTTTTGTTTGAGATTTATGAATTGGCTAAAGAAGGTGTTGCTCTTTGTATCCTCATAATGTGCTATCATTTCCTCCGTAAAAATTGACCAAGTGACAATTTTTTTATGAGAGAAAAGCCATCGATACCATACAAATGTATTTTGTTCTAAATGTAAAGTTGCAATGCGTGCCTTTTGTGTGTTTTGCACATTATGGAGATCAAAATATTGCTCCATCTGTAGTATCCATGTTACAGGATCCTTTCCATCAAACTTCCTCATATCCATTTTTGGAATATGGTGGTTCTTCCCACCAACATTAGATTTTATGAAATCATGATTAACATTTATTTTGTTCTCATCATGAGTTTCCTATACTATATTTTCACCATTAGGAAACATTTTCTTTCAAAAACTTAGTTAAGCCTTCCTTCAAACCTTCCATGGCTTCTTTTAGATTATTGTTCATGTATTCCATGTCTCCTTTCGGCTTTTCCTTTATACCATCAATCTTAATTTCCATGCCATCCATCTTAGCTTCCATGACATCCTTCTTAGCATCCATGTCATTCATCTTAGATTCAATTACTTTCTTTAAACCATCCATATTAGATTCCATTTCATTTATGGTTACTACAGAGCGACATTTGTTACACTTGGTCTCATAATTTTGATATATCATGTCACACGTCTTCCTCTTAATGAGTAATAGTAGAGCCTTATAAGGGCTTAATTGGTGTTGAATTAATTTTAGGGGCTATTTTAGAACCCAATAATGATATCTATGATTCAATATTCCATTGGAATCACTTCAAATTGCTTTTTCAAACAAAGTTGTTATCACCAAAATTTGGTCATCTAACCATTTACAATTAGATGGATCGAAGTACACCATGTAAGACCAATTTTACCATAGTAAAATTTCTTTCACCATAAGAAATAATTTAATAAACCATATTTTATTAAGTTATTTCTAGTTTAAACAAGAAACCCCATGAGGAATAATTAAATAAATCCTTATTTATTTTATTTTCTTCTAGGAATAATTAATTAAACCATTGTTTAAATAATATTACTCATCATATTTATCCCAATTATGAGAAATAATTATATAAATAATTATTTTTCTTATTTTTCTCTAGGAATCACAAATTAAATCATTTATTAGTTATTATTCCTTGTTAAATTTGACTAAATCACCTAGGAATAATTTAAAAAATCATTATTTGTTAATTATTCCTTAACCACATTCTTGAAATGATAAATAAATCATTAATTTGTTTATTATTTCTAAATAAAAGTATTTAACCAATTTAAATACATTTTCACTCCAACAAAATATAATAAAATATTCCAAGCGGTTAGATCTAGATCTTGGTTAATAATACTTTATTATTTTCCATTATCAAGAATAACTCAATATTTTGTTATAAATAGGAGGGTTTTCCATTCATTCTTCACTTTGATCACTTTCATTGTCGCGCTTTGATCATTCTCATTGTTTCTACTATTTTATTTTTCTTCTTGAGCTCTCATAGAGTTCAACACATATGGGTTTTCTGCACCATTGAGAAAGAGAAACTTCTGGAACTAAAGTGTTGAGGACAACCAAGAACCCATCTCATTGAGGGGGACTGGTAACTTTTATTGGTTCCCTTTACCAGGTGTTATAATATATTGAAAATTCTTTAAATCTTGTCTTGTCTGTTGGATGCATGGAGTAATTACTATTTCTTTTTACTGTTTAAATACTTTTACTACATAGATATGTGTTTTTGCAGCATTTGTTCTAACTATTGATTGTATATTTAAAGAAGTTAAGCAACCATTTATGTTGTTAGGGTTGTTTGTCACACATTGTGCCTAAAGTGAGATTTGCTCCTCATAAGCCTCTAAAGTAGTAACCTCTGTGAGATTTGTGCGATGTTGTTGGGCATGCCACCCATAACTTTACTGAGCTTCCTCATCTCAAAATTGTGGTCAACGAGATGTTTTCTGAATCTGATATCCTGAAGGTCCCTGTTACCTTACTTGATTCAGCCAAGAAACTCACATCGTTGTGCATGAACCACTCCTGTGCTTTGTGTGATCTTTATTGCCACTATTCTCATATTTTTTCCCGTCTCGATGACTTTCGTGATACCGTTCACGCAATTCGTGAAATGGAGGCTGCTCGTAGTGGATCTTCTACCCCTCTACTTGTGAGTTTTGCTTCAGCAGAACCAGAGGAAATTTCTGGACCCATTTTGATACCTCCCCCTGATGTCTATATGATGGACTCTTCGGTCTCTATTCTCTATCTATCGTCATCCATGAGATCCACGGTGGAAGACCCCTCCAGGGCATCCCCTTCTGTTTTGGACAAACCTCCTTCGGCGAACACCTTGGTCTCAACATCGGTAGATGTTTCATCTACTAGCTCTTCGTCTACCATCCGAAGCGATGCGTATGTGAACCATATTTCTCATGATGTTGCACCAGGTAGTTGCCCTTGATGATGATCTGGTATCCCTTCCTCTAGTCCCCGTATATTCCATTCAGATGATGACATTATAGAAGGCATGACCACGCCTGATTATCTTTGGCATGATGTGCACCATCGTGCGTATTTCCTTCCACAACACACCCATGATCAGTATGTTGTGGAATCGAAAGACTTCATCCATAATGAGGTCGATTGTTTCTATAACCCCTTACTTTGAACCCATGCATTAGAACCACATACACCTTGTTTCCATTACATTTACACCCAATGTTTGGGTAAGTGGGCACCCATATTTGAGAGTCTAGGAGAAGAAATTCTTCACAACCCTCCTAGTGCATCTAGTAGTGTCGACTCTAGTACCATTATTATTACCCATTTAGAAGAACCTCTAGAGTCTCAAATCACTTCAAATAACTCTAGAGATGATCCACTTAATCATTCCTCCATCTTACATCAATAACCCAGTCCCGTAGACATTGTTTTTGACCAACCACAATGTTTTCTAGGTGAGCACCAGTTCATTATATCCAAAGCCACTCTTTTCGTGTTACACCATTTTTTGGTCATCTAACCTATTATCATTGGATGGACCCAAGTACACCATGTAAGACCAGTTTTACCCTAAGTAAAACTGCTTTCACTATGTTAAAATAGGAAACCCCAAAAGGAAATATTAAACAAACCTATATTTGTTTGATTTTCCTCATGGAATAATTAATTAAACCATAATTTAATTATTATTCTGAGTCATGTTTAACCCAAAAACAAAGAAATTAATTAGATAAACCTTTATTTATCTTATTATTTTCTAGGAATAATTATTTAAATATTATTTAGATAATATTCCTTGTTAAATATGACCAAATCACCCACAAATAATTAAATAAATCATTATTTATTTGATTATATCCCAACCACTTCCTTAAAAAGATAAATAAATCATTTATTTATTTATTCTTCACTTATCAAGGGATTTGACCCAAGTCAAACACCCTTTCCCTCCAACAAATAATAATAAAATATTCCGTAGAGGTGGATCTAGATTTGATTAACATTATTTTAATCATGCACCAAGATCTAGAATGACCCAATATTTTGTTATAAATAGGAGGGTTTTCCCCATCATTCTTCACCTTTTGTTGCCTATTAGATCACTCTGGATCTATACATTTGGTCTCATTTCTACCATTTTGCTCCCATTGAGCTCTACTTTCTGCATTGGGTTTTCTACATCTACAAGAGAGAGAAAGCTTAGATCTGAAGTGCTGAGGACTACAAAGAACCCATCCCATTGAGGAGATCTCGATACACCTTCTTGTTTCCTCCCAGGTGCCCTGTAATATAAAAATTCATTCAAAAATCGTGTTCTTGTCTTGTCTGTTGGATGCATGGAGCAAACTCTTTACTTTACTGCTTAATGTCTTTCCATTTATAGATCTGTTTGTTGCAGCATTTTAACTACTAATCGCAGATCTGAAGATGTTCGGCAGCCTCTATTGTTGTTAGGGCTATTAGTTATGCGTAGCTAAAGTGGTTCTTTTTCGTACACTTCGACGAAGAATTCATACTAACAAATGGCGACTCCACACGGGTTTTAAATTACGACCGCTGTCGTTTTTCCTATTCCTGCATATCCAGCTACTTCAGGCCCTAGGGTTTCTTTTTTAGCTGCTTAGTTTTTCTCTTTTCATGTCATTTTTCTCACATAAAACCCTAAAAACCCAAAATTTCTAACTTCCGTGTGTTTCTGGCCCTATTGCGCAGGTAAGCGACACCAGCCGCACCTGAGACGGCAATTTTTCAGAAAATCTGCCGCCGAGACAATCGGAATGTGTCGCACTTTTGGCCCTAAACCGCGACCCGGACCTCCAGGTTGGTCGCACTTTTCACCATTTTCTCGCGACCGAACTCGCATCAGCCGAAACTCGCGACCTCGCCTTTTTTCCGCATTTTTTCCGCACTTTTTCCGGGTTTGCTCAGCCTTTCCGCCAGGTTTTCCAACCTCCGTCCCGAAATTTCACCTCGACCAAGAAACGGACCGTTTTTACTCATCTGCGGGGAACCCGCCCTTAGGGCTTTAGTACCCTCCACGTTTTGTGGAAGAGTTTTAGCTGTTTCAGCCGTCGGTTTCAGAGCTTCAGCCCCCTCTTTTCCAGATCTGTTACCTCCCTTTCAGATCCATTGAAATCAGCCCTTTTTCCTTTCAAATCACCTCTTGTTCGTTTTGCTCTGGGACTCTCCTTTGAAGGCCTCCGCCTCCCCCTTCTCGTGCTATTTGTCGATTTCCTCCTCCTCTTTCCACCACCTCGCTCGTCTCGGTCGTGATTTGCACCTTCTTGCCCACTTTATCCTCCGCACCGTCCTTTTGGACCCCAGATCCGTTGGAGCTCCCTTTATGTGTGTTTTACATAGTTTTTCCTTTTCAACATAGTCGTGAGAGACCCACCTTCTTGGGTTAAATAGATGCATACGTAGCGGTTATTTTTCTCGTTATTTCCGCATTATACTGGCTCGTAGGTTTATTTTCGCCCACGCAACACACTTTTTTTTTCTCAAACAACCTTTAAAGGTTTAAAAATTAAAATAATTAAGACACCACACACTTCCCACTTCCTAAGTGAAGAAGCGCCCTCGGCAAAGACTCTAAAATCAATTGTCAATGACTCATCTCACTTTAACGGCTTCTTCTGATTCGTCCCTTCGCCCTTGCCGCTTCCTTCTTCCTCACTACCGCACCCCCAAGGCGCCTTCTGAGACTTCTTGGCCTTCACCCTCGCTTCCGGTTGATCGACCGCTCCGCACCGCCGGGCTGCCGAGCCACCCACCTCGAGTCCGCACCCACTCCTCTCCGATTCATCGGTCCTCCTTCTCCTTCCGGTTCTCCTCGTTACCTTCACTATGTCCGGGTCCAGGTCGAACGCGTGCCTTCCGCCCAATGCTGGCCTCTACTTCAGCGCAACTGCCATTAAAAACACTACCCCGCCACCCCCGGCCGCCACGTGCCTCACCCTCCGTTTTAAACACCCTATCTACCACAAATGCCATGGCCCTAAGATGTGCCTAAACGCCAAGCCTCTCCATATCCCTACAGGCCTTAATGGAGAAGATCCAACCAATCACGTCGTCTTTTCACATGTGGTGTTCCTCCAATTCCATTACCGATGACTCCATCCGTCTGCTTGTTCCAACGCACGCTCAAGCCGCAGAGAAGCTTCTAAATGGTATGTTGAACAAGCCACCTCTACTCATACCACCTTTGAGACTCTTTCCCAAGCCTTTTTGTCGTACTTCCACCTCCCCTCCGATACGATACCGCAATGCAGCTCTTGACCTCCTTTAAGCAAGCCTCTTCAACACGCCTTTCCCGCACATGTTCGGTGAATGGCGACTTAAGACCGAGCTATGTCGCAGCCCCCTCCCTTCAAGACCGGTTTACATGGATCGGTGTTCCCGCGCACCCTTCCGCGCTCCCGCACGCAAAGATGTCGCCTCCCCAATTTCCTCAAATCAAGAAGCCGCCCTCCAAATAGCTTTGAAAGGACCCGATTCATGCTCACTCAAGCTACGTTTATACCACCCCTCCCCGACATCCCCAGCCCGAGGTGCTAAAGCCCTGAGGGCATCTCATTCCGCCGACGGTATCATTGAGCCATTTCCCATCCATACACCCAACCTTCTATGGGCTATGGTCTCTCAAGGAGGGGCCAGCTCCTCCAAAGACTTTTCCCCTCCCGCAACATGCATCCAGACACGGCATGCTCTCCTTGCCCAACCTCCCGCTACCCTAATGTTGCCCACCCTACCCATTACCCCTTATCCGCGCCCCCGGGTGCGCCACCTCCTCCAAAGATATGCGCTTCCTCCTCCTCGCTCTCAACCCCAAAGAACAGCACCTCCATACCTCTCCCTCCAGGCAAGTATTTGCATAGCAAAGAGCAAAGCGAATATCCCCCCTTCTTCTCAAAGAAGTGAGAGTAAGTCTGCAATCCACCGTCTCTCGGTAAATCGAGGGACCCACTTCGTATGGACCGAACACTAAAGAACGCAACAACAGGCATTCCGCCCAACACGACAGCCGCCACAAACAAACCCCGTTCATGCTGCGGTGTTTACGGCCATTACACGCACGATTGTCCTCTCTTACCCCGCATGCGTATGGGAGTCCGTTCGTCGACATCACACGGGACAAAGACACCTCCCCTCATGCCCTCCCAATGTGGCCACTACCTGTACCCTACTGCACCACCGATCCTTTCCTCAACAGGACCGTGGCCACCCAACCGCCCGACACCTGTGTAGCCACCCCTTCCATTTCGGTTCGATTACTGCATCCTTATGAGCGACCTCGATCCTTCCCCATCCGTCGACCTTCACCTTTCAAACTCGCTCTCTCCAAAGCGCACTCCCAAGCCTCCCGCTTTCATCAAGCCCCCCGAGTCTCCTTCGTGTTCTGCAGCCTCTTTTGACATCCAATGGTCTCTACACATCCTCAACCCAAAGTTGAGGTTCAATCCAAAGATTCCAAAGGGACCATTACGCCGAAATGCCGCCCGGTCGAGCCGCCGCCGTATAGCATAGTAGACGATTTGGCATAGTCCCCCAGCCGCCATTTCCACGCCGGAACCTCCCTCCAATCATGCCCTTCCCAAAAGAAGGCTCTACTATCCGCCGTGGGCGCCAGGATCCCTACGCCGAAGACCAAATGATTGTTTTCGACGCCACTCAATCGGATCACCTCCTCCTCCTTCCGTCGCCTTCCAATCCCGCTCGGTTACCTAACGCCATCGTTTCCGTGTATAATGGGACGAGGGGCATCCACCCGCGGATGTCCGCTTTCTGGCTTGGAAGCAACTGATCCCCCGAGCTGGCCCCTTTCCACGGTCACCTCCTTAGAGCGTGACCCGTCACGCTCCCGTGCCCCCATTGGCTTGCCTGCAATTGCCCCACCCTCACGCAATACCGTTTGCGTTGACGCGAAGGCTGACGCCCACCAGACCGACAACATTCTTTTGGGGGCGTGCTTTCACACCCACGCTATGTTCCGTCAGTCTCCATCTGCGGCCCGCAAGATGTTTTCCATACGGAAAGATAGTCACCATCGACCGCCTGACATATCATGAGCCTCCCTCTTCTCGTACCTCCTCTCGAGACCTCACCATCTCTTCTGTCACCAAAGCAAACCGTCGATTCTATGACCGGTCTCCTTGCCTTCAAAGATTCCACTGCTGTACTTCTCTCATTCTCTCCTCCGGTCACTCATCCGCCTTGTCGAATGTTTGCATGATGCACTGTCTCTCAGCTGCTCATAAAGCAAGCCCGCCTTTGCTAGTCGCAACCTCTTCCCCCGGCCTCCCAACCCGTCTCCCTAGCCATACTTCTCTCCCAACCGGACCTCCTCCTTCTGGCCTTCCTCCTACAGCTGGTATCCCTGAACCCCTTTACCCCCCTGGCTCGGTTCCCCCTGGCCTTAACCATCTCGGAGCCGTCCCTCCCGGCCATTACCCTGCTGGACAGATCCCTTTCCTGGCTCCCCCTCCCGGCGTATATTCTGTCCCCATCATGGCCACCCTCTCCCTTCCTAACCTGACCTTGGGCATTCCGGTCTGGTACCTTGATCCCCCAGCCGCCACCCCTCCTGGTCACCCCAAACCCTACATGGCTTTGACACCGGTCCAATCGGTCCCCCTCGCTTCTTCCGTTGCTACTGTGCCTCCAGCACCTCCGCAAGATCCTTCTCCTGTCGTCACAGCTCCTGAGAAGAAATGCAAAGCCCGTAAGGGGGCACCAAAAGATAAGACCACCACGACTGACCCGACCCCTCCCCAACCTGCCAAGCCCTGTGCCTTGTGCGATGTCGCCAGTCATGCCACCCATGCTTGTCCCGAGTTGCCCCGTATCCAACCCATGGTTAAAGTCGCGTTCCCTGAATCTACGGCCCCTGAAGCCTCCTCTTCGTCCGTAACCAAGAACCCCAAGACTCTCCGTACCAACAAACCGTGCACCTTGTGCGGTGTCCATGGCCACTACTCCCACCACTGTCCTCACCTGACGCATTATCGCGCCTCTTTAGAGGTCATTCGAGAGTACGAGGTTGAACAGAATCAATCTGCCTCTCCCATCCTCACGCAGTATGCTTCAGGCCAACCCGAGGATCCTCCCGCTCCCATTGTCATCCCTCCCCCCGATGTTCAGATGACGGAGTCTATGGTAACCATCCTTTACCTATCCTCCTCTGCAAGACACTCGGAGCCTAGCCCGTCTGCATCCTCCCCTGTTGTGTCCCTTGATCACTCTATTCCCCCTCATACTCGAGATCACTCCACTTGTGTCTCTGTTGACCTCCGCAGCCCGAGTCCTCACCATGTTTCCGATAGCTCTCATACACCACCTTGTTTGAGGCTTGCTCATCCTGCCACTTCCCCCTCCTCCTGCCATTGCCGCTCGATGACTTCTATACCCTCACGCTGCCGTCATTTCCTTTCATCCCCTCATTTATTGTCTTGTCACACCATTTTGCAGGACCCCCCGTCCACACCCTTTATCGGTTATGCCGACGGTGCAAGTCGCTACTCCAGGAATCTTGCCTCGGCAGGTTGGGCCATCTTCACCCCCTTGCATGACCTCGTTCTTTCTAACGGGGTATGCATTGGTTCTGCCACCAACAATCGGGTCGAATATGATGCAGTGCGTGGCCTATTAGCCGATGCCCTCTTTCATCGCATCCTCCATCTGCACGTTCGTTTGGATTCCCTGCTTCTTGTAATGCAACTAAATGGTGTTTATCGTGTGCATAACCTTGTGCTGTTTAGACGCTATTTACAAGTGAAATTCTTAATACGTGCGTTTGAAACCATAACTTTCAACCATGTACCCCGAGACCAGAATCGCTACGTAGATAGTATTGCAAACCATGTTCTAGATTGGCATTTATCACACACATTTCATACAAGAAAATAACATTAAATCAACCATCAAAAGACGATACATATCCATAATATGTGTCGCAAAGCATACATTTAGAGTCCATATACTCCAATACATATGACATGCCCATAGCATGTTACAAACAAAAAGCCAAAAATTGGGGGCACCACCTGCCCCTACATACATCATAGGGGGCACCACCTACCCCTACATACATCAAAGGGGGCACCACATGCCCCACCCCTAATCACTATCTAGAGGATCCCGAGCCAATGGCTCTGCCCCTGCAGCCTGTAGATCGCGCATCGCCTGACCGGCTATCGCCATGCGCCGCATGACACCTCGCCACTCCGAGGGTACACCGACACACGGCTCTATGAACTGGTCGTCCAAGTCCTGCCACCCGCGCTCTGATACTCCGGTCAACAACCGTTCGCATCTACATCGGATATCCTCCAACAGGGCAGCTGCATCCTCATTCTGCGCCGCTCTCGATCCTGTAGCTCCAGCTGCTGCCGGTCGTCCCATATATCCGGCCGGTTTCACCGGTGCTATATCTGCATACCAAAAGTACATGAATCAGTACCTTACTCTACTATTCAAAATACTTTAACATGCCCATACAAGAATAGCAATCTGTCACTTACCATCAGGCCCCCAGACTCGACCAGGCGGAAGTGGCAGGTCCGGATCTCCACAATAGCTCATCCCACTATAGGGGTAGTCGTCTATGTACAAAGGCATCTGATCCCAATGGGAAAAAAACTCCGGTCGAAATACTCGCCCGACCGCCCCTCCTCCTCCTCTGCACAGTAGCCGTCCCCAACGGCGCATCCTGGGCTCTCTCGGGCCCCCATCTGGAAGCTGTACATGAGGCCTCAAGGTCGGGATCTTCTCAAAGAAGAAGGCGCACAACAAAGTCCCATATGCACAGTCATGGTTCACCTGCCGCCTGCATAGTGACAATTGTCGCTTTAGCGACACCAACAACATTTGGGCCCACCCATAGTAGGTCCCACCCAATACACTTTCCATTAACATCATCTGCCCCCGAGTGATGTGATGGAACGCCTGGCTGCCCAGGATTCGCAGCACAGCTGCGGGCACTGCACGAGTTTCTAGCCTCTCTAGATCCTCGATCGATATTCGAGTCCCCTTGACTTGGAGACCCGGTCGACCATGGCGTTCCACAAACTCCATGATATGTCGCCCACGCGGCAACACTGGCTGTGTGTTTCCCACCATCCCCAGTGGCGGAAGACCGGTCAGGAAGTACACATCCTGGACCGTCAGTTCGATCCTGTGCCCCTGCACCACAAAGATCTCCTGATCTGGATCCCAATAATTGATAATCCGGGCCAGTAACAGTTCCCCTGCTCTCATCAATGGGTTCTCCACAAACTTAAGAACCCCAAATCTGGCCAACATACGACGGACGCCCTGATCCGCCTGGATCTCTGTCCGAAGTGTCCCCAGATCTCTCTCTCTCCAGTTGACCCGTAACTCTGCCATACCTGCACAAACACATCACATTTGTCAGCGTTCAGATCGGGCAAACCATAACCAAATACCAAAACCCAGCTTCCAGCCATCAAACAGCACCAAAACCCCCTCATCTCCCAGGTCGCAGTTTTCTGCCATTTTCTGGACCAGGTCACACTTTTTGCCCTCAAACCTGCGTCCTGGGTCGCACTTCTTGCCCCAAAAAGTGCGACCCGACTGTAGAGATGCAGGAGGGGCTGTTTCTGGAAGGTTGGGCCCTAAACTGCAAAAGTAATCCATCAAAATGCAAGAGCAAGGTTAGGCCTCTTACCTCCAACTGACAGATCTCGATTCTAACGGTCGGTTTGTCCGCTACGTTCGCCGCAAGATTTAGGGCCTTCCCTCCTCTCCACATTCACCACAGCAACAATAGCAAATGAATTATTTTGGAGGGAAAACTGCCTTATTAAAAGAGAACCCCTATTTCTTCTTTCGACTGCTGCGATCACACCGTAGCCCCGT
The DNA here is from genome assembly GCA_034641835.2 of Pinus albicaulis. Classification (NCBI taxonomy): domain Eukaryota; kingdom Viridiplantae; phylum Streptophyta; class Pinopsida; order Pinales; family Pinaceae; genus Pinus; species Pinus albicaulis. Next base: position 293,091,598 of record CM076577.1, on the reverse strand, counting down.
TCGACGAACCGTCAGAACCGCTAGAAAGATCTCACCGAGGTCTCAAATGGGTTTCCATTAGTTTTTGGTGATTTGATACTTCACACGGACACATTTTGTCCAAGAAGGGTCACTTTACCGCTCCTTAAAATCAAATTTCCTCACTTACGACACTTGTACTTGGGGCACCATACTGTCCCCTTACTTGTCCATGTTCGTGACGATTTTCGTCATGAGTGCCCACCTTGTACTCATGTTTCCTTGGTCCCCCATTGGGGCCTTTATTGTGTGGCAGCACTATCGTGTCGCCCTTGTTTAGAGCATCTAAGTTGAGTCATCATCGCATTCATGGAGTCTATCCGGCGTACCTTTGTGCCCACCCATAACCCTCCTTCCATTATTGCGGATTTCCTCTCTTGTGTCGCATCTCATGACCTTCAGCCCCACTGTCCCCTGTCCCTTTCGATATTGTGTCAGTCGCTGCCATGTCATTCATGTCCTTTATGCTCTAACAAGGGAAGTCGTCCATTCGCCACTCCACCCTTCCCATTTCCGCCATCATCATTAGTGTCAGTCTGTCCGTCGCTCTATTGCTATTCTCTCGTGCCTTAGTTGAGGATCTCTCATTGCCTCACCTAAGGCGGACCTCCTTCTGTCGACCTCAACACATTTATTCCAGAAGCAAGGTCTAGAGGGCGGTGTACCTTGGTTCCAGCTTCCACTTTTGTTCGGTGCCTCGGATTAGGCAAGGGGATTTCTTACCTCCCTTTGACTTGATTGCTTCTCCAACTCCTTTCAGCATGATCGAGATTCGTATACTGGACAGTCCAGTGACCCAGCAGCAGCTCTTGATGATTCCCGGGCGTGTGTGAGATGTCTCAGCCCTCATGAGGGGTGGCCCTACGAGTAGCCCCCCATGCCGGTGACCTCTTCTTTCCATTGCCCGATGCCGCTCGGATTTTGATGATGTTGGCCTTGGCCATGGTGCCTCTTTGATTTGCATGTATCGGTCGGCTGTGGCCCTTCCCCATTTCAGGGCATTTGGAGTTGTATTTATCTCATGCTCGGATATTCTTGTACTAGTCCTGGCTGTTATCCCCGGAGCACGGCATGTATGTGAGACTCTTCATTGTGTTCTTATCGCTCCACAGTTAAACGTTTGCTCTATGGTTCGGTCCCTTGTTTACTGGACACACTATTCTTTTGTACTTTGTCTCGGCGGGCATGGGTATGCCTCCCCCGCCGCCTTCAGCACAGGTACCCTCTCATAAAAAGAGACTTGTTGCACCTGCGAGTCTCGTCTCCTCAGGGTCTAGTCCTTCAGCACACTATCTACCTCACATTTCTCTCTCTGACATCCCTTTTTGTTGTCTAGTGATGGTATACTTACAACGTACTTCGGTCATACGATTTTCTCCTGACACTCGCACGCTGGGGGGCAATCTGTTACACCATTTTTTGGTCATCTAACCTTTCATCATTAGATGGACCCAAGTACACCATGTAAGACCAGTTTTACCCCAAGTAAAACTGCTTTCACTATGTTAATTAGGAAACCCCAAAAGGAAATATTAAAAAAACCTATATTTGTTTGATTTTCCTCAAGGAATAATTAATTAAACCATAATTTAATTATTATTCCCAGTCATGTTTAACCCAAACACAAAGAAATTAATGAGATAAACCCATAGTTATCTTATTATTTTCTAGGAATAATTATTTAAATATTATTTAGATAATATTCCCTGTTAAATATGACCAAATCAACCACCATTAATCAAATAAATCATTATTTATTTGATTATATCCCAACCACTTCCTTAAAAAGATAAATAAATCATTTATTTATTTATTCTTCACTAATCAAGGGATTTGACCCAAGTCAAACACCCTTTCCCTTCAACAAATAATAATAAAATATTCCGTAGAGGTGGATCTAGATTTGATTAACATTATTTTAATCATGCACCAAGATCTAGAATGACCCAATATTTTGTTATAAATAGGAGGGTTTTCCCCATCATTCTTCACCTTTTGTTGCCTATCAGATCACTCTGGATCTACACACTTGGTCTCATTTTTCTACCATTTGCTCCCATTGAGCTCTACTTTCTGCATTGGGTTTTCTACGTCTACAAGAGAGAGAAAGCTTAGATATGAAGTGCTGAGGACTACAAAGAACCCATCCCATTGAGGATATCTGGATACACCTTCTTGTTTCCTCCCAGGTGCCCTGTAATATAAAAATTCATTCAAAAAAAAATCGTGTTCTTGTCTTGTCTGTTGGATGCATGGAGCAAACTCTTTACTTTACTGCTTAATGTCTTTCCATTTATAGATCTGTTTTTTGCAGCACTTTAACTACTAATTGCAGATCTGAAGATGTTTTGCAGCCATTATTGTTGTTAGGGCTATTAGTTATGCGTAGCTAAAGTGGTTCTTTTTCGTACCCTTCGACGAAGAATTCATACTAACCGCAGGATAGTGACACCATGTATGTGAACCCATAAATTTAGTCCATTTTCTTCATATATGTAGTACCAAAAGAGATTGGTAATCCTCCATTCCCTTTCTCGAACTGCATCTATCCACTCTTCCCACAAAAGATAACCATAACATAAACAAATGGTGAACCACATCATAAAAATGTGTTTAGATTCCACTATTCTAAATACATTTGGCATGTCCATATCATTCTTTGGGCCACCTCTGCCCCTATATCTTCTCACCACCCTCTTGAGGATTTAGTGCCTATGATATTGAATGCTTGAATCCATTATTTTAGCACTTGTAACACCATGGCACTCCACAAAATCCTCTAGCTAGGGGCATCATTCCCACCTTTGCATATGAGATTACTTCCCTCCATCACATATGCTTGGGGGTAGTATCCCATGCTTGGGGTAATGATGACACCCCTGGCCACCTTTTCACATGATTAACATAATTCTTGGCCTAGACCCCATCGATCTAGGTAGGGTCGATTATCTTCCCATTCCTTGGATATTTTTTCCTATCGACCTTTCTAATGAGCCATATATCGTAGATGCTTGATACCATATCTTCAAACATTTTACTTTATGTGATACGATACTTACCACTTGGCCCCCATATTTGACTTGGTGGGCAGGGATGATCCTAGAACTTCTCTACTAGTTCATTCCCTCTTCCTTTCTTACCTTGATTCTTCACCAGGAACCATCCTTCCAAGAAGCATTAAGGCCACCCTTAGACAAGTAAAGCCATCTACCTAAAAGTCGTGGATCCTGATTCCAACGGTTGGTTTGTCCGCTACGATCTACGCAATATTTATGGCCTTCTTCTCCTCTCCAAATTCACCACAACTCACTTAGCAAATGAATTAAATTGGAGGAAATCACACTATTAAAGGAAAAAAAACCCTAAATTTTCCTTTGCCAATTGCGACCAAAACGTATCTCAGTTTGATGAACCATCAACACCATTGGAAAGCTCTCATAGAGCAGTATAATGGGTCTTCCTTTGTTTTTGGTAATTTGACACTTCACTAGGAAGCCATTTTTCCAAGAAGAGTCACTTTACCGCCTCTTAAAATTGAATTTCTTCACATGTGCTACTTGTACTTAGGGCACCACTTTGCCTTCATACTTGTCAACATGTATTGATTTCCATCATGATGTTCCATATTTTTCTCATGTTTTTATGGTCCCCCCTTTAGACTATTCTATATGGAAACGACATGATACAACCTTGTCAGACCATCCGATTTGATTCGTCATGCATTCATGGAGTGTCCCAGGAGTCCTTGCCTCCTTATTTACAATATTACATCCTTTTTCCTTATGTCTATCTCCTTATGCTTATTTTTTCTCCATTCACTGCAGTCTGTCCCCTCTAGAGTAACGATTAATTATTTGCCGGGTCATCCATGTTTTTTATGCTATGACAAGAAATCAGTTGTCCATGCCAAATTATCACTTATTGCATCATAATCCCTGGTGTCAAATCATGGAGTCACTTTACTATGATACCTCCTGCCTTAGTTGAGGATTCCTCATTGCCTCACCTATGGAAGACCTCCTTCTGTTGACATCAACACATTCATTCCAAAATATAGGTCTAGAGGGTGGTGTGTAGTTCGGCCATTCGGCCGGGTGCCTCGAGATCAAGTAAATGGAATCATCATTTCCCTTTTACTTGATTGTTTCTCATTCGCTCGGCTTCAGCTCATTATTTTCATCGTTGAGATTCGTATACTTGATGGTCCATCATATTGTACCAGTGATTCCTAGGTGTGTGTGATATGTTCTCTACCTCATGAGGGGGTGGCCCTTCAGGTAGCCCCCCACATGCCCAAATGACCTCATATTATGCTACAGCCTCAGATGCAACTCCAGACATTTGATGGGTTTGGTTTCAGTCACTTGTAGCACCCATAATATGCATGTATCATTCAGATGATCCATTCATATTTTTAGAGTCCTTTCCTATTTATCAGGGCTTATTTGGTTGTTATTATGTCTCATGTACATAGGTATTATTAAATTCAGTCGTAGCTCATGTTTTTCTAGGCATATTATGTATCTGGGATCCATTATATTCTTGTCTGGCCAATTTTATGCCAGCATATCATGTACCATTTATCATGTACTTCATTGATCGTTTCATTTTTTGGGTGTGTTAGGGTCCTATATTTTATGGGATATCAAGCTGATTGAGTGTGTCATTATCTGTAAGTTTACATTGTAAATTATTTTTAGTTTGTAAATGATTTCCAAAAAAATAAATATATAAAAAGAAAATGAAAAGAGGGTATGACAAAAATAAAATGAATATGAAGAAAAAGTCAAAAAGAAGAAAATTGAAAAATAATAAAAGTGAATAAAGCCCCACAAAAGAAAAAGAGAAATAATACTAAAAGTGCTGCAAATTTAAATGCCACTACTATTAAATTAGTTTCCTTTATATTAAAATTAAAGAATATTGTGTGCATCTTGTCTAAAATTCCACAATGACTATATTTTGTTCCAATCATACAACTTAATAATGATGGAACAATTGTAAATTTCATGTCAAATAGGTTAGTGAATAAATATTTGTCAAACAGTTTAATCTTGACAAATGAGTAGTTAGGTATAAAATGAGATTGATTCAACAGTTTAATCTGAATCAATATGAGGAATAAGTGATAGTGTAGGTTAGAATGTTATAAAAAAAGGATATGTGGGCTTCCTAGCTCAAATGCACCCTAAACAGATGAGATAAAAAATGTTAGCTTAGAGAAAGAAATTGAAAAGCAAAGGGTAGTTAAAAATTACATAATGGCTTTGAGAAGCATGAAAAATATTTATCCAAAGTGTTTTCATAAAGTTATTACATGCAATGATGAGGCAAAGGAATAAAATTTTATCCTAATGTCAAAAGGTCCAGCATATCAATATGATAATCTGCCACATTTACCCCCAATCCTAAGTTTTACTTTTGCATAAGCCCCCCGCTACCCGAGAAACTATCCCATCCAACCCCACCACTGGTCCATTAACCCCCCTCCATCTTTCACATCATCCCCTCCCCGCACTTTTCATCCAGCGACCAATACTCTTTTTCGCCCCCCACCCCCCCCCCACCATACGAAATTTCTTGTCGGGAGGGGGTTCTAAATAGGTAGTTTTAAGTTTAGGAGCCACGATAACGTGTTGATTTATCCTGATTTACCTGCCAGAAAATGCTTTTGCTTCACTACCCCTCTAAAGGATTTTTTCGATGTATCAAACCATTATTAGGTGTTTGAACACCGGTATAAATCCGCCACTTAGACCCATCCATTGCCAAATCAAATGCCTTTATGTATGCTTGTTTCTAATTAAATTCACCCATAATTGTTAGACCAACCAGCCCCACATCATTAGGAAAGTGCCCATTCATGTAAATTCGTAGCAATGATGTTTGGTCCTTTACCTTACTACAATTGATCCGTACATGTTTTCTATATGTTAATAATAGTGCCGTAAAAATAAATTTCAACCGTTGTTGAGCTGTTCTCTATAATTATCCCCATCCTTTCCTCATTACGTAGCTTTTTTCTCAGCCCATAACCTCCATTTGTTTTAATAGAAACCCTCATTCACTACCAAACTGGAGTTTACCATCGCCCCTCAAGAAGAAAACCCGGTGGAAACAATAAATCCACTCCTCTATCCCTCAATTGACCTTGATCACATTCCTCTGGGTCGATAGGGATTAAAAAATCCATGAAATCCTATGCGAGCTAGAAATATTCGAAATGTATTGCCGCGCTTGAAGACAAATTCCTTGATAAAACGAGATGACATTCGAATGTGGGATTCAAATTTTCCCCATTACATCCTTCCCTACAACCACAAGGTGCGAATTCACTAGGAAATTTCAAGCCCATTATGAACCCAATCGGAGAACTATTATTGCACCCTCATTTGGAGAGATTCTAGTCACCATAAATGCCCAAACTATAGATCAAATGATGTAGGCCCCTATTATAGATAATTCCACTCCTTTTTCTCAAGAAGTAGTCATTGAACTATATTAGAAGCTAGAATTTGAAAAAAAGGGCTAAAACCCTTGAGATTTTTCTAGCTAAAGATGCTCGACTACCTAAGAAAAATCCTCCTTACCCATCTTCTATGTTCCCCGAGAGAACTAAGCGGATCAATATTGTCATCTCCCCGCCTCCTTGGTTATTACTCGGATCAATGGGTAGATGATGCTATTATAGGTTTCCCTCGTCCATCGTTTCTACATATTCCAAGCCTTCTGTCCTATTCAACTTCAACCAATTCCTTGTAGATTCCATTCATGAACAATTTTTTTAAATTCCAAATTAGGGAGGTGTTTAAATATACCTATGTTTTAGTATATTTGTTTCTATATTTTCGGGAGACACGTTCAAGTTTTCATTACAAAACATTGATGAAGAAGGACATCAAAAATCATATATCTTTTGGACTTCATGGTGATGAAGGAGAGGAAAGAATATTCATACAAAAATTTCATAGAACTGCTTTGTACATCCAACACTCAATCTTCTCGTAAATCTGCAATTCGAGCCAAGAATCAATGAAGAAATCAAGAAAGTCTTTAGAGTTTTCGACCAAACTAAAACAGGACATTGGTACCTCTACCAAAATTTCACAGAGCTAAGGATTTATGGATATGAGCTTGATCCATATAAGCTACCAAAATTCCTCCCAATGAGTATTTTTCCCTTGAATACATCACGAAAATGTTCAATGTCGATAAGGTACATTTTGTGTTTGCCATGAAGAAATCTTAGTTTAGAATTAAGACAAAAACATGACCTTTCATTTGTAACAACGAGAGAGCAGGGGAGGAAGCATAAAAAATTATTGAAACAGATGAATTCAGCCATAGTTTCACATGGTCATGTGATCCATTGGGTGCCATCTCCAAAATAAGTGTAGAGAACAAATCTACACCTTATATTCACACCCATAGAACGAGAAATTGAGAGGTACATGAATCAACTAGAATGGACTCGAGAATACTCTACAAGATGTCGAGGAGAAATTAGTGTCAACTTCAATATCACAAACTCCCTCGACCCACAGGGAGAAAGAAGGAAAAAGGATCATAGAACAGAGAGTCCCCTTCAATGACAAACACTTCTAGTAAAGAATTCACAATCATGTATTGGAAAAGGAATAAACTCAACCCCAAGGTTAATCCAGATAAAGACTCGGAGAGAAGGAAGTCATAATAATAAACAAAGAGACACCTACTTCCTCACAAGTAGGGGGGTCAACCCCACAATCTCACCTACTACTTCTACTCGCTTCTCGTGATCAATAGAAGGCCATTCAAACCATGACACAGTTGTTACAAGGGAGAAAGAGAATACTAGTTTTGATACTTTCGAGGGAGATTAAATTTAAAAATGAAGCTTTGAAGACTAGTACATATAATAAGTTCTGGAAGCGCACTTCCAACTCCCAAAGTAGGTTGCTATCGACTTTGATTCTGAGAAAGGAAAAAAATACGGATGGCCTTTCTCCAAGCACATATTCCTCGATGCAAGACCTTGGCCGATTATAAAAATATTGTATTTGAGTTTGATGCAATAAATATATACATCACATTGATCAAATGAATCTACATAAGTAGATAGGTGAAATTATTTCATGTACACTTACTAACACTGCTATGAGTTTGTCCAAATTGTAGGTTTCTTTAGCTAATATCCAATCACAACTTAAAATGGAGAAGGTCTCTTCTATGGCTATGGATTCCAAGATTAATTCTTTGTAAGAATTAGTAATCGAGATTGGATATGATCCCTCTAGTATCAAAGCCGTAGAAGAGGTGAATAAAAAATAAAAATGTTGACATTGCGAGCATTAAGAAAGCGAGCTAAAGCTTCCAGTCTACGAGAGGACCCTTTGACTAAGGACATTGAAGAGACAGAGTCACAGAAACGTGATATGATGAAACTCATCATGGAGAAGAATTATTAGCTTAGGTAGATGGAAGTTGAGATGGAAAAGATGATAAAGGAAAAAGAGCAGTACACAAGTTATCTGTAGTTTCTTTAGAGGTTGTATCTCTTACAACTCTTCGCACATGAAATCCTTCTACAACAAGTACAATGGATGGAAGTGATCAGCTCACTAAAGCAGAGGCAAAAATTATCAATAAAGACAGGAGAAATAAAGAAGCTTTAGGACCAGTGTAAAATTGTTATAGGATCATAAGTCAAGAAGTGATAGTTCACATGCATATCAAGCCCAAAGAGCACATAGGCTAATTGAAAGGCTACATAAGTCCGAGAGAGAGTCTAACATTGGAAATACTTTGGGCCAAGTTAAAGAAATAATTTAGACCGATATTATGGAGTCTATCAATGAAATTTTTCCTTGCATACGCGATCATATTTGAGCAGAAGGAGCCGATAGAGAAGGAAAAAAAATTCCATTACAAAAAATCAAAGAAGAACTTGGAGATAAGCCAACCACTAGTAACAATATTATTAAGTTCTTAAATTCTAAGAACAAATATGAGCTTGAGGATTTAGGAGTGGGTGGCAGGGATCGAAACAATATTGGAAGTAAAAAAGGTTCTTACAAAAAAGAAACCTTATTGTACGAGTTGTGGGAAAAATGTCACATCTTGGAGATTGTTGTAACGAGCTTTTTTCAGATAGACTTGAACCTTTTACCCGTAAAGGTCTTCCTTTCCTTTTTTGTAATAAATGAAAAACAATGCATAAAATGCATTATGCAACAAAGTTGCAGGGATATTTCCGGAGATAAAACTATTTTTTCAAACATCAAAGGCACAATGACGAGGGAAAAACGTTCTTGGAGGCATTAACACATTACATTTTTCATCCAAGTATGAGATAAACCATGTTTTTGTGGTAAAGCCAACTTTTTCTAAATATACCGAGGTGGATGAAATCTATAGAAGAGTCATCAAATTAACTATCCTAGATGAAGAGTGATGGGATAAGTTAATCGAGGTTTCAGGATTAATGGTAATAAAGAGCAGGTAATTTTCAACCATCTCAAAGGACAACATTGTAGCCATCTCACGTGACAAGATTACACCAAACACAACCTACTAGTAGGCCTACTCATCAAAACATTACTGAAAAACAATGCCGTAGAGAGTCATATCACCCTCATCGAACATATTTTTCTTACATATTAGATTTTATTGTTAGATTTAGGCTAATAATACACTATCTATTGAGACAACATTTATTGTAAATAATTTTGTAATTTTCAGTATAAATACTTCATTTTTTTGAAGTATCAAAGGTTGATTTCCGAACATATTTTTGCCTACTACACAAGTGTAAACCTCGCTTTATTGTTTGAGCATCAATAATACAAGGAATTATTTCAAGATTCATGTGGTGTAGTTATTGGTGAAGTGTTTCTACTATTTCTATGTTTTCCCACTATTATTTATTTTTTTCTATTTATCAGAATATTAATTGTAAAACAAAAAAGTGTGATGAATAGGACATGTTAAATAAAACACCTTATTCTAGCTTCTTTTACAGCTTTAAATGTTCTAAACTTTAAGTCGATTAAAAAAATACTTAAATTATTTTCGGTCTCAATCGATATTCACTTTTCTACCATATTCATTATTCATATAAAATCTCAAAGAATCCAGATAAATGCAACCTAGGTTGCTCTATTTCAACTCTTTTAAAAATTGATACAAAAATCTAGTTTTATGTTTTGACTCCATTTCCCAATGAGAAGATAAAGATTTAATCAACCAAAATCAATCAAAATCAAAAAAATTACCAAACACAATCACAACTAGCCTAAAGTTACACCAATTTTTGGTCATCTAACCTATTACTATTAGATGGACCAAAGTAGACCATGTAAGACCAATTTTACCCTAGTAAAATTGCTTTCACTATGAAAAATAACTTAGTAATCATTAATTTATTAAGTTGTTTATGGTCTAAAAAGGAAACCCCATGAGGAATAATTGAATAAATCCTTATTTTTTTTATTTTCCTCAAGGGATAATTAATTAAAGAACAAAATTAATGAGATAAATGACTATTTATCTTATTATTTTCTATGAATAATCATTTAAAACATTATTTAAATAGTATTCCTTGTTAAATTTGACTAAATCATTTATAAATAATTGAATAAATCATTACTAAAAACACATTTTTTAAAATATTAAATAAATCATTTATTTATTTATTATTTACAAATAAATCGATTTGACCAAATTCAATTTTTTTTCCCCCTCCAAAAAAATATAATAAAATATTCCATAAAATTTTGATCTAGATTTGGTTAATAATATTTTAATTATGCACCAATATCTAGACTAACTCAATATTTTGTTATAAATAGAAGGGTTTTTCCATTCATTCACTACCTTTTGTTGCCTAAAGATCACTCTGGATCTATATTTTTTGGTCTGAATTTGATCCTCCATTATTGTCATATTTTTTCTATATTTTTGCTTGTGAGCTCCCTTTGAGTTCCATTTTTTGTTTGGGTTTTCTACACCATCAAGAGAGAGAGATTGTAGATATGAAGTGCTGAGGACATACAAGAATCCATCCCATTGATGGGGACTAGTAACATGTTTTTTTATGTTCCCTTCCTAGGTGTTATCAATACAAAATTATTTAAAAATATTTTTGTCTTGTTCATTGGATGCATGGAGTAACTCTTGATTTTATTTGTTGTTTAATGTCTTTAACTGCATAGATTTGGATTTTCTAGCATTTATTTTGATCAACTAACTGCAAATCTAAGGAAATTGACATCCATCTTTGATGTTAGGGCTGTTTGTTATGCACAACCAAAGTGAGCTTTTTTTCGTACGCTTGTGATTAGAATTCACGTTAACAACCGGCGACAATACAATTCTCAAATAAAATTCTAGATCCTCAAATAAAATTATGGTAAATATCATTAAAAAAATTATGGTAAATATCATTAAAATTTTTTTTGGAAGACAATAATAAATCTTGGCACAACAAGTTGGTCAATGCACTTTGAGGTGACAGAATTACTACAAAGAAATCAATTGGTATGTCACCATATCAATTGGTGTATGGAATGGATACTATGTTTCCATCATATTTAGGAGTACCAATCATGAAGCTAATACAGGAATTACAAGTTGAGCCAAATGATGTATAGAGAAGAATCAATCCAAAAAATTCGATTACAGTAGTCAAGGGGGGAGGTCTACAACAAAACTAGCATAATTTAGGAAAATGTCAAAAATATTTTTGACGGAAGGATCTAAGCAAATTATTTCAACATTAGAGACAAAGTTCTAAGGTGGATTCCTAGAGATAAGACAATGGTAAACATGGTAAATTTGATAACCTTTGGAAAGGGCCATATATAATTCATGCTTTCAAGGGAAATAATGCATTCTTCCTCAAAGACCTGGATGGAGTAGAATTACCTAGTGGTCCCTGTCAATGGAAAGATAATGAATCACTAATTTTCTTAGCATAAATAATTTTATTTACATCATTGTACATATCACAATCTGTATTGATTTGATTGGATAACTTGTTGATAAGATTTGAAGCCCATAGAGAAGGCCTTGAGCCCTCGATTGACAAGCTATCATAAGTATCTTAAAAGAAAAAGAAATCGGATGCAGACAACAAAGACTCCGGATACTCAAGGCTACTAATCATATGTTCTTGAAACTTCACATGAAGAAGTCTCATCCCTAGCTGGAGCCACTATTGGGGTCCTATATTTTATAGGATCTCAAGGTGATTGAGTATGTCATTATTTGTAAGTTTACATTGTAAATTATTTTCAATTTGCAAATGATTCCCAAAAAGAAGTATATAAAAAAGAAAATCAAAAGAGGGTATGACAAAAAGAAAATGAATATGAAGAAAAAGTCAAAAAGAAGAAAATTGAAAAAAGAATAAAAGTGAATAAAGCACCACAAAATAAAAAGAGAAATAATACTTGACAGTCTGCAAATTTAAATTCCACTACTTTGTTAAATTAGTTTGTTTTATGTTAAAAAGTAAATAAGATTACAGTGCGGCTTATCTAAAATGCTACAATGTCTAGATTTTGTTCCAATCATACAGACTTAATCATGATGGAACAATTGTAAATTTCATGTCAAATAGGTTAGTGAATAAATATTTTCAAAACAATTTAATCTTGAAAAATCAGCGAGTTAGGTAGTGTTAGGGTCCTATATTTCATAGGATCTCAAGGTGATTGAGTTTATTCTATCTATCAAGTTTATTTTGTAAAATGGTTTCCAATCTGTAAATAATTTTCAAAAGAGAAGAAGAAGGAAATAGCATAAAAAATCAAAAGAGGGTATATGTTAAATAAAAAATAGAATATGAACCCCATAAAAAAATAAAAAAAATAAATTATGAAAGTGTTGTACCTCCAAATGTCACTACTCCTAGTTTAGCTTATTTCTGAAGATAAATTGTGTGCAACTTGTTTAAAATGCCACAAATGGTTCAATAAAATTCAATCATAAATTTTAAGCATGATTGAATTAGGTTTAAATTGCTTGTTAATAGGTAGTGAAAAATGTTTTGTCAAACTATTTAGTCTTGATAGATCAATAGTTAGGAAGAAAATAAAAATTGGTTCAATAATTTAATCCGAACCAAGCGAGGTGTTGTAACGTTATTTGTTTTTTGATATGTTAGCATAAGTAGTTAAATAATTTTCAAAATGATAATGTAGGATATGGATGCAAAAGAATGAAAAAAATAAAAAATGTTAGGGAAATTATTATTGTTGTAGGCATCCATGAAAATAAAATGCTAGGTGTTAGATTCTCTAAATAAAGAAGGAAAAATAAAATGTTAGGGAAGCAAGAAAGAAAAAATAAAGATTCATTCTCGTTTTAAAAGATTTGATTGGATGCTAGCCTAAATGTGCCTATGGAAAAAGTTTTTTGTATGGTTTAAATCCCGATTATAAATTCATATCCTAAAGTTTTAAACCATAGCAATATATCCCCACAATACTTTCATTTCATTCCATTTCCCTAAATCATTAAACCATACCATTTATCCCCTGTTCATTTTCAGCTTTCCCTAAGTCATTCCCTTTTTATTTCATTACCTCACATTCAAATTTCTTTTTGCATCGGCCAAATCGCAAAAATCCTTTAATTTTCATCTCCTACAAACCTTCGAAATGTGATATGCGATGATAGTGGGACCCATTCACACACCGCATGCAAATAAACCTTACCCTTTTCCACGTTTCCACTTTATCTTTCTACTTTACCTTTTTCACATCGCTATATCATTGTTTCCACTTACCTCCGCCTTCCCTATTCCTTGATTGCGATTAAAGTGGGGCCATTTCTCCCCTGCAACATCACCCTTTCCTCCGCCATCCATCAAATATCGCAAAATATACCACATCAAATATCGACAAAAAATAAATTATTCCATTTCACCAACCGTTAAAACTTGTGATCACCGATATGCGATATGTATTGCATCGCACATATCTTAACTTTTTTTCTCATAGAATTTCACAAAATTTAAAGTTTAACCATATTCAGAAAACCTATATAGTCCTAATCGCGATTTTCGATGCGGTTGGCCCCACCATAATACTCTACTCATCTGCTATACTACTTGTTCCTTCACTACCATTCCCATTCAATCGCTACGGATCATCCTTCGTCGGTGCAAATCGCACTTTGCGGGTTTTAGCGCTCACCTCATTTAACCAAACTATAAACTCTGCGATGTGTGACGTGGGTGGGTCCCAATCGCATATCGCACTTCGCAAGTTTTAGAATTTACCACACCCACCGCGTGCTCATAGAAAAACCTTAAGATTTGTGATTTGTGATAGGCATCGGCCCCACCTTCCTTGCCATGTCACCTCCCTCTCCCCGCACTTCGCACTTCACAAGTTTTAGAGTTTACCTATGCCGCTCATAGCAAACCTTCCGACTTGCGATTGCGATGTGGGTCGAGTCCCACCTTACTTGCCACGTCACCTCCACACTTCACATCACATCGCCGATTCCATTTCTCATAGCATAAACTATAAAACATGTGAAGTGCGATATTTCTATGGATACAATGAAGTTCACAACTAAAGTCTACATAATTTCAAGTCCATGTATATGGGATTTTTATGCTATTTTGTTTAAAAAAAGGGTTAAACACGACGGGAAAGAACTCAAGTAGAAAATATACACCATGGGTCAAAACATGCAAAGGGCGTTCATACAACAGATTTCGCTAGCACAACACTCGCTTTTCCAACACAATACTAAAAAGGTGGTGACTCGAGCAACAATTTTCCGGTAGAAAAGGACCAAAAGCATAGATGCACTCCTTTTAGATCATTTTTCTTTCCTTTCTATTTGTTTTCATAAAATGTGGTTTTCCTTGTCATTTAGGCATTGATTATTGTATTATTGTAAATGTTTGTATTAATACTCCGAGTTTTGGAAGTGTCAAAGGTCAATTGATTGAGATCGGGATTATTTTGTCTTTTGGAGTATCGTAAGCTTTTTTCAAAGCACAAGAGCATCAATAATAATCGGACCATTCACGTGATTCTTGTGGCTTAAATACTAGTGATGTTTTTTCTTGTGTTATTATGTTTCATTGTAATCATCCGAATTCCAATTTCAAAGAAAAAAACACTATGAATAGGATTTAGTTCCGAGTACCTTATTCGGCTACATTTACAATAATAATGTTTTCCACTAAAGGGAAAAACTAAATGATTCTTAACTCGCTCTTTAGTTCTATTGAATTTTTTTCATATTTTTGTCATAATCCATTTATAATTTCTAAAAGATCTATTAAATACTCCTAGCTTCCCCTGTGTTTACTCGTGAAAAGTTGATGCAACTATCCAGTTATATTTTGACTCCATTTCCCAATAGAAATTAATCAATTGAATACAATCAATTTTCCAAAATCCAAAAGAAAAACTCAAAACCCAAATACAATCATAACTAGCCTAAAAAAATTATCCAAACAAAGTTAAATCTTAAAGAGAGAGTCCTCTTTGAATTTGGCATGGCTAGATCCCAGTTTCCAAATTTGGTTTTATGTTGGCCTATGTGATTAGTTCTCACAATCTCTAGTAAATTACGAGAATGCTGACATGTAGAAAATGAGATTGATTCAACGTTTTAATCCGAACCTATAGGAGGAATAAGTGATAGAGTAGGTTAGAATGTTAAATAAAAAAGGATATGTGGGTTTTCTAGCTCAAATACACCTTAAACGAGATGAGATAAAAAAATGTTAGCTTAGAAAAAGAAATTTAAAAAGGAAAGGGTAGGTAGAAATTACATAATGTATTTGAAAAGAATGAAAAATATTTATCCAAAGTGTTTAAAATCATAAAATTATTTCATGCGTTGATGAGGAAAAGGAATATAATTTGATCCTAACGTCAAAACATTCGACATATCAATATGAAAATATGTTGCATTAACCCCCCCCAATTCTAAGTTTTACCTTTGAATAAGGCCCCCCGCTACCCGAAAAAATATCCCATCCAACCCTACCACTAGCCGATTAACCCCCCCCTCCATCTGTCACATCATCCTCTCCCCGCACTTTTCATCCAACGACTCATACTATTTTTTGACCCCCCCCTCGCCATCCGAACTTTACCGACCCGGTGGGGGGTGGTCCGAAATGGGTGGTTTTATGTTTCAGGCCCACGGTAACATGTCCTTTTATCATGGTTTCACACACACCCCCACCATGATCGAAACAGCTTACCACTTCACTACCCCTCCGAAAATAATTTTTTCCCCCAATGTATCAAAATCGTTAATAGGCCGGGTTGAACACCGGTCTTGTCATGCCACCTAGATCCATCCATTGACAAATCAAATGCCTTCCTATGGTAATAACCGTTGCTAATTAAATTCTCCCCTAACCATTAAAACAACGGACCCGCGCCACCATCAATGGGTAATTGACCCATTCTTGTATAAATTCATGCTTAATCGATGTTTGATCCTTTAGCTTACTATTCTCATTGTTACGTACAGGTGTTTTTTACAATCTAATATAGTGCCGAGAAAATCAAATTCAACCATTTTCAAGCTGCTCTCTATCATTATCCCCAACATTTCCTCATTACATAGTTTTTTTTATCGAGCATAAAGACCATTTTTTTTAATAGAAACCCTCATTCACTACCAAATTAGAGTTTACCATGGCCCCCAAGAACAAAACCTAGGTGGAAACTATAAATCCAATCCTCTATCCCTCAATTGATGTTGATCACATTCCTCTGGGCTGATATGGATTACAAAATCCATGAAACCCTATGCGAGCTAGAATTATTCGAAATGTCCCTGCTAGCTTGAAGACATTACTTAATAAAATTGATGACATTATGCTTGTTGGATTCCAATTTTCCCCATTACATCTTTCCCCACACCCACAGTACCCCCTGAACTCATACGGAAATGTCAAGCTCGTTATGAACCGAATTAGAGAGTTATTATTGCACGTACTAGAGAGATTATAGTCACCATAAATGCTCAAACTATAGATCAAATGATGCGAGCCCCCTATTATAGATAATTTCACTCTTTTTTTCTCAAGAAGCACTCATTGATCTATATCGGAAGCTAGAATTTGCAAAAAGGGTTAAAACCCTTAAGCATTCTCTAGTCGAAGATGCTCGACTACCTAATAAAAACCATCCCTATCCATATTATATGTTCCTTGAGAGAAATAATTAGATCAATATTTTTAGGTCCTTATATTACTAGTATAGTCCCTTATTGTTGTTAGTGTAACCCCCCTTATTGTTATTGTTGCACCCCTATAACCCCCCATATTGTTATTATTGTGCCCTTAAATTGTTATTGTTAGGTCGGCTAGGATTACATTGTGGACCCATGGTCTCTTATATATAGAAAGGAGGCTTTTTTCATTTTTATCATCGAATAATTGTTCATTCATGTAATGTATTGGAGGTTGCCCCCTCGAATTGGCTTATTTATAAGGTGTTGATATCTCTTTTCTTCTATTTTTTGGAGTTTGGTTTCACAACATTCTATTATAGGTTTCCTGCCATTTTTTGTACGAATTCCAAGCCTTACTGTCCTATTCAACTTTAGCCAATTCCTTGCGAGATTCCATTCATGAACAATTTTTTAAATTCCACGAGTGAGGAGGCATTTAAATATACCTCTCGTTTTAGTATATTTGTTTCTATATTTTCGGGGAGACGGGTTCAAGTTTTCATTAAAAAAATATGTATGAAGAAGGACATAAAAAATATATCATCTTACTGGAATTCAATGGCGATGAAGGAGCATAAATAATATCCATACAAACAATTCATAGAACTATTTGTACATCTAACACTCAGTCTTCTCAACAACAATTCATAGCCAAGAGTCGGGTGAAGAAATCAAGAAAGTCTTGCGCTTGTTAGATCAAACTAAAATAGGACATTGGTACCTCTACTAAAATTACACATAACTAAGGATTTATGGATGTGAGCCTACTCCATATAAGCTCCCAAAATTCCTCCCAATGAGGATTTTTTCCCTTGAATACATCAGGGAAAATGCTCAATTCCGATGAGGTATGTTTTGTGTCTGCCAAGAAGAAATCTCGGTTTTGAATTAAGACAAAAATAGGACCTTTCATTTGTAACAACAAAGCAACGGGTACGAAGTAGAGAGATTATTGAAACATATGTAATTCAGCCTTAGTTTCACATGGTCATATGATACATTGGGTGCCATCTCCAAAATAAGGGTAGAGAACAAATCTACACCTTATATTCACACCCATAGACCGAAAATTGAGAGGCGCATGAATCAAATAGAATGGATCGAGAATAATCTACAAGAGGAAGAGGAGCAAGTGGTGTCAACTTCAATATCAAAAAAATCCCATACCACAAGAGAAAGAAGGAAAAAGGATCATAGAAAATGAGTCCCCTTCAATGAAAAACAATTCTAGTAAATAATTCACAATCATGTACGGGAAAAGGACTAAACTCAACTCGAAGGTTAAACCAAATAAAGACTTAGAGCATGAAGTCATCATCATAAACAAAGAGATACCTTCTTCCTCATAAGTAGGGGGTCAAACCAAACTCTCCTACCATTTCTACTACTTCTCGGGATCAACATAAGGCCATTCAAACCAACACAGGTTGTTACCAAGGGAGAAAGATAAGAATATTTTTTATACTTTCAAGGAGATTAAATTAAAAAATGAAGCTTTGAAGACCAATACATATAATCGCCTGGAAGTAGGCTTCCATATCCTAGAGTAGGTTGTTGTCAACCTTTGATTCAGAAAGGAAAATGCATGGCTATTCTCCAAGCACAGACTCTCGGCCCAAGAACTCCATTATAAAAGAAACACAATTTGTTTGATGTTAAAGATATACATCCCATTGGATCAAATGGAGAAGTATAAGAAAACAAGTGAAATTATTTCTCATGGAGATTGCAACAAGATGATGAGCTTAGTGGAAAGGAGTCGCCTTCACTAAGTGGGCCCGCAGGCTATTTTTGGCGCAAAGTCTAGTTTTAGACTATGTCTATTTTTAGACATATGGATCATGTTCTATGAGTTGCAGGATGCTATTTGTGGATGGTTGGTCAAGTCGGAAAAAATAGATGGACTTCTATTTTTAGACATATTGGGCGGAATCTATTTTTAGATTGCCAGTCTAAAAATAGATATGTCAAATATTATTAGCTCTTAATAATATTTAGACTCTAAACATTATCTTATTCTCTTGGAGCACTTCAGTTAAGTGCACAAATGTGGCACAGGAGCTGACAGAAGGAATTACGCTATTCCTGAGGGTTATGTGGAGCTATTTCATGGATACTTCAGTTAGAACTCATGTGAGAGAGTTTGGTGGAGTTGATTGAGGAAGTTAATGGAGTTGTGTTCAGTTTAACTAATCAAAACATAGTTGAGCTATTTGTATCTAGTTTAACTGATTGATACAATTAGTGAGAGTGGTGTGAATTAATTATTAATTAATTCACTAATTATAAACTCATTAATCAACTAAAGAATGCATTAGTTAACTTCATTGCATGGACAGTTTCAGTGGAGACCAGTGCAGAAATAGGTGAAAGAGCAGGTTAACTATCAGTTGTGACTATACAGTTGCTATTTGCAACACACAAATAGGTGGAGAAGCCCATGAGGATTGCGCAGTACAAGCCAGGTGGTTTATCTATTTAATGAAGCCATCCCATAGCATTGAAAACACAATAGAGGCTGGCTATCAAGTGGAAAAATATTGGAGCATGTGTTTTGCTAGATCTAGCTTGATAGTGTGTAGAAATTGAGGGTGTGCATGAGAGCTTGTGAGGAGCTTTTGTACTATGATTGTTACATGATCTCCATGACATATAATATACAGATAGTTGGGGGTTTTCAGCTTTAAGCTTTCCCATTAAATACTGTGTTCATATGTGTGATTATTTGTGGTTTTAATGTAAGCATGCAATTGAATTTATTTCCGCATGTGATGATCAATGGTAGAAGAGATTATGTATTATGCATGAAGCTAAAATAGTGTGTGATCAGGAGAATATCGGTGAATAATATATCAGTTATTCAAATTTATACAATTTCATCTAGACTTACTAACACTGCTAATATTTTGTCCAAATATCAGGTTTCTTTAACTAATATCCAATCACAACTTAAAATGGAGAAGGTATCTTCTAAGGCTAAGGATTCTAGGGTTAAGTCTTTGGAATACTGAGTAATCAGGATTGGATATGATCCCTCCAATATCAGAGCTACAGAAGAGGTGATTAAAAAGAAAAATGTTGACGTTGCAACATTAAGAAGTCAACTAAATTTGCCTTCTACAGAGGACCCTTTGGCTAAATACATTGAATAAATATAGTCACATAAAGAAGATATGATGAAACTCATCATGGAGCATAATGCTCAGCTAAGGAAGATGGAAGCTGGGATGGAAAACATGATAAAGGGAAAAGAGCAGGTTGCCAAGTTATCAGTAGTTGCTTTATTAGTTGTACCTCTTATAGCTCTTCCTACAGGAACTCCTTCTACAACAAGTACAGTGGATGGAGCTGGGCAGCTCACTAAAACAATGCATAACTTATCAATAGAGAAAGAGGAAATAAAGAAGCTTCAGGACCAGGTAAAATTATTACATGATCAACAATCAAGAAGTGATAGTTCACATGCAGTTGAAGCTCAAAGAGCACAAAGGCTAATTGAAATATTACAGAAGTCCGAGAGGGAGTCTAACATTGGAAATACCTTGGGCCATGTTAAAGAAATAATTTGGATTGATATTATGGAGTCTATAAATGAAATTTGGCCTTGCATACAGATCATATTTGAGTAGAAGGAGCTGATAGAGAAGGAAAATGATGCCATTAAAAAAATAAAATAAGAACTTGGAGATAAGCCAACCACTGCTAACAATATTATTAAGTTCTTAAATTCTAAGAAAAAATATGAGCTTGAGGATTTAGGAGTGGGTGATAGGACTGAAACAATATTGGAAGTAAAAAAGGTTCTTACCAAAAGAAACCTTATTGTACAGTTGGAGGAAAAATGTCACAACTTGGAGATAGTTGTAAACAGGTTTTTCAGCAAGCTTGAACCTTTAACTCAGAAAGGTCTTCCTTCCCTTTTTGTAATCAATGACAAACTAATGCATAAACTAGATTATGCAACCAATTTTTCAAACATCAAAGGCACAATGACATGGAAAGTGTTCTTGTAGGCACTAACTCATGGAATTTTCATCCAGTATGAGATAAACCACATTTTTGTGGTAAAGCCTACTTTTGCTAAATATATAGAGGTGGATGAAATCTATAGGAAAGTCATTAAATTAACTATCCCAGATGAAGAGCAATGTGATAAGTTAACTGAGTTCTAGGATTAAAAGGTAATAAAGGGCAGTAATTTTCAGCCAGCTCACAGGACAACATTACAGCCAGTTCATAGGACAACACTACAGCCATCATAGCCTACCAAGAGGCCTACTCATCAACAAATTCCTAAAAAACAATGCCAAAGAGCCAGATCACCATCATCGAACCTATTTTTATAGAATATTTTATTGTTGGATTTAGGCTAATAATACACTGTCTATTGAGACAAAATTTATTGTAAATAGTTTTGTAAATTTCAGTATAAATAATTCATTGTTTGAAGTATTAAGGGTTGATTTCTGAACATATTTTTGCCTAATACGCAAGTGAAAATCCCAAGTTTTTGTTGGAGCATCAATAATACAAGGACTTCTTTCAGGATTCATGTGGTATAGTTACTGGTGAAGTGTTTCTACTATTTCTGTGTTTTCTCACTGTTTGTCCTTTTTCTGTTTATCAGAATTCTCAATTGTAAAACATAAAGTGTGATGAATAAGACATGTTAAATAAAACACCTTATTATGGCCGCTTTTATAATTTAAATTTTTTCTACTTGAAGTCAAATTGAAAAATACTTCAATTCTTTTTAGTTTCATCTGATATTCACTTTTCTACCATATTCATTAGTCATGTAAAATCTCAAAGAATCCAGTAAATGCAACCTAGCTTGTCATGTTTCAACTCTTTTAAAAATTGATGTAAAAATCCAGTTTAATGTTTTGACTCCATTGCACAATAGAAAGATAAATATTTAATCAACCAAAATAAATCAAAATAAAACAATTACCAAGTAAAATTATAATTAGCATAATATCAATTCCAAACAAAGTTAAATTTTAAAAAGAGATCCCTCTCTGAATCTGGCAGGGCGAGATCCCAACTTCCGAAGTGGTTTTGAAGTTGTCTTTTCATGATTTATTTTCCCAATATTAGAAATTACAGTAACGATAAATAGGGCACACCATTATTCTTTGTACTTTGTCATCTTGGCGGGCATAGGTATTCCTTCCCCGCCTCATTGAGAATAGGTAGCTAATCATCAAAAAAAGGGGAGTTATATCATTTTCAGGTATCACCCCTCTACCATTGTCTCTTCCACCTCACCTTGTCTAGGTCACTCTCTCTCTCTGAATCCCCTTTGGTGTCTAGTGATTGTGTTCTTAGAATGTACTTCAGTTATACAATTAGCTCCTAATGCTCGCACGTTTGGGAGAAATCTATTATCACCAAAAACTGATCATATAACCATTTATAATTAGATGGATCGAAGTGTTGCGTATAAAAGGTGTCTTTTTAACTCCTATTTATCCTACATTAATTAGCAATCCAGGTACGACTTTTTATCTCAAGAGTGTACTCAGTCTGAGTCGGAAATTTAATCTAAGAGTAATGCTCTCCAATTTGCAGTATAGTGTTTCAAATACAAGAGTAAACAAATGCTTGAAAATGAAATCTAATTGCAATGACATGAAACTTAAAGCTCTAAAATCAATCACTCACTCGGCCATCATCAATCAAGGATGTAGTAGTAATAACTCTTTCCTCTGTCAACTGATGTAAATGAAATCAAGCATACACAAGATCCTCAATCTGAGAACTTAGACAGTAATAGCCAATGTCCTTTACAATTGATGATCTTACACTCCACAATAAAGCAACTAATTGGAAATGGTAACTGAGTTAAATCAATAATGCTTCTAATGGAAATATAATAAACACGCTCTCTGCAATAACGTTATAAAGTAAACCAAATACTTACAGGAAAGGAATAAACAGTAAAGCTAGTTATCAGAAATGAACAACAAAGCTATTTAATGGAAATGAAAAGCAAATTCTAAACAGCAAAGCTTTATATCTGAAAAGCATAACAATACAAGTTACAGAGGAATAAATAATCTTTTTATGTTGGAAAGGAATAGCAACGCAATTCACTCACAACTGATGCAACAAACCGATTTCATAAAACATTGAAACAGTAAGCTATAACACATGGAAACTGTGAAGCAATGCGATTTAAAGGAATGAGAACTAAAGCAAACCATCACATGACTGGAATTGGAAAGTAATGGTACAGATAGCAAGTGGATCCACCAGGGCCGGGCCCTTAGCTGCTAGTGAAGCACCGCCGAACTACTCTAGTATCAAATAATGGAACGACAACCAGATTATATATTAATCATATGTAACAGAGTTTACAAGCAATCACACTCTATGTTAACCAACAAGAGTCGATGAGAAATCATGAAAATACAACAGGAAATATCAATAATCATAATACACTCCTTGATTTCTACAAGCGATGTTCCTTTTATAACAGCCAGCGAACGAAATAAGTCTATCTTCAGTTATCGTTTTTTCTTCTTGCGCTAATGCCGCGCTGTTCCTTTCTTTACTTTGACTGTGTGCTCCGATCTCGACCTTCTTGTCTGGGTATTGCCTTTTGTTGAAGGGACAACAATTATTTCTGCTTTTTCTTTTTCTCTTGAATGGTGGCTTCCCACTTCATCTATTTTTTGCATAGAAGAAAAGACAATCTTTAATCAATTTGCAACAATCACTAATATCCTTAATTTTATTATAATTCTTCAATATATTACCATTCTAGAATATAAAGGATTTATGATTAAAGGAAAAAGATAAAGAAATACATGGCAAATTCATACCTTTTCCAATGCTCAACACACCCCCCTGCTTACCCTTTTTCATGTCCTCATGAAAACCATAGTTTACATGTAAAGCAGTTAGAGAATAGGCTGGAGAGGGTTTTTCATTAAGTGGTCTAAAACCATGATTTGCAGCTAAAACTTCAAAAATATGCCCTGTCTTCCCTTCAGGTAATTCATATTTGGCCTTATAGTCTGTTGCAGGATACCAAATAATAGGGCTTCGAAATTTACAACCTAACCAATACGGGCCTTCCCTCAAGATGAGGTTACTATAGATAACCAGGCGGTTGGCAGCTAACTCAAAATTTTTATAATTGAATGGCTCTCTGTCTTGAATATTCCGATTGGAAATCTTCCATCGGTGTTTAGCTGCTACTACGGCATGTTCTCTGATGGACAGAAAATATTCTACCCCATCCAGGACGATTGCTTTGTGGATGGGTCCCAATGTCTGGATCACACCCTCCTTTGTCATTAAGCTTTTCAGCCTAGCCCATAATTGTAATGGGTGTCTCGGTTCACCCCTAACCCAAAGGTATAACCCATTTTCTTGTCTCTGAAAAGTGTTATAGGCCTTGAGCCATTTTAACTGGTTAACAGCAAATGAAATGAATGTTTGATATTGGACATCACCCACAAAAGGACTGGGATTTGTCTCCATTTCCTCTGCCAATATAAAATTGTGCAAATAAAATTCACAGAGTAAGCGTTGAAATTTTACTCCATAGAGTTTGCAGTAGTTTATAAAGTCATCTACAGTTTCTAATTCTATAGGTTTTCCTGCCTTAACAGCTTTAAATTTTAACTACAAATATCTTTCTAACAAAAACAAAGCATAATTTTTGGCAGGGGACCTACATGCTAGAACATCTGTATATAGAGAACAGAGAGTATCCATTTGATTCTTGACTGTTCGTACTCTATTCCTTACCTCTTCAACTTTTTCTTCTGCCTTCCGACATTTATCGAAGGCTTGTGCCTCTGATGCATTGATGTCCTTCAATTGCTGCTGTAACTCTTGGTATTTCTTCCTAGTAACAGTTTCTTCTTCGAGCTTTTCTCTAGCCCGCTGAGCCTGTGCTAGATCCTCTCGAATTTTTTCTATACAAGGGTCTTTTTTTATCAAAATATTTTTGGGTTGAAGATCTACCTGGGTTTTCTTATTACAATTTCGTGTTCCATAAATATGTTCCAATATTCCCAATTTTTGCAGCTCATGGGAATATTGCATTTTATTTTCAGTTTGCTTTATTCATGAATAAATTATGGGAAAGGAGGTTTAATAAACTCCTAAGTTGAGAATAAATACATGCCCAATGTGAAAGGGGATAAATCTGGGCTATTATATTAAACACCCCTAAGTGTGAAAAGGGGAAATTCATTTGAATGGGTCAATATTGACCCCACCTACAGCGCAGATTGGAGGGAAGCTTATCCATCAAGCACAACATACTTCTAGAAGAGGATATCTTGTGTGAAAGAGGATAATTTGAAGTAGGTGGTTTAGGGTTTTGGCAAGCCCTCATGTTATAAAAAGAAGGAGAGGCATCAAGCAAATGTTGTTGAATAATTTTAGAAGTTGTTGCAGCAACTCTATTCTCTTGGATGTTTAGCCTAAGGGAAGAGGATTTCCTATTTAGGAATCCTATCTCCTTCCATGGAGTAGCTCTTTGGAGGAGATTGTGATGCACCTCTCCACTATCTGGAATTATGGCCAAGCTTCATCTCTATAGCAGTGCTAGTTCTGTTGAGGGTTTTGCAGCTGCTTGTGAGTTGCAGCAAGTGGGTGAACTAGATCTGCAAGATCTAGATGTTTAGAGGAGATTTATCTCAGGGAGGGTGTCTTGTGACCACCCGGAAGAGGATCTCACTCTCATTTTACTTTTAGATCTGTAATTTTTATCTTTTGCATCAGTTCATTCAAGCTACTGCGCAGTCCCTTCCATGAACTGCGTTATTTTCATGTACATGTTTCACTGCTGTCTAGATTTCTCCTTGTACTAGATCTCAGGTGATTGAGGCTTGCCTCTCATATTGAGGATTTGTAAAGTAGCTTACTGATCTAATATTATTCAGATCTGATATATAATGTAATGTGTTGGGGTTCCAATGTTTTGGCCAGATTGGCAAGACCAAAAGATGAGACAACATCATAACCACTTTGGGGCCCTAGGATCTAGCCCTCCTGGACCCGGAGAGGGATCTCTCCAATGAAACAAAGAATGGTATATCTTTGAAGCTCAAAATGAGGTATTAGGCTAGGTATGAAGCACAAAGAGGGGTTTAAAATGATTTGGTTGGTTGGTTGTTGGGTTGGTCATGAGATCATAGACTGAGAAGGTAATGGAAGGAAAGGAGCAAAGCAGTAGGATGTTTAGGTAAAGAGGATAGGTCAAGAAAGTGCCATCCATTGGGCTATGGAGTCATGAAAGGGAATTACTTGCAAACCACTAGCCAAGGCTTTCAGAGGGCAAGTCATCTATTCTAAAGGATCTTTTTAGATAGATGGTGGAATGGAACATTAAGGATTGAAAGTGAAAGAAGGAAAACAACCCAATTTATGTGTGTAGATCAGGTCAGAGGTCATTTAACTCCAGACTTGCTTGGACATACTCAAAGGCAACTTTCAAAGGAGGGAAGAAGGGACAGCTTATAGATCGAACCAGAGGTCATTTAACTCCAGGTCAGCTTTAGCATGCTCCAAGGGAAAGCAGAGGTAAGTTTAACAGAGCCATGGTCTATAGATGAGAGAAGGACTTCGAACCTTCAATGCTTTGACACCAGCAAGGGATCTTAGAAAGGCCAACTGGTCGCACAAGGACCCTAGTGGACAGGGCTAACTCTAATCCCCAGTTTCCCAAATCTTCCAGCTTCAACCCAACAAGAATAACTAAAGACAGATTTCATTAACTCATACATCAGCTAGCAGGAAATGGCATCCACTACACTAGTTAAATTAGTTGAAATCAACCCTTAGATAACACATTCAGCAGAAAACATTGAAGGAAAGGAGAGCAGAGACATAGGGTACTTAACAAGGGTAAATCCTATGCCATATTTCTGATGCAAGCCAGCAACAATGAACAGCATGAAAATCTAAATAAAAGATACAAAGAGAGAAACATCACCCGTAGTAATAGAACATGATCCAAAGAAATGTGCTTGATTATTTGATGCAAAACAAGTCACATACACTGAGCTCAATGGCTGATTACAATACAAAATTTCTCCTCCCAGCCTACTACATTACAAAATACTCTGTTATTCCCTCCCAAGACTATTTTAACAGTCAAAATGAATCCCTCTAATAGCAATCGGCAACAACCGAACAAAAACCATTACAATATGTTCTCGGGGATTCTTACAGGAGAAAATAATAACAGGAGTAGATGTAAACTTAAATGCAGCATTAAAAATCTGAAGCAGTAGGAGGGCCAAGGCCTTGTTCTATTTTAAATGTCTAAGCATTGAACTTTTGCACTGTTTGGATGAAAGAGTGGTCTTCGTCAGGCCGCAATTTACTCCAAGTATGTCTTTGGTGTACTTGCTGCAACACTCTGAACGACAAAAAATCAATGACTCAGGTCTGCCATACCATGTAACAAATGCTTCTGATGGCGTAGGACTACTGTCAGGGTGGAAATCTTCTCAGGAGCACGACATAGAATGAAAGCAGTATGGATGCTATGTCCTTTTATGGAAGAACGTTCCGCTAATGTCGAAACCCTGCTAATATGGTTTTCTGTGCATTAGACCTTCTGAGCGATCCACGGGGTCTTTTAAATGGTACTTTTGCCCCTTAAAAACTAGATTAAGGCTTAAGATCTTAAAAAATGTGCATTAGACCCTTAAATCCCTCACTGATACTCTTTTCCGCTTCCATGTTTGCCTCTGACTCTGAAATATGTGTTCTAATAGCTCCAGAGAAGTTTGACAGAGTTTTAACCTTGTCCCTTTGATGATAGTCATGTCAAAACACTTTCCCAAGCCTTTTTTCATTAATTTGGTCTCTGCACATGGTCTTTTCCTGTGTTCTCTGCTACTGTGACAGATACTATGAATTATGGTGGTTTATTGCTACCTAAAACCCTGCAAAACACACACAACTTGTCAAGAACTCATGCAAGAGGTGGGTGAATGTAGCGAGGATGATGAGGATGGTCGTGCAGACTAGTAAAATGGCGGAAAAGTGCAGGATTACGGTGGAAAATGGTCATGGTGAAAGTTGGCGGAATGTAGTCAGGGGTGGCGAGAATGAAATTTTAACGTAGAACATTAAAATTTACCTTGGAATGAAATATATATACATGGACGGGCGAGAAATACGATGAAACACATGGAATGGTGACGTGGCAGGACTCGGTCAAAGGTGGTGGCGATCAAATCTGGGCCATCTAATCTCAGGAGGAGATCGATGGCCGAGGACACTGCGAGGGCAACAACTGACCTGGCACGGCTGTCTTGCCAACTCCCCATGCAACTTCGGAGCAATCGTTGGTTGGGCAACCTCCGGATCGACGGTGCACATGCATATCGCGGGGCAGTTTTTTCCGAATGATAACGCGCGATGGGGGCGCTTTCAAACTCGTTTGCCATGTGTCCCTGCGTTGAATGGCATCGGTCCGAAAATAAAAATACCACCCACCTCCAATGGCGTGCGATAGGAAGTTCCAACTGTTTTTGAATAGTGTCGCTGGGACCAATGGGCGGCACAAACCGAACTGATCTCGGTAAATGAACGGTGGATGATGCGATCGGCTATGAATATGAGGGTGATGAGTGCTATGGGGAATGCGACGACTGTCCTGTCTATACAAATTGACTGCTCAAAATGCGCCTGACACATACTACAAGCGCTTTCTACCTTGGCGCCTGGTGTTGGCGCTGGGTCACGTGGTGGAAAAGGGTGAGGGGGCTAGGGCCAAAAGGTGCTAAGCCCACATAATGTGGAAAATGGGTTTTTGGCCCATTTTAGCGCTTCTTAAGGCTAGGAAAAGGTAACGATAGAGGGGAAAAGGGGAAACAGGCTAAACAAGGGGTATGTGTAGGATTAATAGGGGATTTTGGGAGGATTTAGAGGGTAAGAGGGAAATAAAGGCCTTTAGGAGCACAATTTATCTTCATAATGGGAATGAACAGTAGGGAATTTCATTACAGGGCAAAGGCACAGGAGACTTCAAGGATGATGTGCCTCCAGGGGAGATGCATTCATTGAAGACTCAGAAACAATCTATCCCCCTACTTTTCCTGTCAAAAATTTACAAGGGGGCTAACATTGGCTCCACATGGGGATGGCTTCTTCTTGAAGGAGTCAAGAATTCAGAGGATAAATATTTGGTGTAGGCCAGATGCCTACTGCTTGGCGCATCCCTTTCTCTTTTTAGCTCAACTACCACAATATGAAGACATCACATCAACAGAAAAACTTTTCCAACAAACTACCTACCCACACTACAATCCTAGCATTTTTTCTTCTTCTATGGTGCATTTGAGCTGGCAGACCCTTTACATCATTTTTATTTTTTTCAAACAGAAAATAAACCTATTCTATTCCTACCCTTATTGCTCCATGAGACCAGACAGGAATCAAGGGTCTCATAGTTTCTCTTGCCTAAACTACTATCCGCTAGGATTAGACCGGTCAGGCGATTTCTTTATTCTAAGACAGAATTGAAAAACAAATTTAAGCCAGGATTAGACTAGTGTGTGTTCCATATAGAATATTTCAGGTGGAATGCTGATTTAATATTCCGATCAATCTCTTCTTTTGTCAAAGGAGAAGATTGTCTTGTGTTCCTTTATGGAGAAGTGCAAGAGCTATATGTTATTGTACTAGCTGATTTAGAGGCAGGATGTCTTCCTCGAACCTCTTCTAGAATTATCTTCGCTTGTGCATGTGGAAATCTTGAGGATCTTCCCGATGTTTCTTGATCTCTCTTTGATTCAAGCAAATCCTCATGAACCCGATGATACTCGGTTAGAATACAAGGCTCATGAGTGGTTTCTTCTTCCACATCAGATTCTTGCATCTTCTATGTGGTCTCTTGTTTCCTCAAAGCAACATTCACTATTTGCTTTTGTTATTAGGTCCTAATATTCTCTCGGTCGCCGTAACACAATACATAGGTAAGCAATCGATAGCTTCTGATCACTTTCCTCCTCATCTTCCGGAGATTTTAAAGCATCATACATGTCTTACTCATTATCTAGGTCTTGAGTTTATTCTTGTTCTAGAAGAGGCATGGGTTGTTCTAAATAATCATCATTTTCATTCGTATTAGCCATATACATCTCCAAAGACTTTACCAAAAAATTTCGTTATTCCATTGAGTTGGTCATACAAAGCATCATACTTTGTATCCCCTGTCCATGTCCGCATCCATGTTTCTGCAAAGATGGTCACCGTGATCTTCCCAACCAGCTTCAGCAGTCTTCTACCAACTGATTCATTTGGTCAATAAGGAGCTATGGAGTCGCTAGGTGGAAGGTTTAGGATTCTTTTAGAGGGTACACTATCCACCACGAGTGCTTATGAGATGTCCCTTTTCAAGGACATATTCCAAACACAACAAACTCTAACGAGATCGATCGGGAGGGATTTTACTAGATATGTCACCTCTAAAAGAGTGTGAGATCCGGAGGCTACCGGCCCTTTCCGTACTCGTTCAAGAGTGGGAGAAACACAACAAATTTTATAGAGGTTGATCCGTGAAAGGGAGTGTTTCACCGCCAACCCAACCAAAGTTTCTAGGTGTCTGAGGCTCTTATAATGTAGTAAGGTGGAAATACTCGAATGTCCCCAGGGTGGAGTCGCCATTATGTTGGTGACGAAAATGGGACAGTACAAAATGTTACTCGACTATAGGCTTTCGCATTTTCCCTAGTGGAGTCACCATTATGTTGGGGTTCCCATGTTTTGGCTATTGACAAGACGAAAAGATGAGACAACATCGGAACCACTTTGGGCACTAGAATCTAGCGCCTCCCCGGGACCCGAGAGGGATCTCTCTAAATGTAGCAAAGAATGGTATATATTTGAAGCTCAAAATGAGGTATTAGGGTAGGTAGGAAGCACAAAGAGGGGTTTAAAATGATTTGGTTGGTTGGTTTCTAGGCTGGTCATGAGATCATAGAGTGAGAAGGTAATGGAAGGAAAGAAGAAAAGTAGTAGGATGTTTAGGTAAAGAGGACAAAGTCAAGATAGTGCCATCCATTGGGCCATGGAGTCATGAAAGGGAATTACTTGCAAACCACTAGCCAAGGCTTTCGTGAGGGAAAGTCATCTATTCTAAAGGATCTTTTTAGGTAGATGGTGGAATGTAACATTAAGGATCGAAAGTGAAAGAAGGAAAGAAAACCCAATTTCTGTCTATAGATCAGTGTCATAGGTCATTTAACTCCAGCACTCGCTTGGACATACTCATAGGCAAATTTCAATGAGGATACAAAGGGGAAACTTGTATATCGAATCGCGAGGTCATTTAACGTCCGAGTTAGCTTTAGCATGCTCCAAGGAAAAACAGTAGATAAGTTAAATAGAGCCAAGGTTTATAGATCGTAGAAGGACTTTGAACCTTCAATGCTTTGACACCAAAGTGAAGGGATCTTAGAAAGGCCACTGGTCGCACAAGGACCCTAGCTGATTGTAGCTAACTCTAATCCCTGGCTTCCAAAATCTTCCAGCTTCTAACCCAACAAGAACAACTAAAGACACGATTTCATTAATTCACACATCAGCCTAGTAGGCAATGGCATCCACTACATCATAGTTGAATTAGTCGAAATCAACCCTTAGATAACACATTCAAAGTAAAAACATTGAAGGCAAGGAGAGTAGAGACATAGGGTACCTAACAAGGGTAAATCCTATGCCATATTTCGATGCAAGCCAACGAGAATGAATAACATGAAAATGTAAATAAAGATACAAAGAGAGAAACATCACCCATAGTAATAGACTGAGATCCAAAGAAATGTGCTTGATTAATTGATGCAAAAAAAGTCACATAGATCTAAGCTCAATGGCTCGATTATAGTCCAAATTTTCTCCTCCCTAAACCTACTACATTGCAAACTACTCGCTATTCTCCCAAGACTGCTCTAACAACAAAATGAATCCTTCTAACAAAGAATCTGCAACAACCAAACAAAAAACTTTTACAATACATTCTTCAGATTCTTATACGAGAAAAGAATAACAGAGAGTAGATGTAAACTTAAATGCGCAGATTAAAACTCATAAAGAGATGAGGGTCGAGGCCTGCTTCTATTTTAAATGTCTAAGCATTGAACTTCGCACTCTTTGGATGAATGAGTGGTCTTCACCTGCCGTAATTTACTCTCCGTTATGTCTTTGGTGTACTTGTTGCAACACTCGAATGAAAACAAATAAATGACTCAAGTTTTCCATACCATGTAACAAATGCTTCGATGGCATAGACTCGTTTCGTCAGTGGCAAAAAAATTCTCGTGAACATGGCATAGAATGAAAGCAGAGGGATGTTGTAGTCCTTTATGGAAGAACGCTCCGCTAAAGCCTGAAACCCTCCTAATTATGGTTTTCTCATGCATTGACCTTTTGAGTGATCCATCGAGGTCTTCGAACTAGTATCTTTTCCCCTTAGACATTGGATTAAGGCTTAAGATCTTTAACAATGCGCATTAGACCCTTAAATCCCTCACTCATACTCTTTTACCGCTTCCACGTTTTCCTCCGACTGCGAAATCTATGTTTTAATCGCTCTCTGGAGAAGTTTGACGTAGTTCTAACCCCTGTCCCTTTGATGATAGTCGTGTCAAAAAAACTTTCCCGTGCCTTTTTTTCATTAATTTGGTCTCTCGACATGGTCCTTTCCCCGTATTTCTGTTACAATGACAAAGATTATAGAATTATGGGGGTTTATATTACGTCCGAAACCCTACAAAACACACAAACTTGTCAAGAATTCATGCACGGGGTAGGGTGAATGCAGGGGTGGGACGATGAGGATGGTTGTGCAGACCGTATATGGTGGAAAAGTGCAGGATTACGGTGGAAAATGGTCGTGGCGAAAGCTATGGAATGCACCTGGGGGATGTATAGACATGAAATTTTAACGTAGAACATTAAAAATTAACATTGGAATGAAATATATATACATGGATAGGTGAGAAATATGATGAAACACGTGGAATGGTGATGTGCGTGACCTTAGCCGATGGCGTGGCGTGCGAAAAATCTGGACCATTTGAACTCAAGAGGAGATCGAGCAGATGAGGGACACGGCGGAGGGAAATGGAATCGGGACTGAGGGTACGTGTTGCCTTGGGTTAACTCCCACGCAACTTGTGGGAGTGATCACCATTGGTTGGGAAGCTGCGGATCGGATGGTGCACGTGCATATCGCACCGTGTTTTCTTCCAAACATGCATGCACATGAAAGGGCGGTTTTCAGAAACGATGAAAGAGCGATATGTTCTATGGTGAATGGCATACACTCCGAAAATAAAAATACCACCCACCCTCCAATGCGGTGCAGATAGAAACGTATGACAGTTTTTTAAATAGTGCTCACGGGGACCACTGCGCAGATAAACTACAGCGTTGATCTCTGGGTAAATGAACGGTGGATGATGTGATCAGGGGCATAGAGGTGGGTGATGAAATAGTGTATGGGGGAATGCGATACCATCCAATCTATGCAAATCGACGGTTCAAATGTGCCCCACTGACATATTTGCGTTCAAGCGCTTCATTGGCGTAGGTCACGGATGGTATAAGGGCAGAGGGCTAGGGCCGAAAGGATGCTGGTTTCATGATAATGTGGAAAATGTGGCCCATTTTTAGCGCTTTTTAAGGATAGGAAAAGGTAACGATACGGTGAGTAAGGGAAAACAAGCCAAACAAGGGGTGTGTAAGACATTAATAGGGATTTGGGAGGATTCTAGAGGTAGAAATAAAGGGCCTTTAGGAGCACAATTTATCACTCATCATGAGGTTTTATAATGTGAGAATCAGCGAGAGGGATTTCATCAAAGGACATAAGGCACAAGGAGGCTTTCAAGGATGATATGTGTTTTCGGTGAAATGTATTTCTCGAAGGCTCAAAACATTTTAGCCCCCTATTTTCTTGAAAAAAATTTATAGGGGTTAACAGTAATGAAATTCATCTTCAAAAATCCTCGAATTTTTTCATACGTAGCTTCATTGTACGAAAAGCTAGATCTACACTTTATTATGCATTATTTTGATAAAACCCCAAGGGGATCTTGTTAAGAAGGATAAGTAGTTTCAGATCTGCAATGGATCTCATGTTTCAGCTCATTTATCGATTTGTATATCCGAGTAAACTCATAGCTAAAGATCCTCATATATAGATGCTGTCAAGTCTTTATGTAGCTTTTCCATGTGTTAATCGCTATAATTTATGAAGAATTCTTGCTCTTGCTTCATGTAAATTCAATTCTTCTATAAAGGAACTTCATTATGGATCTGATTTCTTGTCGTCATACTATAATATGAGTTTCATAGACTGATTTGTAGCGACTTCTAGAAGAAACTACACAGTGCACTGATAGGAGGGTTTCTCTATTAACTCAACCCTCTCCTTTAGCTCATTTTCGACTAGTGTTGACTGCAGAGATCCGTTGTAAGCCCTCTAAACCCATTTATTTTTTGGTAGAAATCTCTGCATGGAGGTCCCACATAACATAACTAAGGGAACCCAACTGTTTTGTGTTATTCTAACACTCGGATTTCTTATGCAACATCCACCTTGAGCCTGTGCAAATTTTCCTAAGAGTGGAATTTCACTCGCTTCTTCCTTGTTTGGTTTTTGCTTTCTCTTTTTGGATCCACTATTTAGACCTGTAGATCTAAATTTCCTAAGGGTATAGGAAATCCAAGAGGAGTGTGTCATTCCCTACATTTCTGTCGTGTTTCACCAATCTTGATAGACAGCAGTCTAGAACGGGCTAGAAGCCTCTGTTTTCACCCTCTCTTTAGAGGTGATATAACCAAGTAAAATGCCCTGCTGACCTATCTATGGTTTAGATCTATTGGTGTGATTCCATATTGCTATGATTCCCATAGTGGAATATCTTAAGATATTCCCTACCGAGCCTATTTTTTCCCCCATTTGTAACATTACGTTGTCTCTTTAATGTCAAAATGTCCTACAGCATGTCACAGAGTACGTGTCTCTGCCTCGAACATCTTTATTACAAAATTGTGCATTTTCAGCTTTGGGAAACTACGTCCGTAAAAGTATCCTATTTTTTCCTTTCTATCCAGAATGAATATGGGCTCGGTTTGAGTCTCCACGGCCCTCGTATTATGGGGCTCCATTTGGATGGTTGATCCCTCGTTGTGGTACTTTTAGAGATTTTCCTTCTTTCTAACCTTATCTTCCATGTCTGTGTTGTTTTACTAATTTTACCAAATTTTTTTTGTTCCTTCCACTGTATTCTTAATTTCATTTGTATTCTTCTTTTTTTCTCTGGGAGTGAACAGTTGTTTCTCTTTTCCGGACTTGGGTCACGCGACTGGTTTTGTTCTTTAGGGATCGTGTCTCCCTCGCTCGGCTTTGTTTCACATTCTTCATTTGGAACACTTTAGTGCTCGCGTTATCCCTGACTAGGTTCCTCAGGAGGAAAACCTAGTTTGATATGCTATTTCTTGAGAGGCTTCTACTTCTACCTCCTCCTCATCATGCATTTCCTCGGATGTATCCTTGCTATGGACAAAATGTTCCTCGTGATCGCTCGCCTCAATATTGAGGTTGAGAGGATCTCCGAGGTTGCATATACTGCATATACTACTGGCCAAAATTTGGGCCAATTCCTTTCCTCCCGCAATGGACTCGTGGTGGACTTATGCTAGAGGTTACGTGGACGTTCGATTCCTCTCTTTCTTCTTCATCGGTTTGATTAGTTTCTTCCTCTTCCCCGATTTTCTCCTCCTCCTTCGACACGGGGTTTCTCATCTCCTAACTAGGTAATTCTAAGGGTTGGTTGCTACTACTTTGGAGGTTTCCCAAAATTCCCCCGATTCTTCTTAACTGGAGGAATATCTCGCATTTTAGAGGTCTCGTTTTGTCGTGTCGGGTGATTCTTTTTTCATTTCTGGGCGTAAGGTCGTTCGTCTATCGAAAAATAACAATTCTTCCCAACTAGTCTCGTCATTTGATAGTGATCAGAATTAACTATTAATCGAATTAAATAATGGTGGCTTACTACCATCCTTGTATGATGGGATTTCCTTATGCTCCAAGCAACATCATGCGCAAGAAAAATTTAAATATGCGAGAAAATTCATAGCACATTTTTGTTTTAGTAACGCTAACAATTTGAGGTGGCGTGGTCTTGCCTACGTCCTTTCTTCCATCGCATGTAATCTAGCTTTACACTACTCCCTAGCAAATTCTCGCCATGGTTCCCCGCGAGTTTTTGGTTGGACCCCTTTTCCTTCGACGATACGGGTGGTTTGTCCTTCGTCCCGAAAGATGTTCATGGCCTCTTGAAGTCTCAATTTTTTATGGGTCCATACGGGTCCAACTGCCATGGCAGATATCGGACATATCACGTAATTCATCAGCATCTATCACTAATATTTTCCTCTCTACTATGGAATGATCCTCCCGCAAGTTCCGAAAAATTTCGATGGCCATTTTCATGGGGTCGTCATAATCGTCGTAAGGTAGGTAATCCACTCCTGCTCTCTCCAAATTTTCTCGTGCGTGTCGGAAACTATGAGTACTTGAGGTTCACTACGTCGCTCACCCTCCCATTTTGTCTAAACCTCGCACACTCGTTAATGATTCACAATAATACAAAGAAATTGCAATTTGGAACAACACCCCGTGAATATCGAAAAATACCATCAAACTTGTTATTTCGGGATCCGATGAAAATAGGGAATTGACTCCGTATGCAGTGCGTATTTTGAAAGTCACCTACACCCCCTCAGAAATATGATAGGTCGCCTCGACCGAAAAAATGGAGGAGCGAATGTACATCGGACATCGTTGATTACATATTCATGAAATGATCAAAAAATTATGGAATTACTAAAATCGAGGCATATTATGAAATCATGAATAGATACGGAAATGCTATGTAATGATTCAAAAAATAGGGAAAAGGACATCCGACATAAATAAAAGTGTCTTATGCGGTCAGTTATCCACTTAAACCATTAGAATTGACTTTATAAACAACATTTCTGTATAAGAGGTTCAACAAAGGGGTTTAGGAGCATAATCTCATTTGAAATTAAGATAAAGATATAATAAAAGGGTTTATAATTGATATTGATTTGTGAAAAAATATGACTCCAATACCATCACTGAGTACTCTGCTTTTCCCACAGGGTGTGTCATAACCTTGACACAGTCTGTTTCTTTCCCTTGGAACCATAATCCTTTATATATGCCTAGGAAAGTGCTTTGTGATGTCATGATGCGAGGCCATTGTGTCGACTTGGGAACCGAGATGAATCACAATGCCATTCACCAGAAGAAGTGAAAGTATGTGGCGGCTCACTGATGATGAGACCTCTGTTCCAAGGACTTTATTTTTCCAGCGGTTGCCCATTGGATCATGTCCCTGCGTGTGGTGGCCATAATGGGAATGCCACTTCATTTCCTCCTTATGATCATGGTAGGCTAGCTCTTAATGAGACCCCCTATCCTCCATCCGTCATATCATAGAATTGTTAGTAATCATATAGATATATTTTTTCTTTTCTTTTTCTTTTATATATAGCACTCGCTCTATTTCATGTATAAAGGATGGCTCAACACTCCTAAGAGTAGGGATGGTGCAAGAAGTCCAACATCTCAATAGAAGAAAATATGCACTTATTCTTATTCAATAATAAAATTCAAAGAGAATTATGAGGATTAGGGGAAGAACCGACATGATAAAATAATCAATCAAATTAGTTTTAGTGAAAATAAAGACAACAAAGTGATACAGATAGCTGTGGTCCTTTCCTTTTTTCTTATCAATACATAGCAATTTATTTAAAGATTACAATTTCTCCTTGATATGTGACTCACAGTAGCCTCTAATTTTTGTGTCCTTACATAAATTTGTATATTTTCTTTAAAGGATCATGAAGAATTCACAAAAAATTCTCAAAATGTTGTTCTAAAAAATAAAATGCACTCAAAAGTGTGTTCCTAGATGGAACAACTATTGTTCCTTAAGAGGAACAACAAAAAGAACATCTGCTGACGCAAAACCGTGGTTCCTTTAAGAGGATCAACAAAAAGATAAAAACACACAAAGTCTGTTGTTCCTTTAAGAGGAATAGAAACTCGCTCCTTAAGCGGAAAAACAGATAAAACAAACAAGAAATTTTGGTCCTTTGCGAGAATAGCTTAAAAAAAACACTCCAAAGTCAAACTATTGTTCTTTAGAAGGAACAACAAAAAGTGAAAAATACATGGAGGGATTGTTCCTTTTAAAGGGAACAAGAAAGACAATCGGTGGAAATGTATGTTCCTTTAAAAGGAACAACAAAAAAAATCGACGGAAATTTTGTTCCTTTTAAAAGGAACGAAAGCAAAAAGATGAACACGCAGCATGTGTTGTCTTAAGAGGAACGACTCGATGTTCCTTAAGAGGAACACAAATGTCTCTTTAAGAGGAACAACTATGAAACAAAATAGTAGGCACACAAGATTGTTGTCTCATACAAGCAGTTCATACAAGCACATTAAGAAATCTTATGTACAAATTTACAAAGGAATTGAAATTAAATGAATGAATGCCAGAGAGAGTTATTCTCCTCATCAAGAATCTACATGCAGAATCTCCCTCATAATCGTCGGTAAAAGGATTCACCTCTAGCGTGCTTTGGTGGCATAAATCTCACTCGATGACCGTTTTCTTGAAAGAATGTCCACATCCATCAATGGTAGTTAACGTAATGGTGCCAGCTGTCATGCAATTTCTCGTATCTCATAAGGTCCAAGTTTCTACCATGTCGAGATGGGGAAATCTAAAAACCGTAGGTCAGAGAGGAGTGCCCACTTCTCTGGATGACTCTGTTTTAATTAGGGAATCGTGCCATTTTTCTCTCTCTCCGTTTTTGAATTAGTCAGTAGTGGTAGAGGGTGGAGAGCCCCATCTGCACTCTAACCGTCGACTATTCGTAATCTCACCGCCCTGGTCTCATTTAAATTCAAACCCACCTTTCCTAGTGTTGTTCTTAATGTTTGACGTTTCAAATTCTATCTGCAAAGATGTGTTCCTTTCCAAATATTAATTGATATGGTGAATACCCAAGGGTATTTCTCTCATGTTGTTCTAAGTATGGGATTCAGAAATTGTGAGAACTGTTGCTTTCAAACACAAGAGATACTCACTCGTGGTATTTCACTCAGTTATTTCACCTTTCAGGATGAAACCAGAGTAGGCCACTCGGGCCCACAAATGCATCGTCTTAAAGAAATAATCAAGGAAACACCAATGATCCGGGTTATAGTGAAAGTATTTGTCGCAGTTCAAAAGTACTCATCAACCATAAAAACAAATGTATGGAAGTTTAAAATGTGTTTTGTAATAGGTGGAAAAAAAGTGACTTTGATGAGTTTATGTGTCTTTTTATATGTAGGAGGTTTGTTTCATTTTACTGTTTAACATATGTAATTCTGAAAATAAGCAGCAATAAACACACAACATATAACTCAGCATATGATGAGGCAGTTCACCCCTCCTAGGCTACATCTGTCGGGTCCAAGGCTCCCAAATGGGCATGTCCTTGCTCTTATTATGCTATTAAATTGGTTATACAAAGTGTAGAAAGCTTAGACAGGAAAAAGTAGCTGCATAAATGGATTCAGAGTGTTGAAAACAATAAGAATCGACTATAGTTTCACCTTAAATAGATAACCATAGCCTAACACAGCTCTCCAATCCCCAAGCCCTAATGGCTCTTCAAGATCTCTTGCTGATAAAACACCTGAAGAAATGCTCTGATGGCTCTGAAACCTGCTCCAGTGGCTCTATAATAATCCAAAACCCCCAAAACAAAACAAAAATTCGTTCCAAATGGACTCTCCTAGCAAAAGTTATGTCCAACAGAAGTTTTGCCCAGTTTGCCCTTGAAAAGCTCCACTAATTGTGGAGAACTGGAGTTAAATCCAATTAAAATAGCCATAATGCCAAACTTGGCGGGCGCGCTCCACATTTCACCGGACGATTAACTGTAATATTAAATGCTGGGTGGACAGGGTCACATGGACCACTGTCCAACCCACCGATATAAACGTTAAACTCACAGTTTTCCAAACCGTAATGTTAATTCTCCTCCGAACCCGCCGCTTGACATGTTCACATGCTGACATAATCGTTGCCATAATTACCCGCGGAGTTTTCGTCGAGGTTTCGGTGTATGGTTATATGGTTAGGGGGTTGGCCCTCTTTCGGCACCCGCTCGTAAACAATGTAACTTTAAATAGCACATGTGTCTGTTCATTAATAAGAACTTATGAAGTGGTGTGACGGTATAACGTGGCGCTATTGAACCTCAAGTCATGGGTTCGATTTTGGTGGTTACCCAAAATTTTTCAATGCATATTCGTTTGAAATTCTGTTCCGGTGGTTACCCAAAAATTTTCAATGCATATTCGTTTGAAATTTTGGGGCCACGTGGCGTCCTGTGATTGGTCCCCCACAGAATATTTTGTGGAATATTCTGTGGAATATTCCTTTTTTAATATATTTTTTACCCAAAGTCAAACTGAGTCAAATTGGGCTTTTTGCCTGAAATTGAGAAACTTCAAACTTGAATATCTTCCTCATATAGCATCGAATTTGAGTGTCGTTCATGGCTACAGGATCTTTTTGACAAGATCTCTCCTGTCGTTCTCGTTTGAACAAATTTTGAGCAAATAAATTTTTGAGCATTTTTCCAAAAAGGACATGATCACCTGATCACACCTCCCAAATGGGAAGCTTTTGGACCCACAAAAGCTCTCTGATTACTGAAACTGAAGATGTGAAGACTGATTCTCCACTCTTCCACCCTTGAATAACTGAAATTTTCCTGACTTCATCTAATTGAGCTTCTCATAAACTGATAAATTTTCCCTTGAATTCATTGATCGACCGTTGCTAAAACTGACTGAGTCATGATGCAAATTCTTAAAATTTGCAGAACAGCAACTATAATGTGCAGAAAACAAATTGTTTCTACAATGATCAAACTTCAAAGAAGACTGAAAAACAAAATTCACCTTGCCAACTATTCACATGGCGAATTTTAGCTAAATGAGCCATGCACTTGTGCTGAATCCCGACCAAGTTTTCTTGCCATAAAAATATGCCATTATGAAACCAACATTGACCCATGTTGAACTATGTGCCCTCTTTGCTTGCATGCATTTCCATCTCATGGACTCTTGCACTACTTTGCACCGACACTTTGTCCTCTGCACCGATCGACCCCAAAGGTACCTTGTGCAACATAATGTCATCTTCTTTCAAAGACGAACTGTTATCAAACTGAGACATATCATTAGCAATATCATGAAAAGTTAAATGTACAAAATCTTGTCCTTTAAACATCAACAAAGTCATATTTTGACTTGCATTAACTAGCCTTATCAATTGACCTGCATGGACTAAAGAAGATTACAGCTTCTTCTTATGTGCTCTCACAATGTACTCTTTTCCATCCTTAAACAAATGATACTTGTTTTCATGGCGATAGAAGATGGCCTTTCTGTCAAATAAGTAAGGACTTCCCAAAACAATTCCTGAGATATCAAGTGTCACCACATCAAGTTCAACTGTGTCAATAAAGTGTGCAGTTATTGCAAAGTGCAATATGCACTTTCTTGAGACTTGTAAATTTGCATCCTTGAATATCCACCCAAGTGGATAAGGCTTTGGATGTGGAATGGTCTCAAGTTTTAACTGTTTGACCAAATCTTCTGATATAAGATTAGCTTATGACCCACTATCAAACAGTGTGTCAATTTTAGTATGTTTTGAAACTACCCTCACATGGAATAGCTCTATCCTCCTCTTTTCATCTTGAGTATCTTTGTGACAGTTTAATGAGCTAGAACTGGTAATTGTGTCTTGTACCACTTCTTTCCCTTTATGTTCTTTAAAACCATGGCGATACTTTTTGTCTCATCACCTGATTCTGACCCTAAGTCTTGGTCAACTGTTGCTACATTTTTCCCCTTTTCATTGGTCTTGTCTTCGTTTTTATATTTTTCTGGTTTCAGCTCAGGATGAAGCTTCCAACAGTGGTCTTCATCATGGCTTGTTTTTGAACAGTTCTTGCAAAAGAACTTTCCTTTTTCCTTTCTGGAATTTGCAACCCTCTTTCTTCCTTTTCTTTTAAAATCATTATCCTCATTCAATGCATCAAAAGTATTCTTTCCTCTAGCCTCTAAATGTGTAGCATGTACACAGACTTCATCTAAACTAGTAGGATTAAACATAAGAATAGTGTGTTGAAGGTAGTTGTGCAAACCACCTATGTACTTTAACAAAGTGTCTTGGCTTTATAAATCTACCCCAAGTAAGAGTGCTCTTCTCCTAAATTCCTAGGTATAGTCTTGGACATTTTTTCCCTTAATCTGTCTAAAGTTTTGCCAATTCATTATTTCCTTCCAAAGATAAGCAAGAGGATAAAATTGTTTCTTGATAGTAGTAATAAACTCAGTCCATGTTAGAGTTATCTTACCATGCTTCTTGATTTCCTCCCTGGTTTTGGCTTCCCACCAAACTAATGCTGCTCCATCCATCCTTAATGAGGCTAATTGTATTTTGGTGTCATCATCATGCAGATTTTGAATCCTTAAATATACCTCCAGTTGTCTGATCCAATTACCTAATTTTTCTGCATTAACATAACCATTAAACATTGGCAATTCAAATTTGACATCAAGCTTTAACAAAGGATTTTTACCAGTTGTCTTTTACTTATGTGACTGATTTACTGAAGTTGAAGAGGATGATGTTGAGGAAGAGGATGTCGATGGAGAGGAAGGATCACCATTTCCTCCATTCCCTTTCTTAGAATTATCCTTGTCCTTCTTTCCTCCTGAAGAATATCCTCCTTCTTTTTGGTTTTAGACCCTTCTCTAGCAATTCTATCATTTCTTTCTTGATAGAGGACCCTTACCATTTCGGTCATATATCCAAGAAAGCTTTCCTAAAGATTCTTTCTTCTTCCTTGGGATCCATTTCTTCATGAACTTCTTCTTCTCTTGAAGTCATGATTGTGGTTTCTTCTAAGGCTATTGAGGGTGAGATAAAAGGTGGAGATAATGGCACCACACACAGCCCTCCTTGGTTGAGGGATTGTCTTGTGCTCTAACCAATTGTCCTACTCCTCTTCAGTTTCAGCCTAGTAAGCATCAAATTTGCAAAACAAGAAAATATATCTTGCACACAAATCGGTACTCAATACAAGTTTTGAGTTCAACCTAAGCTCACACCTAAGCTTTGATACCAATCTGATCTGAAAATGTGAGAACTTATTATTTCAAATACAGATATAGACTGTTGGGGCATTCACTAGTTATTTCACCTTTCAAAGAAAGGATGAAACCAGAGGCTACCTGGCCCACAAATAGACTTTGTCCAAAGAAATAATTAGTAAACACTAATGATCTAGTTATGAAAGTATTTTTTGCTGGTTCAAAGTATTCATTAACCATAAACAAATGTATGCAAGCTTTAAAATGTGTTTTGCAGTTGGAACAAAGTGACTTTGATGAGTTTATGTGTCTTTTTATATGTAGGAGGTTTGTTTCATTTTACTGTTTAACATATGTAATTCTGAAAATAAGCAGCAATAAACACACAGCATATGATGAGACAGTTCACCCCTCCAGGGCTACATCTGTTGGGTCCAAGGCTCCCAAATGGGCATGTCCTTGCTCTTGTTATGATCTTAAATTGGTTATACAAAGTGTAGAAAGCCTAAACAGGCGAAATTAGCTACATAAATGGATTCAAAGTGCTGAAAACAATAAGAATCGACTATAGTTTCACCTTAAACAGATAACCTTAGCCTAACACAGCTCTCCAA
Organism: Pinus albicaulis; assembly: GCA_034641835.2. Lineage (NCBI taxonomy): Eukaryota > Viridiplantae > Streptophyta > Pinopsida > Pinales > Pinaceae > Pinus > Pinus albicaulis. The sequence continues at coordinate 293,047,498 of CM076577.1, read as the reverse complement.
TCCCCAAGCTCTAGCGGCTCTTCAAGCTCTCTCGCTGATAAAACACCTAAATAAATGCTCTGATGGCTCTGAAACCTACTCCAATGGCTCTGTAATGCTCCAAAACTCCCAAAACAAAAAACAAAAAAAACAAAAAAAATCGCTCCAAATAGACTCTCCTAGAAAAAGTTATGTCCAACAGAAGTTTTGCCCAGTTTTCCCTTGAAAAGCTCCACTAATTGTGGAGAACTGGAGTTAACTCCAGTTAAAATAGCCATAATGCCAAACTTGGTGGGCGCACTCCACATTTCATCGGACGGTTAACTGTAATATTAAATGCTGGGTGGACGGGGTCACATGGACCACCATCCAACCCTCCGACATAAACGTTAAACTCATGGTTTTCCAAACCGTAACATTAAATCTCCTCCAAACGTGCCGCTTGACACATTCACATGCTGACATAACCGTTTCCATAATTAACCGCGGAGTTTGCGCCGAGGTTCCAATGTATTGTTATATGGTTAGGGGGCTGGCCCCCTTTCCGCCCCCACCCGTAAACAATGTAACTTTAAATAGCACATCTTCATTCATTAATAAGAACTAACGAAGTCGTGTGACAGTATAACATAGCGCTGTTGACCTCAAGTCTTGGGTTCGATTCCGGTGGTTATCCAAAAAAATTCAATGCATATTCGTTTGAAATTCTGGGGCCACGTGGCGGCTTTCGGGCAAGCCACGTGGCATCCTGTGATTGGTCCCCCGCATAATATTCCATGGAATATTTTGTGGAATATTCTCAAAATATTCCGTGGAATATTCCTTTTTTAATATATTTTTTTACCCAAAGTCAAACTTAGTCAAATTGGGATTTTTGCCTGAAATTGAGAAACTTCAAACTTGAATATCTTCCTCATACAGCATCGGATTTGAGTGTTGTTCACGGCTACAGGATCGTTTTGACGAGATATTTCCTGTCGTTCTGGTTTGAACCAATTCTGATCAAATAAATTTTTGAGCATTTTTCCAAATAGGACATGATCACCTGATCACACCTCCCAAATGGGAAGCTTTTGGACCCACAAAAGCTCTCTGATTACTGAAACTGAAGATGTGAAGACTGATTCTCCACTCTTCCACCCTTGAATAACTGAAATTTTCCTAACTTCATCAAATTGAGCTTCTCATAAAATGATAAATTTTCCCTTGAATTCACTAATCGACCGTTGCTAAAACTGATTGAGTCATGATGCAAATTCTTAAAATTTGCAAAACGGAAACTATAATTTGCAGAAAACAAATTGTTTCTACAATGATCAAACTTCAAAGAAGACTGAAAGCAAGATTCACCTTGCCAACTGTTCACATGGCGATTTTTTGTTGAATGAGCCATGCACTTGTGCCGAATCCCGACCAAGTTTTCTCGCCATAAAAATCTGCCATTCTAAAACCAACATTGACCCATGCTGAACTGTGTGCCCTCTTTTCTTGCATGTCTTTCCATCTCATGGACTCTTGCACTGCTTTGCACCGACACTTTGTCCTCTGCACCGATCGACCCCAAAGGTACCTTGTGCAACATAATGTCATCTTCTTTAAAAGACGAACTGTTATCAGACTGTGACATATCATTAGCAATATCATGAAAAGGTAAATGTACAAAATCTTCAAATTCAGATTTTGACTTGCATTAACTAGCTTTTTCAATTGACCTGCATGGACTAAAGAAGATTCCAGCTTCTTCTTATGTGCTCTCACAATATACTCTTTTCCATCCTTAAACAAGTGATACTTGTTTTCATGGCGATAGAAGATGGCATTTCTGTCAAATAAGTAAGGACTTCCCAAAACAATTCTTAAGATATCAAGCGGCACCACATCAAGTTCAACTGTGTCAATAAAGTGTGCAGTTATTGCAAAGCGCAATATGCACTTTATTGAGACTTGTAAATTTGCATCCTTGCATATCCACCCAAGTGGATAAGGATTTGGATGTGGAATGGTCTCAAGTTTTAACTGTTTGACCAAATATTCTGATATGAGATTAGCTTGTGTCCCACTGTCAAACAACGTGTCAATTTTAGTATGTTTTGAAACTACCCTCACATGGAATAGCTCTATCCTCCTCTTTTCATCTTGAGTATCTTTGTGACAGTTTAATGAGCTAGAACTGGGAATTTTGTCTTGTACCACTTCTTTTCCCTTTATGTTATTTAAAACCATGGCAATACTTTTTGTCTCATCACCTAATTCTGAGCCTAAGTCTTGTTCAACTGTTGCTACAGTTTTCCCCTTTTCTTTGGTCTTGTCTTTGTTTTTATATTTTTCTGGTTTCAGCTCGGGATGAAGCTTCCAAAAGTGGTCTTCATCATGGCTTGTTTTTTAACAATTCTTGCAAAAGAACTTTCCTTTTTCCTTTCTGGAATTTGCAACCCTCTTTCTTCCTTTTCTTTTAAAATCACTATCCTCATTCAATGCATCAAAAGTATTCTTTCCTCTAGCCTCTAAATGTGTAGCCTGTACACAGACTTCATCTAAACTAGTAGGATTAAACATAAGAATAGTGTGTTGAAGGTAACTGTGCAAACCAACTATGTACTTAAACAAAGTGTCTTGGCTTTGTAAATCTACCCCAAGTAAGGGTGATCTTCTCCTAAATTCTTGGGTATATTCTTGCACATTTTGTCCCTTAATCTATCTAAAGTTTTTCCAATTCATTATTGCCTTCTAAAGATAAGCAAGAGAATAAAATTGTTTCTTGATAGCAATAATAAACTCAGTCCATGTTAGAGTTATCTTACCATGCTTCTTGATTTCCTCCCTGGTTTTGGCTTCCCACCAAACCAATGCTGCTCCATCCATCCTTAATGAGGCTAATTGTATTTTGGTGTCATCATCATGCAGATTTTGAATCCTTAAATAGACCTCCAGTTGTCTGATCCAATTATCTAATTTCTCTGCATTAACATCACCATTAAACATTGGCAATTCAAATTTGACATCAAGCTTTAACAAAGGATTTTTACCAGTTGTTTTTGACTTATGTGACTGATTTACTGAAGTTGAAGAGGATGATGTTGACGAAGAGGATGTCGATGGAGAGGAAGGATCACCATTTCCTCCATTCCCTTTCTTTTACTTATCCTTGTCCTTCTTTCCTCCTTCTCTTTGGTTTTTAGACCCTTCTCCAACAATTCTATCATTTCTTTCTTGATAGAGGATCCTTACCATTTCAGTCATATCCAAGAAAGCTTTCCTAAAGATTCTTTATTCTTCCTTGGGATCCATTTCTTCATGAACTTCTTCTTCTCTTGAAGTCATGATTGTAGCTGCTTCTAAGGCTATAGAGGGTGAGATAGAAGGTGGAGATAATGGCATCCTGGCCCTCCTTGGTTGAGGATTATCTTGTGCTCTAACCAATTTTCCTACTCCTCTTTTCAGTTTCAGCCTAGTAAGCATCAAATTTGAAAAACAGGAAAATATATCTTGCACGCAAATCAATACTCAATACAAGTTTTGAGTTCAACCTAAGCTTTGATTCCAATCTGATCTGAAAATGTGAGAACTTATTATTTCAAATACAGAGATAGACTGTTAGGGCATTCACTAGTTATTTCACCTTTCAAAGAAAGGATGAAACCAGAGGCTACCTGGCCCACAAACAGACTCTGTCTAAAGAAATAATCAGTAAACACTAATGATCTAGTTATGAAAGTATTTTCTGCTGGTTAAAAGTATTCATTAACCAAAAAACAATGTATGCAAGCTTTAAAATGTGTTTTGCAATTGGAACAAAGTGACTTTGATGAGTTTATGTGTCTTTTTATATGTAGGAGGTTTGTTTCATTTTATTGTTTAACATATGTAATTCTGAAAATAAGCAGCAATAAACACACAGCATATGATGAGGCAGTTCACCCCTCCTAGGCTACATCTGCTGGGTCCAAGGCTCCCAAATGGGCATGTCCTTGCTCTTATTATGCTCTTAAGTTGGTTATACAAAGTGTAGAAAACCTAAACAGGCGAAATTAGTTGCATAAATGGATTCAGAGTGTTGAAAACAATAAGAATCAACTATAGTTTCACCTTAAAAAAATAACCATAGCCTAACACTGCTCTCCAATCCCCAAGCCCTGGTGGCTCTTCAAGCTCTCTCGCTGATAAAAACACCTAAATAAATGCTCTGATGGCTCTGAAACCTACTCCAGTGGCTCTGTAATGCTCCAAAATCCACAAAAAAAAACAAAAAAATTCGCTCCAAATGGACTCTCCTAGAAAAAGTTATGTCCAACAGAAGTTTTGCCCATTTTTCCCTTGAAAAGCTCCACTAATTGTGGAGAACTGGAGTTAACTCCAGTTAAAATAGCCATAACGCCAAACTTGGCGGGCTCGCTCCACATTTCACTGGATGGTTAACTGTAATATTAAATGCTGGGTGGACGGGGTCACATTGACCACCGTCCAACCCGCCGACATAAACGTTAAACTCACGGTTTTCCAAACCGTAACGTTAACTCTCCTCCGAACTTGTCGCTTGACACATTCACATGCTGACATAATCGTTGCCATAATTAACCGCGGGGTTTGCACCGAGGTTTCGGTGTATGGTTATATGGTTAGGGGGCTGGCCCCCTTTCGGCCCCTGCCCGTAAACAATGTGATTTTAAATAGCACATGTCTCTGTTTATTAATAAGAACTAACAGAGTGGTGTGACGGTATAACGTGGCACTGTTGAACCTCAAGTCATGGGTTCGATTCCAGTGGTTACCCAAAATTTTTCAATGCATATTCGTTTGAAATTCTGGGGCCATATGGCGGCCTCCGGGCAGGCCACGTGGCATCCTATGATTCTGTGGAATATTCCTTTTTTAATATTTTTTTACCCAAAGTCAAACTGATTCAAATTGGGCTTTTTGCCTGAAATTGAGAAACTTCAAACTTGAATATCTTCCTCATACAGCGTCGGATTTGAGTGTCGTTCGCGGCTTCAGGATCGTTTTGATGAGATCTTTCGTTTTGTTCTGGCTTGAACCAATTCTGAGCAAATAAATTTTTGAGCATTTTTCCAAATAGGACATGATCACCTGATCACACCTCCTAAATGGGAAGCTTTTGGACCCACAAAATCTCTTTCATTATTGAAACTAAAGATGTGAAGACTGATTCTCCACTCTTCCACCCTTGAATAACTGAAATTTTCCTGACTTCATCAAATTGAGCTTCTTATAAAATGATAAATTTTCCCTTGAATTCATTGATCGACCATTGCTAAAACTGACTGAGTCATGATGCAAATTCTTAAAATTTGCAGAACAGCAACTATAATTTGCAAAAAACAATTTTTTTCTACAATGATCAAACTTCAAAGAAGACTGAAAACAAGATTCACCTTGGCAACTGTTCACATGGAGAATTTTGTTGAATGAGCCATGCACTTGTGCCGAATCCCGACCAAGTTTTCTTGCCATAAAAATCTGCCATTCTGAAACCAACATTGACCCATGTTGAACTATGTGCCCTCTTTGCTTGCATGCCTTTCCATCTCATGGAATCTTGCACTGCTTTGCACCGACACTTTGTCCTCTGCACCGATCGACCCCAAAGGTACCTTGTGCAACATAATGTCATCTTCTTTCAAAGAAGAATTGTTATCAGACTGAGACATATCATTAGCAATATCATTAAAAGGTAAATGTACAAAATCTTGTCGTTTCAACATCAACAAAGTCAGATTTTGACTTGCATTAACTAGCCTTTTCAATTGACCTGCATGGACTAAAGAAGATTCCAGCTTCTTCTTATGTGCTCTCACAATGTACTCTTTTCCATCCTTAAACAAGTGATACTTGTTTTCATGGCGATAGAAGATGGCCTTTCTATCAAATAAGTAAGGACTTCCCAAAACAATTCCTGAGATATCAAGCGGAACCACATCAAGTTCAATTGTGTCAATAAAGTGTACAGTTATTACAAAGCACAATATGCACTTTCTTGAGACTTGTAAATTTGCATCCTTGCATATCCACCCAAGTGGATAAGGCTTTGGATGTGGAATGGTCTCAAGTTTTAACTGTTTGACCAAATATACTGATATGAGATTAGCTTGTGACCCACTATCAAACAGTGTGTCAATTTTAGTATGTTTTGAAACTACCCTCACATAGAATAGCTTTATCCTCCTATTTTCATCTTGAGTATCTGTGTGATAGTTTAATGAGCTAGAACTGGGAATTGTGTCTTGTACCACTTCTTTTCCCTTTATGTTCTTTAAAACCATGGCGATGCTTTTTGTCTCATCACCTAATTCTGAGCCTAAGTCTTGTTCAACGGTTGCTACAGTTTTCCCCTTTTCTTTGGTCTTGTCTTTGTTTTTATATTTTTCTGGTTTCAGCTCAGGATGAAGCTTCCAACAGTGGTCTTCATCATGGCTTGTTTTTGAACAGTTCTTGCAAAAGAACTTTCCTTTTTCCTTTCTAGAATTTGCAACCCTCTTTCTTCCTTTGCTTTTAAAATCACTATCCTCATTCAATGCATCAAAATTATTCTTTCCTCTAGCCTCTAAATGTGCAGCCTGTACACAGACTTCATCTAAACTAGTAGGATTAAACATAAGAATAGTGTGTTGAAGGTAACTGTGCAAACCACCTATGTACTTTAACAAAGTGTCTTGGCTTTGTAAATCTACCCCAAGTAAGAGTGCTCTTCTCCTAAATTCCTGGGTATAGTCTTGCACATTTTGTCCCTTAATCTGTCTAAAGTTTTGCCAATTCATTATTGCCTTATGAAGATAAGCAAGAGGATAAAAGTGTTTCTTGATAGCAGTAATAAACTCAGTCCATGTTAGAGTTATCTTACCATGCTTCTTGATTTCCTCCCTGGTTTTGGCTTCCCACCAAACCAATGCTGCTCCATCCATCCTTAATGAGGCTAATTGTATTTTGGTGTCATCATCATGCAGATTTTGAATCCTTAAATAGACCTCCAGTTGTCTGATCCAATTATCTAGTTTCTCTGCATTAACATCACCATTAAACATTGGCAATTCGAATTTGACATCAAGCTTTAACAAATGATTTTTACCAGTTGTTTTTTACTTATGTGACTGATTTACTGAAGTTGAAGAGGATGATGTTGAGGAAGCAGATGACGATGGAGATGAAGGATCACCATTTCCTCCATTCCCTTTCTTTGACTTATAATTGTCCTTATTTCCTCCTGAGGAATCTCCTCCTTCCCTTTGGTTTTTAGATCCCTCTCCAACAATCGTATCATTTCTTTCTTGATAGAGGATCCTTACCATTTCAGTCATGTCCAAGAAAGCTTTCCTAAAGATTCTTTCTTCTTCCTTGGGATCCATTTCATCATGAATTTCTTCTTATCTTGAATTCATGATTGTAGCTGCTTCTAAGGCTATTGAGGGTGAGATAGAAGGTGGAGATAATGGCACCCTGACCCTCCTTGGTTATGGATTAGTTTGTGCACTAACCAATTGTCCTTCCCCTCTTTTCAGTTTCACCCTAGTGAGCATCAAATTTGCAAAACAGGAAAATATATCTTGCACAAAAATCATACAAGTTTTGAGTCCTGTTCAGCTCAAACCTAAGCTTGGTCCACAATCTGATACGAAAATGTGAGAACTTATTGCCAAGTATACGGAGAGATAGGCTTGTCGGGGCATTCATAGTTATTTCACCTTTCAAGAAAGGATGAAACCGAGCTACCTAGCCCACAAACGGAACTACGTCTAAATAAATGTCGATGGCATTAATGATCTAGTTATGAAAGTATTTTTCTCTTTTGGTTCAAAAATATTCATTAACCATAAAAAAATGTATGCAAGCTTTAAAATGTGTTTTGCAATTGGAACAAAGTGACTTTGATGAGTTTATGTGTCTTTTTATATGTAGGAGGTTTGTTTCATTTATTGTTTAACACATATGTAATTCGAAAATAAGCGACAATAAACATACGGCCTTATAACTCGACGTATGATGAGGCAGTTCACCCCTCCTCGGCTACATCTGTCGGGTCCAAGGCTCCCAAATGGGCATGTCCTTGCTCTTATTATGCTCTTAAATTGGTTATACAAAGTGTAGAAATCCTAAACAGGCGAAATTAGCTACATAAATGGATTCATAGTGCTGAAAACAATAAGAATCAACTAAAGTTTTACCTTAAACAGATAACCATGGCCTAACATAGCTCTCCAATCCCCAAGCCCTGGTGGCTCTTCAACCTCTCTCACTCATAAAACACTTGAAGAAATGCTCTGATGGCTCTGAAACCTGCTCCAGTGGCTCTGTAATGCTCCAAACCCCCCAAAACAAAAAACAAAAAAATTCGCCCCAAATGGACTCTCTTAGAAAAAGTTATGTCCAACAGAAGTTTTGCCCTGTTTTCCCTTGAAAAGCTCCACTAATTGTGGAGAACTGGAGTTAACTCCAGTTAAAATAGCCATAACGCCAAACTAGGCAGGAGCGCTCCACATTTCACTGGATGGTTAACTGTAATATTAAATGTTGGGTGGACGGGGTCACATGGACCACCATCCAACCCGCCAACATAAACGTTAAACTCACGGTTTTCCAAAGTGTAACGTTAACTCTCCTCCGAACCCGCCACTTGACACGTTCACATGCTGACATAACCGTTGCCATAATTAACCACATGGTTTGCGTCGAGGTTCCGGTGTATGGTTAAATGGTTAGGGGGTTGGCCCCCTTTCGGCCCCCGCCCGTAAACAATGTAACTTTAAATAGCACATGTCTCCATTCATTAATAAGAAATAACGGAGTGATGTGACGGTATAACGTGGTGTTGTTTAACCTCAAGTCATGGGTTTGATTTCGGTGGTTACCCAAAAAATTTCAATGCATATTCATTTGAAATTCTGGGGCCACGTGGCAGCCTCTGGGCAAGCCACGTGGCGTCTTGTGATTGGTCCCCCACAGAATATTCCATGGAATATTCTGTAGAATATTCTCAGAATATTTCGTGAAATATTCCTTTTTTAATATTTTTTTAACGCAAAGTCAAACTGAGTCAAATTGGGCTTTTTGCCTGAAATTGAGAAACTTCAAACTTGAATATCTTCCTCATACAACATCGAATTTCAGTGTCGTTCACGGCTATAGGATCGTTTTGACGAGATCTTTCCTGTCGTTCTGGTTTGAACCAATTCTAAGAAAATAAATTTTTGAGCATTTTTCCAAATAGGACATGATCAGCTGATCAAACTAAAAGGACACCACAATGTGTAATATTCCTTCTTAGGAATTTCTGCACTATGGATTGTAAAAACGTTGTTTTCCAAAAATTACATTACAAAATTGAAAAATAGGACTTGGATCCTTTAGATTATGCTTTATAACCCTTACATGCAGAATGGGAGTAGAAACAAATCACTCTAGCTATGTTAAACAGATCTCCCCATGCCAATACACATCAAAAACACCCAAACCCCATGACTTCACAAAATAGAACTTCTGAAGCATGTAACAGTGTTATTCTATGCGGGTTTCTGCAGCAAAATATGAGTCATAACAGATCTGGAGGTTTCATTAATCAAAGAGGCAAGAAAAATGGAGGTTTAGCGTATTTTACACAAAATAGAGACAACCCGGCAAGGGTTTCATAAGAGCACAAGTACAAGATGATATCTTTGCATAAAATCATGCAGTTTACTGCAACTCTGTATATGATATGGCTGAATAATACATGAGAGAACATAAAAATGGCTGAAGATCCTCTCTACTAGCCTTCTAGGAGAGGAAGAGCCCCCTTCTCTAAGAAACTAGCACACAATCAAGGGAATTTACCCTACCACAGCATCACCTTCAGAAATGATGCAGTTTCTGCAAGAGACTGCGTTGTAGGATTTGATGACTGCTTGACCCCAAGTCAGATAGTGGAAATGTGGCCTGTAATTCTCCTCTTAGATCCCTTCAACATGTTGAACCAAGAAAGAGAGTGGAACTCCCGCATGAGAATCCCTTGCACTAAACAGTGCAGCAAACCCAGCTAAATAGCTAAAGCATGCAAGAAGTCATAAGACTCAAACATAAACAAGATATTGAATGACTCTCATGGCTTCCCTCCCTTCCTTTTTATTCTTGGTGAGACTCCTTACCCTAGGGCCCACACATTCATGAGGTTACTTCATTGCAAAGAGTCCTCCATCACAATTGTGTTGTCTCCACTGGTTTTCCTTCTGTTTTAGCAATGTTGTCAACTTGGTCAACATGGTTCTAGCCCTCATGCATTTCCCCCTTTTCACACCAAGGGAGGATTTATTTTTCCTTCCTACACAAACCCCTTTCACATTGGGAATTTTTTATTTCTACTGAAGAGATTTAAGGGTCTCTCTACCCATTTATTCTTCTAACTTGCAAAATAGAGCAACATATAATATTCCAACTAGCAGCAGCTAATTGGGAATATTACAGTCATCCCCTTTCAAAAGTTGCTTGTCCTTAAGAAACAGCAAAGAAGGATGATGTAAGATCTTGTCTCCTTCCCAAGTAGCATCCTCATCAGGAAGATTTCTCCATCGAATCAGATATTCTTTGATTACCCTGCTCCTTAGTTTCCTCTCCCATGTATCCAGAATTGCCTCAGGTTGCAAAACTAGATGGCCCTCATCATCAATAGGTGGGAGGTCCATGTTGGAAACTATATTTTGTCCAATGGCCTTATTGAGGCATGAGACATGAAAGATATTATGGATATTTCTCCCCTTGGGAAGCTCCAACTCATATGCAACTTCCCCGACATGACGGATCACCTTATATGGCCCATAGAAACGTGGTTTGAGCTTTTCAGCCCCCTTCTCTTTGAGTGTAGATTGTCTATAAGGCTAAAGGCGAAGATAGACTAGATCATCTACCTCAAACTGTCTCTCTATCCGACCACTGTCTGCACATACCTTTTGCTAATTTTGGGCAGTAGAAATGTTGTCTTTAAGGGCTCGAAGCATGTCTTGACTCTCCTGAATCCATTCCTTTGCTCTACGAGCCTTGCTTGCTCCAAACATGACATCAACAAATGAGAGTGCATCATACCCATAGAGAGCTTGAAATGGGTTCATACCAATGGACATATGGTAAGTGGTGTTGTAATAATACTCCCCCAAATGGAATCAACGCAACCATGCCCTTTGCTGCCCCGAAACATAGTTTCTCAAGTAGCCTTCGAGCCACTTTGTTCACTATTTCAATCTGTCCATCGGCTTGTGGATGATAACTGGTACTTGGTGTCAATTCAGTCCCCACTAACTGAAATATTTCTTGCCAAAAGCCACCCATGAAGCGGTTGTCCCGATCACTCACTATGGTCTTTGGGAGACCATGGAGTCTAAACACATCTATGAAGAAGAGCTCAGCTACCTCTGAAGCAGTATAATGTGCAGAAATTTCAAAGAAGAGTGAATACTTTGTTATTCTATCAACAACTACAAAGATACAATTCTTACCCTAAATAGTAGGTAGACTAGTAATGAAGTCCATGGATATTCTTTCCCATTTTCCATCTGGAATGGGTAGTGGTTGTAATAACCTGGCAGGATGAGTGTGTTATCCCTTGTTTTGCTGGAAAACTATGCACTCCTTGACATGTTGGAGTACATCCTCCTTGAGACCCTTCCATGAGAATCTCTCCCTTATGGACCTATAAGTCTTTGTGAATCCTTGATGCACTAAAAGAGGGGAATCATGTGATGCTTGCAAGATATTCTCTTTGAGCTTAGAATTCTTAGCCAAAAAGACCTGGTCCCGGTAATAGATGATCTCATCCATCACTCTATACCTCTCATCAACTATCACCCCATCAAGTATTTCACATGCAAAGTTATCCTTGGAGTACTCAACCAACAATTGAGCCTTCCAATCTGCGTCCATGCCCCTCAAGGATAGTGTTGTTGGTCTTCTGGATAGAGCATCAGCCACTATATTGCTCTTCCCCTTAACATACTCTATGTCAAAGTCATAAGCTTGGATTTTTCTTACCCATTTTTGTTGTCTTTCTTGGAGCTGCTTCTGTTCAAGAGAGAATCTAAGACTGTTATGATCAGTTTTCACCCTGAATTTATTCCCCACCAAGTATTGCCAGAATTTGGATAAATCATGCATAATAGCCAACATTTATTTATCATCGATGGGGTATAACCTTTCATGTGGTAGCAACTTCCTACTCTCAAAGGCTATAGGATGCCCCCCTTGCATCAAGACTGCTCCAATTCCTTCACCTGATGCATCACATTCTAGCACAAAAGGTTGAGAGAAATATGGTAAAACTAATACTGGACAACTACTCATTACCTCTTTGAGCTTATCAAAAGCCCTCTGCACTGTAGGTGTCCAACTGAAAGCTCCCTTCTTTGTCAAGTCTATAAGTGGTGCTACAAATTGATAGAACCCTTTGACAAAATTCTGATAATATGTGCATATGCCTACAAACCCCCGGAGTTCTGTAACATTCCTTGGCTCGGGCCAATCCTTGATTGCCCGGATCTTTTATTCATGCACTCTTACTCCATCCACTCCAATGATGTGGCCCAAGTAAACCATCTCTGTGAGACCAAACTCACATTTAGAGGGTTTAGCATAGAACTATTTCTCCTTAAGAATATGCAATATTGTTTCAATATGTTGCAAATGTTCCTCCTATGTGCCGCTGTAAATAAGAATATCATCAAAGAAGACAAATACAAAATTTCTTAGATGACCACGGAAAATGTGGTTCATGCAGGATTGGAATGTTGTTGGGACATTAGTCAAAAAAATGGCATTACCAAGAACTCAAAATGCCCATAGTGACACCTGAATGCTGTTTTGGGAATGTCTTGATCCCTCACCTTGATTTGGTGATATCCAGATCTCAAGTCAATCTTGGAGAAATATTTGGATCCTCTTAGCTCATCCATCAGCTCATCGATCCTGGGAATTGGGTATCTATTCTTCATGGTCTTTTTGTTTGGGGCTCTATATTCAATGCACATCCTCAATGTGCCATCCTTCTTCTTTATCAAGACCACTGAAGATGCAAAAGGGCTAGTGCTAGGCCGAATATGTCCTAGAGCTAGTAGTTCTTGAATAGCCCTTTAAATTTCATCCCTATAAGCTTTGGGATGACTATAAGAGGTGGTAATCACAGTGTGAATCCCTTTCTCCAACTCAATAGTGTGCTCAAATCCTCTATCAGGAGGTCTCCTCGGTGGAATATCCCCAAATACTACAGAATACCAGCCTAGGAGAGATTGCACATCAGGATGCACTGGGGAATCCTTGACTCCAGCTTCAAATAAACGCAGTTCTATTGCCCATTCTATGTCTCCTCTACGTAAGTCTACCTACATCTTGTGGGCTGAAACAATCTGGGGGGGATAAGTGTGCATGCCTTTGAATTTTTGATGCTTACAATTCTCCTTTTCTATCCATTCCATCTCTAGAGTCTCCCAATCAGTGGTGACTCTCCCAAGAGTGATTAGCCATTGGACACCCAATATAACATTGGTGTCAGGAATATCAACCACAAAGAAGTGGTCTGTCATAGTGTAGGTTGCCATAGTAATAGACAATTCTGGAACATACTTAGCACACTACAAAGTTCTGGCTCCCGGAACCAAGACTAAAAAACCTTCAAAGTCTTCCATATGGATGCCCCTCTTCTTTACTAGTTGTGAATCAATGAAGTTATGAGTAACTCCACTGTCTACTAGCATCGATACTCTCTGCCCCATAACAGTACCTCTAACTCTTAAAATCAGATATTTAGGGACTCCTCTTAACGCTGCAAGAGCTCCTCCCCTTGGAGAAAAAGTTTTTACTGCATCTCCTCTATGTAGTACAGCGTTGGCCCTCTCTTCTTCATCAAAAAATATCTCAATATAATGAGCTTTCCCTACAACACATTCATGGTTTGGCACCCATGGCTTCCGAAAAGTAAGGCAAAGTTTCTCCTTCCTTAATCTCCTCTGGTTATGGTCAAGAGGTGTCTTCTTTGGCCATGAGGAATTCTCCCGTTGCAGTAATGCCTTTGCCTTGGGCAAGGCATGTTGTAAATATCTAGCCTTCTCCACAGCCTCTAGGAGTGTAGTTGGTTTAGAGGATCTTACCAACCCATGCAATGGTTCAGCCATCCCATCAATAAACATACATACCCTTCTGCTCATAGTGAGGTTGGATACCATTACTGAAAGCTTAAAATATTCAGCAATATAATCTTCTAGATCTCCCTTTTGTTTGAGCTTGGTTAGCTCAACAAAGTGGGCCTCAGGATCCCTTGGATCAAATCTCTCTACTAGTCTCTTGGTGAAGACTGAGTGCGAAGTGATATGAGCATGTCCAAGTGTAGTTAGCCCATGGAACCAGCATTCATGAGCCTCCCCTTCCAAGTGCAGCGCATCTATTTTGATAGCCTCCATTTCAAAAACTCTATTGAGTTGAAAATAAGTATCCAGCTTCTCCACCCAAGCCTTGGCTGTGCACTTAGGTGATCCATCATATATAGGCAAGAATAATCTCCACATACTATTTTGTAGGTCTGATTCCTGCATAAATCCTCCCCTCTTTTAGTGATAGCAAGTTCTCCTCCCTTCCTTGATCCTACATAATTCCTGAAAGCTCAAGTGTTCTTTGAACCTTTGGGATTGGGACTCATACTCCACAAAATAATCACCAAGGGTTTCTTCCTCCATTTCTTCAAATAGAAATGAGGGCATAGTAGAGCGTTGTAGTGAAGGATGTGTGGCTGATTGTTCCACACAAAGTGAGGTGTTGGTGCTTGCTTCATGGTAAAACCCCCTAGGGCCTTCTTTATGCCTCATCTCCTTGAGATCTCTTGCAATGTTCTACATGGTTTGAAGAAGAATATTTGAAATATATTTCTCCTCCATACTGTATATATATTGTCCCCACAAGCTGAGCCAAGAGCAGAGCTCTGATACCACTGTAATATTCCTTTTTAGGAATTTCTGCACTATGGATAGTAAAAATGTTGTTTTCAGAAAATTACGTTACAAAATTGAAAAATAGGACTTGGATCCTTTAGATTATGCTTTATAACCCTTACATGCAAAATGGGAGCAGAAAAAAATCACTCTAACTATGTTAAACTGATCTCCCCATGCCAATACACCTCAAAAACACCCAAACCCCATGACTTCACAAAATAGAAATTATGAAGCATGTAACAGTGTTATTCTATGAGGGTTTCTGTAGAAAAATATGATTCATAACAGATCTGGAGGTTTCATTAATGAAAGAGCCAAGAAAAATGGAGGTCTAGCCTCTTTTACACAAAATGGAGACAACTCGGCAAGGGTTTCATAAAAGCACAAGTACAAGATGATATCTCTTCATAAAATCATGTAGTTTACTGCAACTTTGTATATGATATGGCTGAATAATACATGAGAGCACATAAAAATGGTTGAAGATCCTCCCTACTAGCCTTCCAGGAGAGGAAGAGCCCCCTTCTCCAAGAAACTAGCACACAATCAAGGGATTTGACCCTACCACAGCATCACCTTCAGAAATGACACAGTTTTTGCAAGATACTACATTGTAGGAGTTGGTGACTGCTTGACCCTAAGTCAAATAGTGGAAATGTAGCCTAGAATTCTCCTCTTAGATCCCTTCAACAAGTTGAACCAAGAAAGAGAGTGGAACTCCCGCATGAGAATCCCTTGCACTAAACAGTGCAGCAAACCCAGTTAAATAGTTGACACATGCAAGAAGTTATAAGACTCAAACATAGACAAGATTCTGAATGACTCTTATGGCTTCCCTCCCTTCCTTTTTATTCTTGGTGAGCCTCCTTACCCTGGGCCCCACACATTCATGTGGTTACTTCATTGCAAAGAGTCCTCCATCAAAACTGCGATGTCTCCACTGGTTTTCCTTCTCTTTTAGCAGCGTTGTTGACTTGGTCAACAAGGTTCTAGCCTTGTGCATTTCCCCCTTTTCACAGCAAGGGAGGCTTTATTTTTCCTTCCTACACAAACCCCTTTCACATTGGGAATGTTTTATTTCTACTAAATATATTTAAGGGTCTCTCTACCCCATTTATTCTTCTAACCTGCAAAATAGAGCAACATATAATAATCCAACTAACAGTAGCTAATTGGGAATATTACACAATGACATGTGCAGGCTACAACCTACCCTGCAGCCCTGAAGTGTTTTCAGACTCCAACCTGAAGGTGACTCCAATCACCTACCTTGCACCACCCTACCACCCTAGTCAACAAGTGAACCACGTTTCACAATTTTTAGACCAGATCCCCTGTGCTCTGAATCAATATAAGAAGATTGGATAGAAAATAATGTTTCTCTACTCAATACAATATCTTGTCAACTTTTGTTGCACAAAACTACTCAACTGACCTTGTAGAAATTTGCTAAATAATGATTAATTATCCACTGAGACTATCCTGATCACATACAATTCGAATTTATATGCAACACATAATCTCTTCCACTCAACTCAACTCAGATCATCACACATGCGGAAATAAAATCAAGCGATAACACATCAAATCATCATACACATTAACACAGTATGTATGGGAAAGCTTATAGCTGAAAACCCCGCAGCTATTGTGTATATTATAATGGAGAAATCAAGTAACAAACTCAGTACAATACTCCTCACAAGTACTCAGTACTTTCTCATACAGTTACTCACAATCTAGCTCAGTTTTGAACAGGTTACTGGTTCAAAACTCACCTCCAATTGCCTTGCCTCTATTGCGCAATCCAGGCCTGTCTATATAGAGATCCAAGGTTCGAATATCCTTGGCTTGACAGCACAATCATCATGGGCAATTCCTCCAAGTGTGGTGCAAATCTCATGCACAACTGATGTCGCCACTGATAGCTAACTCCACCCTTTCATCTACCTCTTTCACTGGTCTCCACTGAACTGATCATGCACTGTAGTGAGCTGATGTGTTCTTGAGTTGAATAATGAGTTACTAATTAATGAATTAAATAATATTTAATTCACTCCACTCATAACTAATTGATTAGCTAGTTAAACTAATCTCAATCAGTTCAACTAAAATAAACAGAACACAACTCCACTAGTTGTCCCATTAACTCCTCCAAACTTCTGCCACTGAAGTCCAACTGAAGTCAACCATGCATGATGCCATCAAACCCTTGGGAACCATGTGATTCCTCTGTCAGATGCATGAGCCACTTCTGTAGCTCGAACTGAAGTGCTCCAAGAGAGTAAACTGCTGTTTAGAGTCCAAATATTAGTAAGGGTAAATAATATTTGACTTCCCTATTTTTAGGAGAGGCAGTCTAAAAATAGCCTTCAACCTCTTCGACCTAAAAAATAGAGTCTCATCTATTTTTACCAACATGACCAATGCTCCAAGAATCTCAAACTGGAATCCCCAAACCATGCTCCATATGTCTAAAAATAGACATAGTCTAAAAATAGACTTTGCGCCATAATTTGCCTGCGGGCCCACTTAGTAAAGGCGACTTCATTTCACTAAGCTCCATCATCTTCTTTTTGCATTTTCAACAACCACTACATCCCATTAAACAATCACTGCACATTATTGTTACTGCCCAAACTGTCATATCACTGCTCAACTATCATTACACTGCATTGTTCATGAATGAATAAGAAACAAGAGCTCATAAGCAGACAGCCCCATCATTGAACCACTACTTGTACGGGGCACCAAAGAGTAATAATATCTCAAACCAAGGTGCCTCAGGTCATCCTTATGACCTACTTGCAAAGCTCTCAAACTTGGCCCAAGGAGGGCTACCGGCATACATTGTATTTTTGTTGCTCATGTAATCAATGTCCTGGTGCCAGCATCCTTTATTGTTGTCATGTAAGATCATTGTTCAAGAATGTTGTTACAAAAATACTGTTATTTCAATATTATTATTATTGTCATTGTTAAAGGCATCAAGATTGTTGCATACAGTATAAAAGTTTACTTCAAGTTTAAATGCCTCCTATTGTATAAAGATGAAATTTTTTTACTACTTCTAATTGTGTACAATCATAAATATCAAAAACACGCTCTCAAATGTAATAAGTCATTGTTTCACTCTTACATTAAAACACTATTGTTCACTGGAACAATCTCACATACACTCTTGTCTTCACTACTTCAAGTAATCAACTGCCACTTATCAAGTCAAGATTTTTTTGTATCATTGTTGTTGGTTGCTTGGAACTCATAAGTATCATTGGTTTCAAATATTCAAATTTTCTAATCAATGATAGTTATGTACCCTTGTCTTTTGCTAGGAACAAACCCCCTTTATACTTGAAAACAAATCCAAGTTGTAAATCGATACTCAGTTAATCAAATGCATTGATTTATTCATAACACCTTTAACAATGTAGTTACTAAGATGGGATTCCTTAGGAAATTTCTCTCAATTCCGCTCTTTATCATCTTCTAAATATGTGCATTTACATTTCACACATTAAATAACCTACTCATCAAATTCTTACACATCATGCTAAATTATTTTCATATAAACTTATTGAATATATCATGCATAATTTAGCATACTCTACTCATCAAAAATTAAATTGTCCATGATTTTAACATTTCAGTTGATGGTTTTTGAAACCCAACTGTCTCATAATTACCTCCCAAGTAAAGTCAAACTCAAATAAATACTTAAAACCAATAATTACCTCCCAAATAAATTAAAACTCAATAAATATCTAAAACCAATAATTACCTCCCAGATAAATTCAACCTCAATAAATATATAAAAACATTTATAAAACTAACACATTGTTTCTAAACACCACCCACATTAATAATTATAAAATAATTCATAATCTCTCCTCATAATTACTGTGAACCACCCTAAGCCATTTAAATCAGTTGTTTTTCAAAATAATCCATGGTTTATATAACCAATAATGAATTAAAAAAAAAAATTATTCACCACAAATTATCTTTCCAAAATTCTAAACTACCCAATGTTCAAATAACATTTCCATTATGGGTTCCAAATTTAATTATTAATTGGATTGATAAATAAATAGCATCACTTTTAATCTATGGTGCAAATGATTTTGACTTTTTAATTTACCTTATCCTTGTCCCAACAAATCGTGACTATTTCTGGAAATGTTCTAAAAAACAATTGGAAAATGTACATAATAGGTAGTTCGTTGAGGTGTTATATAAAGAGGACTAATTAATGTTCTTATATAGTTTCTTTTCAAATGAGATAGGGCTTTCAAAGATTATCGTTGGATTCTTTTGAGGAAATATAATTAGATTTAAGACTTTAATTTAATGTAAATAAAATTTTAATTTTAATTAATAATTAATATATAATTTAACTAATTTTTAATAATGTTTTTTTTTAATCATTTTAGACTTCAAATATATAAGTAATTGTTTGTTTTTAATTTTAATTTTAATATTTTTATTTAATTTTTTTTATTTTTTATCATAGTGTAGGAACAATATGGCTATTTTTTGGAGTTTTAACCTACGAAATGGGGTCCTTGATTTCAAATATGAACATCTCTTAACACGAGAGGTTTTTTGGGCGTACTACATACCACCAAAAACATCTTGACGAGGAGAATACAATGAAATGAATATCCAAGTCAAAATAAACGATTTTCCACTTCAAAAACTCTCAACAAAGTCAGGGTATGTCCTCAATCTAGGGAACCCAAACTCTAGGACTAGATTTTTCAACCATCCAACAGTGGAGCTACCAATTTGATGTAGTCCGAAAATTATAAGTGTTCATTACAATTTCACATCAATGATGGTTGTTTCAGTCAAAATCAAACCTAGTGAAACCTCGGGGTACATCAATGACAACACCATCCAACAAAGCATTCATAAACTTTAATCCATTAACCCTGGATTAGAACATAATCGTGGTTCCCTTGACCAGATCTACAAAATAACATGCCCAAAACCATGTGCAAAACCATGGGTGGGTATACCCACCATCTTTGGCCCGCCCAACCATTATTGGGTTTGTCTAAAGAAAACTTCGAAGACGTTGTCCAAACCTCATGCAGGGGGGTGTACCACCCCCCTGCCACATCCCATCTATGTTCAGCGCAACATAACAGTGTGTGATGTCAGTCGAGGAAAGAATCTAACACATACCCAACACAATCGAAGCTTTTGAATGAGTGTAAAGAAAGCTAGAGAGAGAGAGAGCAATGGCTAGTTTAAGAAGACTCTAGAAGAGGTGCAAAGAGTAGGGTCGTAAGAAAAGAGACTTTAACCAGAAGACAAAGATATTAGGGTTCAGAGAAACTATTATTAACAAGAGAACTAAATAATAATTTCAACAAAAAGTCTTTCAAATTAAAAAAATATATATTGAAAATTATTATTAAAATTATAATATTAAAAATTGTTTAAATATTCGTCTACTATAATGTTATAAAAATAATAATTATTACTAAAATTATTTTATTATTAGAATTATTATTAATATTTTTATGTTAAACCCACTAACAATTTAACCTTCAATCACACCTCATAATACAACCATCACTAATTAAGAACCCATCAACAAATTAATATTAATATAATGTTATTATTATCGTAATATTATATGAAATAAAATTAATAATATATACACATTAAAATATTAATATTTAATATTTATATATTATTTTGTCATCATTATAAATATAGATATTATTATATATATTATTAATTTTGTTAAAATTAAATAAGTAATTTATTATTATAGTTATTAATAATATAATCTTAATATTGAGTTATACTTTTATTAAGAAATTGATATTAATTATTTTAATTTGTTATTAATTAATGTTGATATTAATTATTTTAATTTGTTATTAATTAATGTTGGGCTGTAGTATTATCATTATTATATTATGATAAGAGATTTATTATTATTAGTGGTGTGTGGTTAATATTAGATCAATTATGATAAGAGAAGTATTAGTATCAATTAGTATTAGTGTTAGACTCTTAATTTTCATGGATTGAGTGAGCTAATAAATAAATAATTAGAATATGAAAAAGCTTTTTAATATGAATTTTAAAAGTAACATATCTTCATGTTATATGTTATTCTTGTTTAAATTAATGCAAATCAATCAAATTCAAGAGTTATCTTCTTGACCTCACATGATATCAAAGTCACATTTAAGTACTTCTTCCCTACTAAGTAACTCCTCTGCTGTCAATGACATACCCTTATTTATGCCATCTCTGGAGTTCATGTTCGTCATGTGTCTCCAACATTACCCTATCAGTTTGTGTATGTCAAGGTTGAGGCCCGTTACTTCTCCCCCGTTGCGTCTTTAGTTGCGCCAAGGGTTTTCTGGCGTTGGAATGCATTTACCCTGGCCTACCGAACTTCGCCTTTTGCTCTCTTTACTTCTTCATATTACAGTTGTAGTTAATTTTGGTTATCTTTTGTTAATTGAAATGACAATGTGGGTCGATTTTCATATGTCCCCTTCTCGAGCCCCGTGAAACTCATGCCTATCATTTTATTCCTTTCGTGAGCATACCTACAATTTGTGCTAAACCCTAGCTACTCTAGGCACTATTGATTCCAGCTACAAAACCAGATACGAAATATGTTCCATGTATCCATATAATCAACTTTGAACCCCACAACCTTTTGGTAAGAAAAACTCTCCCTGGACATCACATCAACTAATGATCCCTAGTAATCACTTGGTACTTAGGCCCACGGATTCACACAGATTCAGGTAATCAGATCCTCACAACAAACTCTTACTCAGCATCTTGTTCTTTGTGATCCGAGACGTCAACGACATTAAGAGGACAAGGAAAAATTGCCCAACAGATCTTTTATGATTTTTTTCATCAAGATGTTGGTTAGTGAAGTTGCATGCACTTATGAAACATTGGTTGTCTTGGAGGCTTTCTTGACATGTCCAGGGCAATAGGTGAGAGAAAATATTTGATAAAAGTTCCGTTAGTGCAACCTAAGCATGGAAAACCATATCAACTTATGTTGACTAAGGCATGTGAGGTATGATCTTAGAAATGCCTTGCAAGAGGAGCTAAAACTACACTTGTGTTTAGGAGTTTTACCAACTCATTTTCTTTTTCTAGTTATGCTTTATCAACATCTTTATTTTCAAGTAGTATTTTATGTGAGAATAAAAGTTTTTACTTGTTTGGGTCAATCACCATTGTCGTTGTATGAGAGGTATCCGTAGAGCTTTGTTAAAAATGCATTCACACATTTAAATAATTGGCATGGTGTTCACTGGCAACGAGAACTACCAAGAATGGTCCAGAAAGATCAGGCACACCCTCATCTTTCATGGCTTATGGAAATGCATATGTGAAGGAGAAGGTGACAATTCAGCTATTAAGCATGTGTCAAACAAAGAACTAGCCATTTGGGAGAACAAGGACAACAAATCTTATGCCCTAATTGTTGTTTATGTAGATGAAGAGATGAGTCGCCATTGTTCCAATTGCAAATGATTATGATGCATTGAAGAAATTAAAAGTAGTATATGACTCACACTCAAAATTGAAAATGGTTCGCTTGATGATTAATCTTTTCGACTTGGAGTTGAAAAACGATGACCCCTTGTCCCTAGCCTTAGATATTAAAGCCATCATGCATAATGTTTTCCCTAACCTCAGAGATTAGAGTAATCATGCATGATGTAGAAGTCACTGAAGTTAAAATGGACATTCCTCTCACAAATTTTTTCAAGGCCCTCTACCCTACATACTCTCACTATCTTGATTCCCTACAAGCAAGTGTCCAACTCAAGGACAATACTTTTGACACTCTTGTGGAGAAGTTTGGAAGATGGGAAAAAGTTTTTGGGAAGAGGAAGATCACTTCATGGTGATCTGAAGTAGTGTGTCTTGCACATAAAGAGAAGAATCAGTCACACGAGATTCTCCTAAAGGAAGAGGCAGTAGAAGAAGACATGGAAGGAAGAATCACAGAGGCAAGGGGTAAACACCATTAAGGAGAAATATTTATCCATTGCATTCATTGTGATAGAGATGGACATGATGCATCCACGTGTAGAATCCATTGGAAAATAACCAAGTAAAAATGCAAATAACATAGGTGAAACACTAGATCCAACAAAAGGTAAATCGCCTAAAACTTCTCATTACATTGTTGCCCATTGCAATAATGGAGTAGTTGAATATTTGTTTCATACTTCATTTGCTTCTTAGAAAGGTGCATGGTTGTTTGATACAGGTGCAACTTACAATATGACCTTTGGAAATACTTCTTTAAAGACCTCAATGACAACGTAGATGGAGCATTTTACTTTGCAAAGAAGTTAAGTCTCAAGCCATCAGGACTTGGCACCATCAGGCTTAAATTGTCTAGACTTCCTGACTTTCTTCTACATGATGTACTCTACCTTCCAAAACTGCATAGAAACATATTGTCCCGTATTCACATGCACCAGCAAGGACACTCCATTCATATGTTTGATTGAAAAGTTGAGATAAAAAAAGCATCAGTTGTTGTTTGATGACAACACAGTGTTCATGAATGGAATAGAAGAGGAAACATTCTTGAAGCTACAAGGAACATTTGCTCGTGCATAAAAATATGCATTCAGTTCTCAATATAATGAAGGTACATTGTCATCCATTGTTTTGTGGCGTGCGAGATTTGGATATCTTAATTATGGCAGTCTTTGTTTGTTGAAAAGGAATGGTGTTTCAGGTTTGTCAATGATTCCAAAAAAACTGATGAATGTGATGTGTGTATCCTAGGAAAACAAAGAGAACAACCATTTCATGATTCTACTTCTAGAACACATAGAAAGCTTTCACTGATTCATTCTGATTTGTGTGTCCCTATGCATGTTAAAATTGGCAACAAGAAGGGCTTATAACTTAATTTTATCTTAATTAAATTAGAAGGAAATTGTAATTCCATATCACATGACAGCTTGTACGAGTTAACCAAGTCAGGAAGACTTTGTTAGCTCAGTGAATTCAAGTTAGGGGTCAAACTGGAGGCCATTAGAGAAATTTTGAGGTCTAAAATGGACCTCCTAAAAAATATATAACCAAAATAAATTTTATAAGAACCAATAGGATTCAAAATGATGATGTCAACCATCGGGGATGAATCACCAATTTTTGGATAAAAAGGTAAAAAAGACTAAAAAATAATAAAATAATAAAACTACTTTTTAAAATTGTATTTTCAACTTATCTCCCTGAGGTTTTACTCAAATTTCGAGCAAGAGTACTCGTTGGATGAAAAAAATCAATTAGTCATCTATAGAGTACCGATGTTGCATACTTTCGATGGACCATGCTACAAGAAAAATGAAAAATACATGAAAAAACATGATTGCAATCACATATTTCATTTATTTCTCATTTTTTGTGTAGCAGGGTCCATCAAAAGTATGAAACATGGGTATTCATTAGATGAGGAATCAAATTATGCATCCAACAAGTGTTCCTACTCGAAATTTGAGTAAACTCATAAGGAGATAAGTTGAAAATATGAGTTGAAAATTTTTTTTTTCTCTCTCTAAATTTTGAAGATGTAATCTACTATTATTTTATAAATTCCTTAGGAGACCCATTTTAGACATAAAAATTCCTCTAATGCATGTAGATTTCACACTAAGTTTTAGGGGGTCCAGTTGTTGTTTATTTTGAGTTGCAATTGTTTAACTTAGTTATTTGAGTTAAAATCAGTTTAACTAGTTCTAACTAATGGGTAATCCTGTGAGAGGTCCAGTGAATTAAATATGGTTTAATTCACATGCAGCGATCAATAAAATAACTAATAATTCGCTATAAATATTTGTTTCCTGTCAATTCTAAGGAAGGCTCAGTTGAGATTGGAGTTAAAGGGAAGTAGACTATCAATTTTACTATTAGAAAATTGTACATGTCATGCATGAGGTCAGCAGGACGCCTTAGATGAATTGTGCAATCAATTCTTGGGAATTTCCTAATTAATAGGGGAATTCCCTTAGGATTGTGTAAGCAAAGCTGAGCGACCTAGAGGCAATTTTTTGGTTAAGTATTGGACCAAACTTGTTGCGATCAATGTGAGACAGATAGAGATAGTGCATTTAGCTCTATAGCCTGAGAAAATCATTGTATTGTTTCATATTCTTGACTTAATACAATATACAGATAGCGGGGTTTTTAGTTAAGGCTTTCTCCATATACATCTTTATGTTGTGCGATTTAAATTCTTTCTCTTTCTTGTTCATGTGATTATGCAATTGTAATTGGTTTCCGCAATTTATCGACTAGGTTCAAGTGTTTTTTTTTAGCATATTAAAATATCAATTCAATCTATGTGGATTTTCTACATGGTATCGGAGCAGGAATCACTATAGAAGAGAAGAACTAGAGTTTGTTTTGAACAAGTGAATCGAATTTGCATATTTGTTCTTCAGGACCAATAGCAGATCAAGATGTCTTTCTCTGGATTGAGACTCTAATATGCCCTTGAGGGAATTCGAATCACATATCTTCGAAGGATAGGATGGAGGCAGTGATGGAGGACAATGGATTGAAGGAATTCATAGATAATGATATTCCCAAGCCCGCAGCAGCATATGCTCAAAATCTTGATGTATGAAAGAAGAATGTAGCAAAGGCGAGAAGGATTCAGTTAGAAGGAGTTTGAGATCATATTGTCTCGAAACTCCATGGAAAGGCAACTCCATATGCCATGTGGAAGGCCTTAACATATATGTTTCAGAATAGTAGCGGCCACAGGAAGATGGTGCTAAAGGACAAGCTCGGAAAGATCAAGATGGAGAAGGGCGACATGATACCAAAATACTTGACGAAGTTCATTGAATGTTGAGATGAGCTTGGAAGTGTTGGTGTGACAATTGCCTAGGACGCTTTGGTGAGCCTAGCACTTCTAAGCCTTCCCAAGACCTGGCACAGCTACCAATATTCGGTGAATGGGAGGGAGAAGCTACCAGAGTGGGAGCGATTGTGGTTCGACTTGGCACAAGAAGAGATTCGGTGGAACACCAAAGATGCATCATCATCAAAGACTGATGATGGGGAGAAATGTGCCTTCGCTGGAAAGGTAAAGAAAGGGAAAGGGAAGGTATCCCATTCCAAATCAGATTTCGATTAGGTAGAAAAGAAGCGAGACATGTCACAGGTAAAATGTTTTCACTGCCATGAGTTTAAACACTATGTTACAAAGTGTCCGCACAAGAAGACCGACAAGAAGCCCTCAAGAGGAGCAGAAGGTGAAGCACATGCTTCACGGCTCGAGTTGGATTCAACCCTCATTGCATGCATGGTGTCATCGGTGATGGGTTTTTTGTGGTACTTAGATAGTGGAGCTACATTCCATATGACCCGCAACAAATAATTATTCAGCAACCTAGAGGAGAAGGATCTCCAGATGCACATCGAGATTGGAGATGACAGGAGTTATAGCGCTACCAGTATAGGTACAGTTACCTTTCAGTGGGAATCAAGTACTCCTCTCACATTGAAAGATGTCATGTATGTTCCTCGTTTAAAGAAGAATTTGGTTTCTGTTGCTATGTTGGAAGACCGTTGCTATGATGTGATATTTAGAAAAAGAAAGGTGTTCCTTTGTCACAAAGCCACGAGACAGGTGAAGAATATTGGGGTTCGAGTAAAAAACCTCTACAAATTGGATGTAGAAGCCTATGTTGCGTTGAGCACGAAAGAATAGAAAGTGGAGAGCCGAGACATCAATGAGTTATGGCACATAAGGTTGGGCCTTCTACACCATGGTGCTTTGAAGATCATGCAACATATTTCTATAGGACTTCCCAAGGGTGCACTTGAGTATTGAGATACATGCAAAGGGTGTAAATTAGGAAGTACACCAAAGCCACCTTTCACGATAAGGAAAGTTGAGCAAAGACGATCCTTGAGAGAGTTCACTCATATGTGTGTGGAGTGTTCTCGACAGCCTCGACAGTAAAACACATGTATTATTTGATTTTTGTAGATGATTTTTCACGCAAGTGTTGGATTTTATTCATGTGGAAGAAAGATCAAACATTCTCAAAGTTTTGTGAGTTCAAAGCACTTGTCGAGAAAGATACAGGGAAGAAGGTGAAGGCTCTCAGAAGCGAAAATGGTGGGTTATATGTCTCGAACGAATTCAAGAATTTATGTGCTTCAGAAGGAATTTGAAAAGAATTGATAGCACCTCATAAACCACAGCAGAATGGGGTTTCAGAAAGGAAGAACATAACTATTGTGGGATCATCACGAGCGATGTTGCATGATCAGAGCCATTAGGGGAATTTTGAGGTCTAAAATGGCCCTCCTAAGAAAAATGTACAACCAAAATAAACTTAATATGAACCAATAGGATTCAAGGTGATGATGTCAACCACGTGGGATGATTAACCATTTTTTAAGTAAAAGGTTAAAAATATTAAAAATAATAAAATAATAAACTACTTTTTCAACTTGTCTCCTAAATTGTTTTCTCAAATTTCGAGCAGGAGTACTCATTGGATTCAAATTTAATTTCTCATCCAAGGAGTACCCATGTTGCATACTTTCGATAGACCCTACTACACGAAAAATGAGAAATACATGAAAAAACATGTATTTCTCATTTTTTGTGTAGCAGGGTCCATCGAAAATATGAAATATGGGTACTCATTGGATGAGGAATTAAATTTTTCATCCAAAAAGTAATCCCGCTCGAAATTTGAGTAAAACCTTTGGGAGATAAGTTGAAAAAGTATTTTTTTCCTTTTTCCCTCTAAAATATTATGATGTAATCAGGTATTATTTTATTATTTCCACTATTAGTTTATATTTTCCTTAGGAGGCCTAGTTTAGACCTCAAAATTCCCCTAATGCTATCGTCGCATTTGTGGGCGGAATCATGCAACACAACAATATTTGTGTAGAACAGAAGTCCTCGTCAGATACTTGGGATGAATACACCAGAGGAAGCTTTTTCAAGTAAGAGACCTGATGTGTTGCATTTTAAAATTTTTGGTTCATCGATTTATTGCCATGTGATCAAAGATGTCAGTTAGAAGCTAGAGCCAATAGCTGAGTTGGGAATATTTGTGGGGTACACTAATACACCTTAGAACTATCGGATGTACTTGCCAGCACATAGGATGACAGTGGTGAGAAGACATGTGAAATTCAATGAAGAGAAGGCCATGTGAATTTCCCTTGAGAGGGAGCTTCAGTGGCATGTAGTTGAAGAGTTCTTGGCTCCAAAAGAATAACCTCTAAATGTGAAACAGGCACAAGCAAAGGAGTAGAGAGTGGAAGCACCCACTCATGCAGTGATTAAAGGCTCAAAATTTTAGCTCAAAAATGAAAGTGCTCGGAATTGAATGAAACTAGAATGACAGCGACCGGCCCTTCGTAAGGAATTCAATGTAACTCGTTTCGTTGAAAACCGAGTTTGGATGAGGAATTTATGCTCTGCTGATCGTTGTTCAGAATAGGGAAATTTTTATTAAAAAATTGTAGAACATGTACACGCTAATAACATGGCAGCCCCGCTAGCATTCAGGGAATCTTCTTCAGTTTTAGTCCAATGGGACTGTGACAAGTGTCACTCCGTGATTCGCCAATTTTATTTGTGAAGATAAAATTACCCAATAACCTCTTAAGATTAAATTTTGAATTTATGTGTTTTGTGTTAAAAATCATTATTTATTTTTAATTATATATATATACATATATTATTTTTAATCTCATATATATATATATATATATATATATATATATATATATAATTTTTTTAACTAAACCTTAATTAATATATATATATATATACATATATTATTTTTTTAACTAAACCTTAATTAATTCTAAATTAATAAATTAAGTTTCACATATTACATTATTTACAAACTAAATCATTAAACCTTACATTGCAAAGTTCGTTGGCACATATTTTCATTGACATGATTCGAAAGTCTAACATGGCATAATGTGCGTTGGCACATATTATTAAATTTTGAATATATTATGGCTTCGTTGCCATATAGTATGGAGTTTATACACTAATATGGCTCGAAGGTTTTATAATAAGACGTAGTCTAATGATGCTACGAATTGGTTTTTCTGGCTATCATTTTTTTTTATTCTCCGGCACGTTAACACTTTTGCTGACAACCGTTTCCGTTTTCATTTTGTTTAGGTTTCATCGTCGTCGTTCTTCGTTAATGCATGCCACCTCCATGCATTTTATGTGCACTCAAACTACAGTTCTTCGCGTGATTCAATAAGGCGAAGCAAGACTCAATTTTTTATTGTCTAGTGGCGATTCCAATTGCGTCACTCCCCACAACATGCACAGGGCTTGCCAGCGATCTCCACTATTCCAGAATTCATCTGGTGAAGTCGTTCCATAGAATGGCCCGGATGTTTTCTTGGGCTTGTTTTCTTTTTTTGAACTCTATTTTTGCATTGGCCCATTTCAACAATTTTGTTTTCAATGGATTCAGAAACAACACTCTGACGCTAGATGGAATGGCGAATATTAATCCTGCGAGATTTTTAGAGCTCACAAATGAAATATCACAAATAGATGTTCCCCTACATTATGTTTAAAAAAATACTCTTCAAAGAACCATATAATTGCATACAATTTGTCTGCATTTAAAAATCACAGACATCAGATCTATTAGTTTTATTTTCTATAAAAAACATCAAAAGAAAATTACCAAGCTCTGTAACTCTGGAAATCGACCTCTAAATTTGTGTGAGAAGGTAAGTAACTCATCATTAGCGAACCCACTTTAAGTTCATTGTATGGAAATCTATGAGGCCCATATTCAAGCTCCCATTCTTCAATCACCTCACTCTGTCGAATCCTCCTAATAAGATGAACTGCTGCCAGAATTGCAACAACCGTGATAGTTACAGCAGCAATGGATATCCCTACTGTGAACATTATAGTCTTCACCATATAATTTGCAGATGCAATCTAGGGAATCTTTGAGAGTCCAAGGTCCTGTGCAGGCCCATTCATCCTGAAACTCCATCTGAGAAGGCGATGAGCACTAGAAAGCAACCTTGTGGATGCTGAAAACCCCACATACATATTATCAAGAAGGACATCTGAGAGCTTAACATGAACAGATATCAATGGCCAATCAGGCTTCTCACACAAATTAAGAGGTCAATTTCCAGAGTTACAGAGCTTGGAAATTTTCTTTTGATGTTTTTTATAGAAAATAAAAATAACAGATCTGATGTCTGTATTTTTTAAATGCAAACAAATTGTGTGCTGTTATATGGTTTTTTGAAGAGTATGTTATGAAACATAATGTAGGGGAGCATCTATTTGTGATATTTCATTTGTGAGATCTAAAACTCCCACAGGATTAATATTCGCTATTCCATCTAGCGTCAGATTGTTGTTTCTGAATCCATTGAAAACAAAATTGTCAAAATGGGCCAATGCAAAAACAAAATTCAAAAAAAAAAACAAACCCAAGAAAACATCCAGGCCATTCTATGGAACGGCTTCACCAGAGGAATTCTGGAATGGCGAAGATCGTTGGCATGGCCTGTGCATGTTGTGGGTAGCGACGCAATCGGCATCACCACTGGACAGTAAAAAATTGAGTCCTGCTTCGCCTTATTGAATCACGCGGAGAACTGTAGTTTGAGTGCACATAAAGTGTGTGGAGGTGGCATGCATTAACGAAGAACGATGACGATGAGTCCGAGACAAAATGGAAGAGGAAACAGCGGTCAGCGGAAGGTGTCAACGTGCCGGAGAATCAAAAAAATGGTAGCCGAAAAACCAATTCGTAGCATCGTTAGACTACGCTTTATAATAAGGTTTGTGTATGGAGTACAAAAACAAGGAATGGGGTTGAGGTCCAGGTTTGAACCGGTGACCTCCCCCACACACCTACATACCTACACCGCTAGGCCATGGGCCATACAATTGAAAACTTATGCGCCCACCAAATAATTAAACGCGCCTCACTCTCCATAACACACAGTTAGTGCTAAATGCACTTTGCGCCTTAATCATTCACTAATCCGAATTAAACTCACACTTATCTTAATTTAATGCGCAGTTAGACTGGTGGAGAACTTGGTGGAGCCTGCCAAATTCGGTGGAATCTCCACTTTTAGTAGAGTTATCTGGCGAACTTCCAGATTTAGTGGAGAAAAACTAGGGAAAATTGGTTTTGCCATAACTGAGGCAATATTCGACCAAATTGGGTGCAGGAATAGTCATTCTTAGTAGATTTTGATTTTCTGGAGCCATTGGATTAGTTTGTAGAAGCAGAAGGGATCATCTATAAAAGTTTTTGTTGCCTTGAAGTTTTTTTAAGCCTAGGGAAACCAGGAGGGAAGGCCATGCCTATAGCATCTGGTAACCAAATTGAACAAACAAATAGTCGTTTCTGATAGATTTCGATGTTTTAAATTCATTGGAACATGTTCCAAGAGAATTTTATGCATGTAAACAACACTTTGAGCAAATTTGAGCTAATATAGAGACCCACGCTGTGGAGTTAGACCAAAGAGATGTAGCCCAAGAGGGGTGAACTCCTTCATCAAAACTATGTTTTAATGGATCAGTTTGTCATGGTTTGTTGTTGTTTATATTGTTGTTGTTCAACACTTTAAATTCATGCTTTATGCTTTCAGAAACACTCATAAAATTCCATTTTAATTCCTCATTTGACACACATAAGCAACAAGGGAACCTGTACATCAAGCATAAGATCAGTGAATAAGTTTTATACCTGAAAATGAAATTAGCACAGCAATAACTAACATTCAATTTCATATCATGCAGAGACATCCCTAGACAGAAGGAAGCGCACCAGAGAGGCTGACAAGGGTGCTTGATGCTAGAGAGAATGTGGGAGCACCCACATCATAGTGCATGCAGAGAAGGTCCCCAAAGTGAAACATTGGCTACATCGCTCTTATGAGCGAAAGTGTAGAGATAGAGCAATCATATTTCGAGGAAGAAGTGCAACAACCAATTTGAGTTGATGCCATGGCTAAGTATGATTCCATTATCATAAACAGGGCATTGGAAGTTGTCACAAGACCGAAGGGGAAGTCAGTTGCAGGATCTAGGTGGACCTACAAGGTGAAGCAGAGAGCAGATGGGAGTGTGGAGAAACACAAGGCCATATTTGTGGCCAGATGGTTCTCTCGGGTGAAGGGGGTTGATTATGATGAGACATTTGCACCGGTTGCAAGGTACTCATCAATCAGATGCATCCTTGCACTTTCAGCACAGATGGGATGGCAGATACATCAAATGAATCTAAATATAATCTTCCTCAATGGGGTGATTAAGGAAGAGGTGTACATTGAGCAGCCGGAAGGTTTTGAGACCTTTGACAGAGATTCGCACGTGTGCAGACTCAAGAGAGCATTGTATGGGCTGAAGCAAGCACCTCGTGATTGGTACACCAGGATCGACAGCTACTTCACTGGGTTGGGCTTCACCAAGAGTGAAGCAGATGCGAACCTTTACCATATTATGGTTGAAGGTAAACTTTTGATCATTGTACTTTATGTCGATTATTTGATACTAACAGGTGATAAGCAGCTCATCAAGTCTTCCAAAGAGGATCTTGCAAGAGAATTTGAGATGAAGGACATGGGGCTCTTGCACTATTTCCTGGGATTGGAAGTTTGTCAAAGAGATGGGGAGATATTTGTATCTCAGGGCAAGTGTACCAACGAGATTATGAGAAAGTTCCACATGGAAGGCAGCAAACCCATGGAGACTCCTCTAGCAGGAAACTGGAGAAAGGAGGATGCTACTTTAGGCGAAGTAGTATATGCTACCATCTACAAGCAGCTTGTGGGTTCACTCATGTATTTGGTAAACACACGACCACACATACGCTATGCGATTAACCAACTTAATCAAGTTATGGTTAAGCCTACCAAGCTCTTTTGGAAGGCAGGCAAACACTACAGAGTTTGGGTTATGGTACAGGTGGACAGAGGGAGTGAAGCTTCAAGGCTTCACAGATGCATATTGGGCAGGGATTCGATCCGACAGGAGCATATCACGGGGCATATTCAGTATTGGAGTAGCAGCAGTGTTCTAGTACATCAGGAAACAGAGATCAGTTGCACTCAGTTCAGCAGAAGCAGAGTACATGGCGGCCAATCAGGTAGCATGTGAGGCCATCTAGATGAGGAAGATAGTTGTTGGTTTGTTTGGTCGACGTATGGATCCGACTGTGATTTATTGTGATAACCAAAGTTGCATCAAACTCTCGGTTAATCCAAATTTTCATGACAGGTCCAAGCATATTGATATCTAGTATAACCATCTCAGAGATTGTGTGCAAAGGCGGATTATGTCATTATAGTACATTTCCACGGAGAAGCAAGATGCAAACATCTTGAAGAAGGCACTGTCAAGAGCCAAATTCGATTTCCACAGAGGCAAGACCGGGGTACCAGACAATATCTTTCTTGTTGAGGAGTGTTGAAATTGGCAACAAGACGGGCTTCCAATTTAATTTTCCGTTAATTAAATTAGAATGAAATTGTAATTCCACATCACATGACAACTTGTACGAGTTAACTGAGTCAGGAAGACTTAGTTAGCTTAGTTAATTCGAGTTGGGGGTCAAACTAGAGGCATGTAGAGTTCACTCTAATTTTTAGGGGGTTCAGTTGCAACTTATTTCAGTTGTAATTGTTTAACTTAATTATTTGAGTTAAAATTAATTTAACTAGTTCTAACTGATGGATGAGCTAGTGAGAGGTCCAGTGATTTAAATATGATTTAATTCACATGCAGTGATCAATCAAATAACTGATGATTCGCTATAAAAAATTGTTGCATGTCAGTTTTAAGGAAATCCGAGTTGAGATTGGAGTTGAAGGGAAGTAGACTATCAGTTTTACTATTAGAAAATTGTACAGGTCATGCATGAGGTCAGCAGGAAACCTTAGATGAATTGTGTAATCAATTCTTGGGAATTTCCTAATTAATAGGGGCTCAAATCCCTCAGGAATGCATAAGCAATGCTAAGCAACCCAAAGGAAAGTTTTTGGTTAAGTAATGGACCAAACTTGTTGGGATCAGTGTGATACAATCAGAGATAGTGCAGAGAGCTCTCAAGCCTAAGAGAAGAATTGTATTGTCTCATATTCTTGACATAATGCAATATACAGATAGCAGGGTTTTTAGTTGAGGCTTTCCCCAGATACATCTGTGTTGTGTGATCTTTGTGATGTGCGATTGATATTCTCTCTTTCTTGTTCATGTGATTTTGGGATCGTAATTGGTTTCCGCAATTTATAGAATAGATTCAAGTATTTTGTTTTAGCGTATTACAAGATCAGTTGAATCTATGTAGATTTTCTACAATGCATGTTCCCTATACAAATGTAAATAAATATATAATGACTTTTATTAATGATTACATTATGATGTGTTGGGTATACTCGTCGAAAAGTAAATCATAAACTTTTGAAACTTTCAGAAATTTTTATGCGCGGACTGAAAATTATGCAATCACATATTGGCTCTCTTCATACTGATAACAAAAAAATATATACTTCTAATGAATTTGAAGATAATTTGAAAACTATCTTCACCAAAATGGGATTCAAGATCAAACAATTGTTCCATACAATCATCAGCAAAATGATGTAGTTGAAAGAATGAACATGATTGTTTTAAAATGGTTCGCTCATTGATGTTTTTCAAAAATGTAAAGTTGATGTTTTGGGTTGAAGCAATTCTATGTGCAATATATATCAAAAACAAATGTTCATATCATGCTCTCAAAAACAAGACACCTTAATAAATGTGGTATGGCCACATTCTTTCAATAAGACATGTAAGGATCTTTGGTTCCACATGTTATGCCTTGATTTCTAAGGAACAAATAAGAAATCTTGATGCAAGGAGTCAAAAACGCATCTTCTTAAGGTATTCAAATGTTAAAATTTGGGTACCAAAGGACAAGTGGTTCCCTAAGGCTTTGATCTTTGGCCTAGGGAAAAGTGTCCAAATGTATTTTTCCTTTTCTCCTAAAGTGATTTTATAAGTGGTAAAGTCAAATCTAATTTAAAAGTGACTTTATAAGTGATAAAGTTACAAAGTCTAATTTTAAAGTGACTTTATTAAAGTCAATGTGAAATTCGAAAGTGAAAAGTGACTATGGAAATAAAAGGCTAAGTGGGGTGAATTAAAAAATAGAAAGTGAGAATTAAATGCACATTTAATCTTAGCCCTAGATCTAAGGCTATCTCAACCATTGGATGTAGGGATTCCCCAAAAGTTACTTAGGATTAGGTTAAAGGAGGAAAATAAGAGAAAAGGTCATTCATTCTTTCATGCGCAGATTGAGAGAGAGGAAGAGAATGAGGGCGGGAGAAATTTTCTGAGCATGAGAAGTTGAAGGAGAGAGACAGTTCAGCAGTCCGTACAGTAGTTGTAATTTGCACGCTTTTCGAGGCAGCAATCTATATAGCATTTATTGGCACACTTTTCGAGACAGATTTCCATACAGCGACAATGGGCATGGATTTTGAGGTCCGTACAGCGCAGATTTCGAGAGGAAGAAACAACAGTGTGTAGCACGCATTCCGAGGCTGAGTGGGCATGGATTTCGAGGCTGAAAGAGGCAATTGTCAATTATGTACAGTCTATACAGCAGTACAGAATTTCTACACAGATTTCAAGGAAACCATACAGCGTTTAATGTTGTTATCTCTTGATGTAAAAATTTTATGTTTTGACTGTTTTGTTGATTGGCACATTTTCCGAGGTAGAGTCAAGAACGGAAAACAATATAAGTCTGTTATTGTAATTGTTGAAATTTTTTTGTATATTTCAATTCTCTGTAAAAGCATTTTATCAGAAATAAAGAATAGCTTTCAAACTGGTTTTCCCCAAGGGTTGTAGGGGGTTTTTCCAAGATCACATTGACCAAAAATTAGTGTTATTTTTCTGTGTGGCTGTTATAATTTCCTGTGTTTTATTTATGTATTTCCAGCAACTGTGAAATTCTTAAATTTTTGTTTTCAGAAATATTTTTCATTTCCAGAATTTTGAATGTATGATTACAGGAATGGTCATTTAACTATATGGGAGTGATAAGGTGAAACTGAAAACCGGAGTGGGGTCTAAAATTTCTACATGGTATCAGAGCTTAGGTGGTTGAAAAGTGCAGTTTGGGACAGCAAGTAAAAAATTACAGCAAACTATTTTCACACAGAAAACTGAACCTTTACCACAGCATTCAAATTTTCAGTTTGTTAGGACAGCAAGCATGGCTTTGGGCTTGAGGGTGGAGGATAGGTTGGATGGGCATAGCAACTACAGTGCATGGAGGGAGAGAATCCAAACCATCTTTGAGGAGGCAGAAGTTTGGGGCATCATGGTTAACACCACACAGCACCCAGTAGTAGTGTCTGCTGACCCTATTCAGTTGGTGGATTTTAACAAGAAGAATGCCAAGGGAAAAAGGTTGATTCTGGATGGTGTTAAAGACCATGTCATTCCTCATGTGAGAGGAAAGACATATGCACATGAGATGTGGACAGTCTTGACCAATCTTTACCAGAGCACCAATGAAAACAGAGAAATGGTCCTAAGGGAGAAGTTGAATGCCATTAAAATAGCTAAGACTGGTGGTGTTATAGCATACCTCACAAATATCACTTCCGTGAAAGATGAGTTAGTTGTTGTTGGAGAGACCATTCCACCCACTAAGTTAGTGCGGATTACATTGAATGGTCTTCCCAAGACTTGGGAGAGTTTTGTAAATGGGATTATTGCACGGGAGAACATTCCCAGTTGGGAGAAGTTGTGGAATGATTGCATTTAGAATGAAATCAGAAAGAACCATCTTGGGACAGCGAAACAGGTAGAGGGGTTGACAATGTAGCATTGTTTGCAAG
Source organism: Pinus albicaulis (assembly GCA_034641835.2). Taxonomy (NCBI): domain Eukaryota; kingdom Viridiplantae; phylum Streptophyta; class Pinopsida; order Pinales; family Pinaceae; genus Pinus; species Pinus albicaulis. Next base: position 293,010,629 of record CM076577.1, on the reverse strand, counting down.
GGGCAAGAAGGGAAAAGGAAAGAAACAAGCTTCCACAAGTGGTGGTGGGGGGAAAGGCAAAAGTAAAGGCAAGCAGGTGAACAAGGAGAAGGACTTTTCTAAAGTTAAGTGTTGGAATTGTCAGAAGTTGGGACACTATGTAGTTGGGTGTCCGAAGAAGAAGAAGGGAAAAGACAAGACCATGGCAGCATCAACAGAGATAGAGGACTTTTCAGAGAGCTTTGACCGAGAGTTTGGGTTCATTTCTTTTGATTCCACTAGTGTAGGATCACCTGCCACACATGTTGAGAGGGAGTGTGCACTTGCCTCCACTAGCAGAGCATCTTTAAGTATTTGGTCTGTTGACAATGGAGCTTCCTGTCATATGACAACAATCCGTGAGTACTTCTCAGAGCTTTCAGATAGTGGCACTGATATAGAGGTAGTACTCGGAGACGACAACATTGTTAGAGCAGTCGGTATGGGGACATTGACATTTGATAAAGAGCCCAAACCTCCCTTGAAAGTGTCTGATGTTCTATTTGTGTCAGGGATGAAGAAGAACCTTATATTTGTTTCAGCTTTGGAGGACAGAGGGTATGAGGTGTTGTTCAAGAGAGGGAAAGTGCTTATATATCCTAGGGGCACTCCAACTTCTTCAGCTAGAGTGATTAGTGTTCGCCATGCCAAGGTGTACAAGTTTTCATTCTTAGAATTGAGCAGTAGTACCGGCAGCAGAGCTAGCAGCTCAGAATTGTGCGATATTTGGCACCACGGGATGGGGCACATGTATCATGGGGCCTTGAGGACATTACGAGAGATCACCACAGGTGTGCCAGATTTCAGTGTTGATCACCTTGATACATGCAGAGAATGTGCTATGGGGAAGTTTGCCAAATCCTCTTTTCCAAGCAGTGACAGCAGATCGACAGGGATTCTTGATTTGATTCAGGAGAAGGAATTTTCCAAAGTCAAGTGTTGGAATTGTTAGAATTTGGGACACTATGTAGTTGGATGTCCAGAAGAGAAGAAGGGAAAGGACAAGACCATGGCAGCATCATCAGAGATAGAGGAATTTTCAGAGAGCTTTGACCGGGAGTTTGAATTCATTTCTTTTGAGTCCACTAATGCAGGATCACCTGCCACACATGTTGAGAGGGAGTGTGCACTTGCCTCCACTAGCGGAGCATCTTCAGGTATTTGGTACACTGACAGTGGGGCTTCCTGTCATATGACAGCAATCTGTGAGTACTTCTAAGAGCTTTCATAGAGTGGCACTGATATAGAGGTAGTACTCGGAGACGACAACATTGTTAGAGCAGTCGATGTGGGGACGTTGACATTTCATAAAGAGCCCAAACCTCCCTTGAAAGTGTCGGATGTTCTACTTGTGTCAAGGATGAAGAACCTTATATTTGTTTCAGCTTTGGAGGACATAGGGTATGAGGTGTTGTTCAAAAGAGGGCAAGTGCTTATATATGATTGGTGTTCGCCATGCCAAGGTGTACAAGTTTTCATTCCTAGAATTGAGCAGTAGTACTGGCAGCGGAGCTAGCAGTTCAAAGTTGTGTGAGATTTGGCACCACAGGATGGGGCCCATGTATCATTGGGCCTTGAGGACATTGCGGGAGATCACCACAGGTGTACCAAATTTCAGTGCTGGTCACCTTGATACATGCAGAGGATGTGCTATGGGGAAGTTTGGAAAATCCCCTTTTCCCAGCAGTGACAGCAGATCGACAAGGATTCTTGATTTGATTTATACCGATGTGAGCGTTCAGATGTCTCATGTGTCCTTGAGTGGATATGAGTATTATGTTTTATTCATTGATTATCACTCCAGGAAGACCTGGATTCATTTCTTCAAGACCAAGAGTGAGGTCTTCAAGCGGTTTCAGGAGTTCAGAGCTCTTTTGGAGACTCAGACGAGTCAAAAGATCAAGGCCCTCAGGTCAGACAATGGAGGGAAGTATACCCTTGGTGAGTTTGTTGATTATTGTGCAGAGGCAAGCATCAGGAGGGAGTTCACAGTTCCTTACAACCCCTAGCAGAACGGAGTTGCGGAGAGGAAAAACAAATCCATCGTTGGGGCTGCCAAAGCCATGCTACATGATCAGGGGTTACCGTTGTTTCTGTGGGCAGAGGCCTGCAACACTGTTGTGTAATTGCAGAACAGGAGTCCACATCGTGTCTTGGGGCATGTGACTCCGAAGGAGAATTTTTCTGGGAAGAAGCTTGATGTTGGTCACTTTCGTATCTTTGGGTGCATTACATACTCTTATGTTCCCAAGGAGAAGAGGACCAAGCTAAAGCCCACTGCAGATAAAGGAATCTTTGTGGTTTACAGTGAGACCTCGAAAGCCTTTCGGATTTATATTCTTGCGAGGAGGAAAGTTGTTGTCAAGTGGGATGTGAAGTTCGAGGAGGATAGGGTTTTCAAGAGATCACAGGAGTTAGAGTATCTAGATTCACAAGACCCTCAGGAGAAGTTGAGTTAGTCACAAGGATCCATTGGACAGGGATCAGGAGGTACATCGATTACAGTGTTAGGTCCGTCAGTGAGCAGTGGCTCTCAGAATCAGATGGGTGGTGCTTCGGGCAGCATGCAGATCAGTCCGCAGAGTAGTTCATAGGGTAGCCCACTGATGGATAGTTCACACGGTACTTCAGCATCTACAGGCACAGGTTCAAGCAGGAGGTCAATTGGCAGGCATTCAAGAGTTCAAGCTTTTGATGAGGATGAGGATTCTTTCACTCCGATGGGAGAGGTGTGCTCGGGGAAGAGGAAGCCCAAGTGGCTTCAGGACACCTTGAGAGAGGCCACATCTGTTGTTGGGCCGAAGAGACAGATTAGAGAGAGAAAACCACATGAGCGGTTATGTAGCTATATGGCATTGGTCACTAGCATCATTGACTCTGAGCCTTCTAGCTATGAGGAGGCAACTAGCCAGCAAGTCTGGAGAGAGGCCATGTAGGAGGAGTATTCTTCTATCATGAAGAACAATGTTTGAGAGGTGGTACTGAGGCCTAAAGGGAAATCAGTGGTTACTTCCAAATGACTTTACAAGATAAAGCGTGTTGCAGATGGCAGCATCGAGAATTTCAAGGCTCGATTTGTGGCTAGAGGGTTCTCCTAGGTAGAGGGAGTTGATTATGAGGAGACCTTCGCTCCCATGGCTCGATATACTTCTATTTGCTCCATTATATCGATGGCAGCAGAGATAGGTTGGAAGATCCACCAGATGGATGTGAAGACCGCATTTCTCAATGGCTTCATACAGGAGGAGGTGTACATTAAGCAGCCACAAGGCTTTGAGGTGCATGGGAAGGAGTCCCATGTATGCAGACTGAAGAAGGCACTTTATGGCATGAAACAAGCTCCTAGAGCTTGGTACTCGAGGATTGATACGTACTTACAGGAGTTGGGTTTCACAAAGAGTGATGCAGATCCGAACCTATACTCTATTGTGGTAGGTGAGGAGCCTCTCATTTTGGTGTTGTATGTGGATGATTTGGTCATTACAGATGCAGAGAGACTCATAGAGGGCTGCAAGAGAGATATTGCTTCAGAGTTCGAGATGAAGGACATTGGCTTGATGCATTACTTTTTGGGATTGGAGGTGTGGCAAGAGAAGGGGCATTTCTTCCTGGGACATGGAAAGTATATTGTGGACATTCTTAACAGATTTCACATGGAGGATTGCAAACCCATGTCGACCCCTATGATCACTAACTGGAAGAAGCTTCACGCTTCTGATTCTGAGTTGGTGGATCCCACATTATACAAACAACCGATTGGTTCCTTGATGTATTTGGTCAACACTCGACCAGATATATGTTTTGCAGTCAACATGATGAGCCAGTTCATGTGTGAGCCCAGGAGAGTGCATTGCGTTGCTGCAAAACACATACTTCGTTACTTGCAGAGAACAGTGGATTTTGGTCCGGATTATAGACAAGGAGATGGAGTGAGATTGGCAGGGTACACTGATTCTAATTGCGCAGGTTGTGCTTCTGATAGGAAGAGCACTTCGGGGTGTTGTTTTGGGTTGGGTTCGGATGTTGTGTCGTGGTTCAGCCGAAAGCAACAGTCAATTGCATTGAGTTCAGCGGAAGCAGAGTACATGGCAGTCAGTTTGGCTAGTTGTGAGGCCATATGGCCTCGCAAGATGTCGTTTGGTCTATTTGGTCAAGGATTGAGACCTTCGGTGATTTACTGTGATAATCAGAGTTGCAATAAACTCACTGAGAATCAGTATTTCATGACAGGTCAAAGCATATCGAGATCAAATATCATTTCATCAGAAACTATGTTCATAATGGAGTTGTGAAGCTTGAATATATTCCCACATACGAGCAGGTAGCGGACATATTCACCAAAGTCTTACCACGGGGCAAGTATGTCTACTTCAGAGACAAGATGGGGGTGGTGAGGAACACTTTCCTCCGTAAGAGGGAGTGTTAAAATTTGAGTACCAGAGGACAAGTGGTTCCCTAAGGCTTTGATCTTTGGCCTAGGTAAAAGTGTCCAAGTGTATCTTTCATTTTCTCCTAAAGTGACTTTATTAGTGGTAAAGTCAAATCTAATTTAAAAGTGACTTTATAAGTGATAAAGTTACAAAGTCTAATTTTAAAGTGACTTTATTAAAGTCAATGTGAAATTAGAAAGTGAAAAAGTCACTATGGAAATAAAAGGCTAAGTGGATCTTTATTTAAGTGGGGTGAATTAAAAAATAAAAAGTGAGAATTAAATGCACATTTAATCTCAGCTCTAGATCTAAAGCTATGTCAGCTATTGGATTTACGGATTCCCCAAAAGTCACATAGGGTTAAGTTAAAAGAGGAAAAGAACAGAAAAGGTCATTCATTCTTTCATGAGCAAATTGAGAGAGAAGAAGAGAAGGAGAGCAGGAGAAATTTTATGAGCGTGAGAAGTTGAAGGAGAGAGACAGTTCAACAATCCATACAGCAACTGCAAGTTGCACACTTTTCGAAGTAGTAGTTTGTACATCATTTATTAGCACACTTTCGAGACAGATTTATGTACAGCAACAATGGGCACAGATTTCGAGGTCCATACAACGCAAATTTCAAGGAGAAGAAACAGCGATTGGCAGAATGAATTTCGACGCTGAGTGGGCATGAATTTCGAGGCTAAAAGAGGTAGCTGTCAATTACGTACAGTTTGTACAGCAGTACAGAATTTATGGCACAGATTTCGAACAGATCGTACAACATTTAATGTTGTTATCTCTTGCTGTAAAAAAAATTTCGTTTTGATTGTTTTGTTGATTGGCACATTTTCCGAGGCAGAGTCAAGTACGAAAAACGAGATAAGTTTGTTATTGTGATTGCTGGAATTTTTTGTGTACATTTCAGTTATCTGTAAAAGTATTTTATCAGAAATAAAGAAGAGCTCTCAAACTAGTTTTCCCCAAGAGTTGTAGGGAGTTTTTCCAAGGTCACATTGACCAAAAATCACAGTGTTATTTTTCTGTGTGGCTGTTATAATTTCCTGTGTTTTATTTCTGCATTTCCAGCGACTGTGAAATTCCTAAATTTGTGTTTTCATTAATATTTTTCATTTCCAGAATTTTGAATGTATGATTATGGGAATGGGTATTTAACTATATGGGAGTGATAAGGTGAAACTGAAAACCGGAGTGGGGTCTAAAATTTCTACATCGAATACCACCAAAGCATATCATATTTACAATGAGGTAAATAAGAAGTTTATATTGTCTTGAGATGTGATTTTTCTTGAATCTTACAAGACTCAAAATATTGTTGAGGGAAACTTGATTGTTTGGATAGATTTAGTTATGCAAAAACTTATCATGAATTTGATAATGAAATTCCAGATCTTGAACGAGGGATTCCTATTTTGGATCAATCTATGGAGTCTTCTTTTGAACCATTGTCTCCCCCTCTAGAAGTCCTAACCACTCTTTCAAATCAAGGAGACCCTTTGAGTGACATGATTGAGAGGATTGGAAAGTTAAATCTTGATGTGACCCCATCTCGATCAACAAGACAACCTAGACCATCTTAGAAAGGTCCCCCAAAATGGCTCACCCAAAACACTTGAAGTGTTCAGCCTAATGAAGTTGAAAAGACAGGAACTAGAAGTTCAACCAAACAAAATGGAGGTGATGTAGATGATTCTAATTATGTTGATGATAATAAATGTTTCATATGATTGTGAATTGAAATCGTCTACTCATTTTGAACCAACTTCCTTTAAACAAAGCTACTTCTCGTGATGAATGGGAAGAAGCAATGTAAAAGGAGTATGATGCTCTCATAAAGAATGAGACATGGACGCTGGTGGACCCTGAATTTGGAACCAAACCAATTGGCTACAAATGCGTTTATAAAAACAAGTATAAATCATGCGGCTCACTTGACAACCGCAAAGCAAGGCTCGTGGCAAAAGGATTTGCACATAAAGGTATTGATTATGAAGAGACCTTTGTGCCCATAACAAAATGGGCCACCATCCAGACTCTCTTTGCCATGGCAACTCAAAATGGATGGAAAGTCCATCAAATGAATGAGAAAACTACTCTCTTGAATGAAGACTTCAAAGAAAATGCATTCATGTTTAAAACGGAAGGTTGTGTGACAAGAATAGAAAGTATGCAAACTCATCAAATTCTTATATATGGCCTAGAACAACCACCACGAGCCTAGTATGAAAAGATCATAGAGCATCTTCTGAAATTAAATTTCAAACACTTTAATCTTGATGATACAACTATATTTGTCTTGAAAGTTGGCGAAATTGTTATCTTGTGATATATTTAGATGATCTGTTGATAACTGGGAACAATGAAAACTATATTGCATCCATAAAGAAAGAGTTGAAGAAAGGATTTGAGATGACAGGTTTGGTACACCTTCACTACTACTTGGCCATTAAAGTGACCCAACATCCAAGGTATATATTCCTCTCAAAAAAAGTACATTGGAGAATTGTTGAACAAGTTTGACATGGATGAATGCAATCTTTTGTCCACTCCAATGGAGCGAAATCTGAAAGCTCACATCTAAATAAGGCCAATGTTCAAAGTGACATCATCACATTCAATTGTTATGGTCAAAAACTTGAGAATTGGGTTTTACAGAAGAAAATGGAAGAACGTTCAAGTTAGATATGGAAAACTTGGGAGGGAGATCTTGTTAAAGAAAATGACAATTGAGTGTAGAATACAAAGTTCAAAACTTCAAAAAGCAATAGAAGAATTTTTTATTTTGATTATCAAAGGGAAAGAGATGCAACCTGATGTCAATAGGACATTCACAAACCAGGGGAAAGAAAATATTGCCATATTGGGTCAAAATCTAAGTCACATTACACGTCCTTAGGGGTCTTGTGTCCCATATTTCGTGTCTCAGACATGTCACGGCTCATAAAATGTTTCCGGCACGTTTTTCAATGTGTCCTAAACTTAGGACACATGTTTTAGCTATCTCCGACACGTGCCCTAACGTGACCTGATTTTAGGACATATGTCCCACTAAAATCCCAAAGTAAAAAGCATCACATCTTGATTTTTTTTCATTTTTTTTATCAATTTTATGTATGTTCATGAGGTGTTAGCGAACATGGATCTTGGATCTTACTAACCTAATGCTAGAGCCAATCACTTTTGATGATTAGTCTCTTGGGAAGTCATCCTCCACACTAACAAATGCAACAAGAGATCTTGGATTGAGCATAGAGGAGAATGGAGCAGAGTCAAGTAGTAATGGTAACGATGGTGATTATGACATGGACTTGGACTATTGATAGAGTTGTGACTAGTGAGTCGTGACCAATACCACTGACGAGCTATGATATTCCTACCTATTTTGTATCTACTCTATTTTGTATTTTCCAGTGGCATTCCCTCGATATCTATGTAATACATTTTGATTTTGATGACTCGATGAAAAATCTGCAATTGATGGTTTTAATATCTAAGTTGGACTTCTAAATTTCTAGTTTTATTTTATCAATCATTATATTTCTAAATTTCTAGTTTATTATGTGCTTGAACAATTGTTAATAACATGAACAATGAACATTGAACTATGAATATCATTGATGTAGTAAATTAATAAACTAACTAGTTCTAAAACTGTAAATACTAAATTAGTAAATTATTAAATAGATATCATCATGATTCATATATGTAAATGTTCTAATTTCTAAAAAATATGAATCAGACACTATATTTCAGTATTTTTTTAATATATATATATAACGTGTTCCCCGTGTCCTGTTTCTGAGGTCGCCGTCTCGTGTCAAAGTGTCCTCCGTGTCTCGTGGCCTCGTGTCTTGTGACTTCAGTCAAAATGAAGGAAAAACAAAAGCTAAACCTTTGAACCTAAAAAATCCATTAGTGTAGAAAATGATATTCAACCCCGTTAACAAGGATGGTGAAGAAAAGACCTAAACATCCAGAAAATATAAGGTCACAAGATGGCATGGCCAGCAAAGGAGAAGATTGAATAAGAAATGAACTATTATTAGAGGAAAGTTTCAAAATGCTGCAGTTAAGGAATTTAGTTCTTTTCTGGCATAATGATTTATTGTTTATGGTGGGCTAGTAACTCTAGTATCTTTCAGGACAAAGATATCCCAGTAGCAATAACAGCCAGTCTGATCGAGAAGCTGACCAGAGAGTATAAAATGGAACCGAAGCAGAAGAAGCAGAGATCTCCAGTCATGCCTGAAATTGATTATGATATTCCTTGGGGTTTATTTGATGGTGATCTGCCCAGATGTGTTGGGGTGGTTCTTCTCTTAAATCAAAATGATTATTTTCACATTAGATATGCTCCGGGCAGAGGTACTAATACAAAAGCAGTGGTTCTTTTCTTAAATCAAAATCATTATTTTCACATTAGATATGCTCCAGGCAGAGGTACTAATACAAAAGCAGTGGTTCTTTTCTTAAATCAAAATCATCTTTCACATTAGATATGCTCCAGGCAGAGGTAATAACACAAAAGCAGAATTCATGTGCTTTGGACTCTCTTGTATTTCTGCACTTAAGAAGGATGTTAACAAATTCCAGGTCTTGAGGGATTCAGAAACCATCATTGGTTGGACTCCAAAAAATTTGTGGAAAATGTTTGTCTCAGTCCCTTGCTTCAGGACATTCTCTATTTGCTGCAATCCTTTGTGGTTTTCTTTTATGCATATTTACAAAGAAACCAAAAAGCAAATGAATTATCAAAAAAGGCACTCCTGCCCACTGGTTCCTTTGTCCTCTATGAAATTAGAGATGGGCATGAAGCGGATGTTACGGATATCCACTATCAGTTTTTGTCTTTTCTAGTTTGATATCCGAGCTTTGAAGTATGAGTCAGTATGGTCATGAACATTTCTCAGATAGTATTGAAGACCACAGTTGGACTCGAACTGGAAAAGTTAATCGGTAATGCTCTCAGTATGCTCAGCAAATTTTTTGGGTTCTGTGTTGGGGAATTTCTGTAATAGTGCATTTCAAAGTGGTTTTGGACAGTCAGTCCTGGCAGTCATGCTTAGTCCCTGCAGGATAGCAATATGTATAAAGATAAGCGGAAACACAACCAAAAAAAAAGAGGAAAAGTTGCAGAGAATCGTGATATCAAGGACAGGCAACACACCAGTTGGCAAGCAAATGTCCACAAACTGTAGTATAAAATGCAATCAAAAGAAAGTAAAACAAAGGACTGGAGAGGGAAGATGATAATCAATAGAGAGGCAAATCAGGATAAGAATGAATAAAAACATAACTTGCATTTTAAAAATCCCACCGAATGCAAAAGGTCATCTCAGACTTGCACAACAAAGTGAATTTAAAGAGCCCCAAAACTCCGCAAAGTTGACCCAGACCTCATTCCAGGGACATGACTCATACAGGAGCAAGTTCAAAGCATAAACCATGATTTCCTTTCCAACACCAACTATTTCTTCATAAAAGAAAAAAATGCTTTTCCAGGAATTTATTGACATGGCCATGAGAAATATACATACACTTGAGAGTCAACATATATTACGCCTATCTACCAAACTAATATCTCAATTCTGCAATAGTTTCCATGGAAAATTTGCAGCAAACAGGTCCCAAACCTTCACTCACTAGACTCGCATATTACTTTACTCGTAATATCTGCAAGTCATTCTGTCCTCAAACAAATGAGATACTTCTCCCACATGAGATATATGTTTCAAAGCCACTGTCATGTCACAAAATCGGATGGGATTTTTATTGTCCCCTCGAGATATAACCAAACAGAATTACAGAAAATATATGCTTCAAAGCCACTGTATTTTCCCAACTTCTTATGGAAGGGCTTTTTATTGTCTGCTGTTCACAAAATGAAGCCCTAAAGTTATAACCAACAGAATAACAGAACCCATATGCATGTGGGATCTCATTTTCCCTCGACTCCTCATGGCCCATAAAAAGAATAGCTAAATGCAATCAAGGATCAGTGTACAAAAGAAATGGCTGAAACACTGCCCTTCATACTACCTTTTTGAAGAAAACCCCACTTGTCTACTCTAATTCAAATTTGGCAAAAAGCGAGGAATGTAATTTTTATAAAAGATAGATATAAAAATACACAATAAATATTCAATATACATAAATACCGATGACCATTCAGTCACATCACGAGTAGTTGTATCAGCCATCACTTTCATATCAATCTTATATTATTATTTCATATTTTGATTTAACAAGAATCTATTTATGAGTCTTTGGACTCTCTACAATGGATATGTCAATTAATGAACCAGTTTCATTACACAAACACTATATCAGTCCACGAAAAGCAAACTGGTCAACAAAAACTACTTGTCACGGCATTTTATTTTAAATCACAATACTTCTGAATATACAAGTAGTATTTTTTTTGTATCTAGACGAATTAGCAACTGGGCCGGTCTCGTACTCGCTAAACACGGGGTCGATTCCAACCACTACCACTATAACCTCTAGGTGCCCACTGCCTACATATGTCTCTTCTGCAAGCACAGGTGAATCGAGGGGATTTGAACCTCGAACCTCCTCACACATAACACTTCATTTTCATGGCCATCAACAATTGAGCTGCCACCCTGGGGCTAACAGTAGTGGTATTAAATCAAAAATAAAGTTACAACTTCCAGTGATATATCCCTGACCAGCATGGTGACAGGAGTTGGGAAAGATGCTCATTGACCCGATAGGAAAACTGGAATAGTCTTATGCTTGGGGCTTGGGAACACTCTCTACCAACCAGGCAGAAGCCTGTTCATTACTACAGGGGCTAAGATTAGCAGCAGAAAAACACATTCATCATCATCTTGGGAGATTCAAGCATAATTGTGAAGTTTATGATCAAGAAAAGCCCAGCTCATCACAGACTTGCTTCAATCCTGAGTAGAGCGCAATATGAGGCTTCAAAATTCCAAGAAATCACCGGATTCCATGTCCTCCGGAACCACAAGAGACAAACTGATCCAATGGCTAATATGGCAATAAAATTAAAGGTATGAATGCTATAGGTAAAAGGGATTTCATCATTCACCCAGGATGATTTAATGACAAGTAGCTCAATCATAACATACCATGTGTCCCTCACATGCAGGCATATCTACCTAGACAGCCATAAACAGGACAAGACCCAGGGACAGGAGGTATTGGAGCCATGGATTTAATCTTCTCCGTGGAAGATGGGATAATGATCAATCAGATTTCATCCAAACCGGAGCGTGGTGAGCTCCTGTGCATGTCTCTCTTCAGGTTGGCCTATTTCAGATGAGCCTTTCAAAGCTCACATTTTGGTCGATTGTATCTCTGTTTTTTTCTGGACATAGCAATCCTAATTTCAAAATTGAATTTCTGATAACTAAAGGACCAAGGTTTAATATCGCATCCTGGTTCCATTTTTATATTTTCTTGGTCTTCTCTCAACCTCAGTTTTGGCTCACAGATAGACTTCTGGTTTCATTTTCACTCTTTGTATGACATTCAGTCACTTTTCACTTCTGTTGTTAAGTTTCATTTCCTAGGAAATATTCTTTCCCCTGAAACTCTAAGAACTGGTGCTGAAAATTTCCTTACTTCTCCTACAGTCTCATTCCAAAGGCCTGACTGCATTTGACAAAAATAACTTAATTTTCCTACTTTTTTTATTTAAATTTGGAAGCGAGTAAATTCTCAGCCTTATTTTTATCAGTTCATTTGCACACTATGGAATATTGTGACATACTTGAGCCAAGGAGAATTGTAAGGTCTAATGAAGATATGGTACAAGGAAATGGACCATCTATTCTTTCTTTCATTACCAAACTCAATGAATATGAAAAACAATGGCACAAATAGAAACAAGTATAAACATTATTTTCAAGTCAAGCAACAATTGGCCATCCTCAAGACAAACTGTCAGCTTCTCAAAATTTTGGTACAAAATTGAACAAAAGATGCAAATTTCATGGTTTACAACCAAAGGATGTCAGAGTAAGGGGAAAATAAGGATTAGAACATAGTGCTATAGAAAATAGAAGCTATGATAACACAGGATTAGACAAAGTAGCAAGTCATCATACGTTTCTTTTAGCATATGATTTTTTTTAATCGGCATATTAGGTGTTTTCTATAGGATTTACTTTAGTAAATACATCTGGAAAATTCTGCTAAAGGATATCAGTAAACTTTGTACAATATTTTGGTCAAATATGGACAGTTTGAATCATGCAGAAATTATGTATAACTAGTGTTGTCATCTCTGCTGCAACCATTTTCGATAATATATTTCACCATTTCCTGTTTAAAACATATATGTATAACGCTGACCAGCGTAAAAACATGTACCCAGAAAATTAGTGTTATTGTACAGATCAAACATTTTCAAGAAGCAGTAATAGCAAATTGACTCATGGTGAACCAAAATATAACTTTTCCTATATAGACACAAGCGTAAGGGAACTTCATGTCAACACATCAGAATCTGCTAAAACGGGCAGAAAAATCTGGATAGAAGGATGGATGCATGAACATGGCACTCTGGATAAGAGTAGATAGCACGTAACTTTTTCTAAATTTACATCGGCTTCTTTATTATTTATCCCATATGCCTCGACAATAGGAACATGGCGCAAGAATTTATGTTAACCTGAACACAGAAAAATGTGCAGATTCTCTGCAAATATCTGCTCATCCAAACCAACTTTTCAATTTCCCATTTCACAAGATATTTAGCAGAAAAAACTACATAAATTGAAAAATGTAAAAACATACAATAATAATGGATCAATGCACTATAGAAGAGAAATGCTCCATTCCAGCAATCTCAGACAACTTCTTTGGCTATAATTCTAATTTCTTACAATGATTACTCATCAATATCAGTCAACGACCCATCTGCATGCCGCGAAGAATGTGCTTTTCCTTTTTTGTTTTTAGACTTTCTGGCTTTCATTCTGCGCTTCTTTTCATTCATGTCAACCCAGGTATAGTTACTTGGTATGTAAAAAGGATCTAAATCTTCTCTCAAATGATCTTCCAAATTTATTGGTTCACTTGATGTACGACTATGAGAACCCCTCACCCAAGACATCCATGAAACTGATGAATTAGAAGCCTGTGTCTCTTTCCCTTTTGCATCCTGAAAATGAGCTGGACTTGAAAGAGGAGTTGAGAACTCTTCTACAGGTTGCAGTTCCTCAAATTTCGTAAATGTGATCACAACCCTTATTGTGGGGACAAGTGGAATAGCCACCTGTGAATTCACACACAAAAAAAAACCTGTTGGATACTTGGGCAAGATGTTGGATACTTGGATACAAAAAGAAACGATCTTCTATATTTCCTTTATAAAGTCAGAAAGTGTTTACATGAACAATATTGATGCATTCTTCCATGCAATGTTTTTCTCACTTTCTTTATTCATTGTTTAGTTTATCACAATGAAATTACACTGATACACTGTAAAATCACCATTTTGAAATGCTAAATTTCCTCTCAAAACATCCTATTACTTGTATCCACAATATTTACAGCTCCAAGGTGCTAACCTAATAGTGAATTTGTGAGCCAGTTCTAACCAAGGTTGGTGTTCTAACGAGATCTTTTGTTAGCTTGACTAAACCCGACTTACAGACTCGTGGGAGGATGATACGGGAATAAACAAGAATATGCATTCCATGCAAAGGCATCCTAGAATCACAATGAAAGTTTACTGATACACCACAAAAATACTATTTTGAAATGTTTAATTTCCTCTCAAAACATCCTATATTTGTTTACACACTATTTAAAGCTTCAAAATGTTATTCTAATTGTGAATTTGTGAACCAGTTAAGGCTATGGTTGGTGTTACAACCATCTTATGTTAGCTTAACCAAACTCAATTTACAGACTTGTGGGAGGATTATATGGGAACACAAGGGTATGAACAACTAAGTATATGCACTCCATGCAAAGACATCCTAAAATCAATGTATTTGCTTTGATGACCTCGTGCCAATATGCTCTAGTAAAATATCACAAACATCATCGCACTGGCATGAATAAACATCAGGAAGTGCTGTAAGAAGAAGCCTTACCTTGATTTAGTGACTGCTAGGTATTTTACCTTACATTCAAAATATGAATAACCAAGGTACGCAAATGATTTTTCCTACTACAGAAATAATTGCCAAGAAATTACATAGCCTTGGCAAAATCTTGATCCTAGATCGCTATTTCCACTTACATATCCAATCTTAAAATAATTTAACTTAAACTCTCACATTAATAAACTCTAACCTTCAAAGGTTCTATCTCCAGTTTCGTCCATCATTTTGATACATGTTGGTTGTATAGAGTTTTTTCCAAGTAAAGATCAAAGCGTGCAGACCTTTTTTGCATTTTTTGTCAATATGACCAGAGAATTACAATTTATAAACTGATAAAGAGTATGGTAAATATTACCTTTCAATACTGAGCTGAAACTAAGCCAAAATACAGGGCCATAAAATGACTCTGCAAGACCACAAGTTGCAAATTGACCCTGCAGGACTGCAAGCTTCAAGCTGGCCCTGTAGGACCGCAAACCAGAAATGTGTGGCCACGGGAAATGTTGAGCATAAGGCAGATATAATACAAAATAATACAGGAGAACAAACATATCATTTGTGTATTACTGTAATAATGCAACTGCCATAAGATTTAAGTTGTCAATAGGTATAAAATATATTCATGCCATTGTCCTAAAGCTGGTGAGTTCTAGAGAACTTGGTCTATGAGCATTTAAATCTCCATCACCTCCACTGGGCATCAGTTATAGGCTGTTTGGCAACATCCTCTCCTGCAAAAGGTTTCATAACCTTCTAATGAGCATTTGACATCTCAATCACCTCCACTGGGCATCAGTTATAGACTGTTTGGCAACACCCTCTCCTGCAAAAGGTTTCATAGCCTACTCAATTTAGGAGGAAATTCCTATTTTTTAGGAGCTGGGAATGCGCTAGGAAATAGGGGCATATTTCCTAAGGAATGCGCATAGATTTGAAGCTCAGGTTTGCACAGTTTTCGAGGAGCTGATCAGTATTCTAGCAGGTGTTTCAAGCCTATAGCTTAACGCAGACAGAATATTGTATTTTTCTGATTGAGACAAGCTGGTTGTAAGATATCTGTAGCTTATTCTTCAATAAAATTCTGAAGCAAGCGAGGGTTTTCCCTGTTGGGTTCCCTAGAAAAATTGTGTTGTTTTCCTGTGTGAATTTGTGCAATTATTTCTGTTCTATTCTGCTGCTATTTCGTGGAGAAATTTTGTGTCTATGTGAAAAGAAAAATTGCTTTCAGATTGTTCATACTAGCAGATCAGAATTTCGTGGAAAATCTACAACAAAGATTTTAGAATGGTGAATAATGAATTATGACTATGGATCCATGTATTTCATTATTGAAACTCGTGGTCTATGGATGAATGATCTATGTATCAGTAAGAATGATGTATAGATCAGAGTATTTCATTATCTAATTCAATTATGTATGGATCAATGTATTTAAGCTTTCATTATTGAAATATATATATTGAAAAAAGAAAATAAAAAATTATATACTGCAACGTCCCCCCTGAATTTCCCTAAAATTTGAGAGTACTTCCACACGTCCCCATGTCTCGGTGTGTTGGTGGAACATTGTTCAGAATTTTCATCCTTTTTATATCTTATTACCTTCTTTCAAAATCTCCATGACGGCGTCATCAACTTGGGCAAATAAATTGCTTGATCCAATTTAAAAACACCTCTAAGATTTTTTTCCTCTCCCAGACTGGATTTCAATTTTTAGCCATAACAGTTTAGAAGCATGTTTTAGGGCAGCCCTTAGATTCTTCAATTTAGACTAGGATAGGCCTTCCATATAGATTTGAATGACTCCATTAACTTCTATTATTTATTTTGTTCAGAAATTTTCAATTTCCAGCAATCATTTTAGTCTGGGATTTCAATTTATTGATCTTAAACTTGGCAAAAGTGCCACATTTGTTTGCTGGAATTTAATTCGGATTTCTAATTTGAATTAAGTGCATTTCCATCACGTTAATTTAGAAATTTGTATTTCCAACGTCACTGATTGACCTAGGGCCTCAGTTTTTCAATTATAAACTAGGTTATTTTTAAATACATTTTGGAAATTATATTAGATTTATGTTTTATATTGCGTGCATTTCCGGCACTTAATATGGTTTAGAAAATAAATAAATAAAAATCTTCTAGATTGTATTTGAGCCTTGGACCTCACTTTTAGACCACATATTACACTCATATCCTATATATAGCATTCTAAAATTTCCTTTGAAGCATTTCATTGTTAGTTTCTGCATCTTGCATTCTAATTTAAATGCATAAATTTATTTCCAGATTGCATTATTGAGCATTGCATCTTCATTTTTTTACTTTAATTGCTTGTTTCTTTCAATTTATTTGTAAATCTGGAATATCACTTCATCATAAGATTATTAAACTTTCAGATCTGACACAAGTCCAAGAACCTAACACAACTATTCTACACTAGACTGGAAAGTTTGAAACTTAGTTGGAACCCATATATACACACCCCTTCACTAGAAATACTTTAAACTGATTCACAGCAAAACACATTGGTCCATAAATATTTCATTGACACACCAAACAAACTGGACTCGAACATGCCTTAGGGACACCGCCCTTGAGTAACAGAAGAGCCAACATAAAGCGAGAGAACGAGATATTGAGGTGGTGGCAGGTAGCCTTCCTGGGATACACAAACTAGTACATTGTACTTGGGACTTTACACATTGGAATCCTAGATTTTGTTGTAACACAATACACTAACATATCTAAGATCAACCCCTACATTGTGTTGGTTGTGTTGTTTGTGAGTACGAGGAAAAACACCATAGTTGTCCCCCTCCCGCAACCTACACCTCAAAACAACAAGTTCCCTCCCCCAGCATTGGCCATTTTTGAGGCAAAGAAGCTTCTTGGACCCACACCTAAGGCAAGAATGGTTGGAGCCCATCATCATTGAACAGAAGCTTGTTATAGAAGGTTGGGAACCACCTCCGAAAGACAGTTTATCGGTTGTCTAGGTTCCAAGGACTTCTAGCTCATGGTGGTTGCTTTTTGCAAACCCTTTTTTGTATAAAATGTCATGTATATATTTTTTTATTAATAGAATAATCAATGAAGCATTTTATTCGGTTAAAAGAGGAAACTATAGTAGAAGCATTTCCAAATTGTTGTGTCCTATAATGTAAGGAAAGAGATAATAGGAATAATAAATATGACTCGTTAACAAGACTATGTTTATCGTCATATCTATCTACTAGCATAATATCATCAAAAAAAACTTACTTTCAAATCTGTGTAGAACCCAATCCGACAGGGCCTTTTTGGACATGGTAATTCAAAAAGGTAAATCCAAATAAAGTGTTGTATCCTAGCTAAATATTCTTCCATTTTTAACAAGCCAATAAGAAAGCCTTCTTGCATGATAAGAAGAGCCTCTTCCTTTTCCTAAAAACCATGTTAGAATTTGTAGGCCTGTATTTTTCCTTCAATGGAGCTTTCGGTGAGCATTGCAATGAGGGTTTAATTAGAAGCAAAATAAGCACTTATTAATTAGTTAACGAAAATATTTTTTTGTCCTTAAACTAAAGAAACATAAAGAAAGTACCTTAATGCACCTCCTACAATAGCATATAAAAAGGGAGCTAGATGGCACCTTTGCTTGATAGACCACTGAAGCAAAACTGATTCTAACAAATGGCCATTAACACAAATCAAGTGAAGCGTTTGGCCTCCAACCACCCAACATATTTTTTTGTCCCTTGAGAAATAAGTTTAATTAGGACTAATAAGTTTAAACTTAAATTAGGACTATATTCACCTACTCTCCCATGTGACTTAATTCCAAAACTTCTTAGCACATCACCAAGGGATCATTGCCAACCCTAAACTAAAAGGTCAACTAAAATTCACAAGTTAGCTCATCAAAACCTAGTGATCAATCATTGGCCAAATCCTATAGAGCCTTGAATAGCTCATCCTTATCGAACAGTCAAATAGAAAAAAACTTCTCATGCTTACAATATTGTAGGAATGAGGCGCTTAATGAGCTCCTTCTCTCCATTTTTATCAGCATCCCATCCTTTGAAAATAAAATTTATTTGGAAATGGGACCAAATGATGTCATTATTCTATCTTCACCCTCAATCAGCATTCCATTTTGATCTTTACGGATGAGGATCCTCTCAAAAGCTTTTTTCTTTTCAAATAACGTTTTTTGTGGCATCACTACCCTCTTTATCGCATTTGATTTTGCTATGATTTTAGTCCCTTCAAGGAAAATTTTAAGGACAGAAATTTTTCCGTAAGTGTATAAATCTTGAGAAATCTTATTAGTCCTTAATATGCAAATTGTAATAAAAATTAGCAATATTTTTGTAAAATTTCGATTATTTTTAAGGTTAAATAATTTTATCCTATAGAAATTGGGCAAATAATTTTTATGAAACACAGAAATTTACGAATCTTTTTGGGGAAAAGGCATGGATGAAATTTAGCCCTAAATTTTCCCTAGCCCCCGTTTGGCTCCAAATTTCTCAAAAATTCTAAGCAGGCACTTAATAATTCCAACCTATCTCTATTTTTATGGGTTGAAAAGATCCTCCAACTTATGAGATGCCTCTCCTAGGATTCACCCAATCCTTTGAGAAACTTTGTTGTCTTCTAGATGGCAGCTTCGCAACACAGGAGTCAACTCGAATTAGACAACAAGCAAGGTATAAGATTTCAGTCTTACAAAACAGTCCACATGCAGTCATGGAACTCAAATGAAATTTCGTTGTACAAATAGGTAAATGGTTTGACCCTATCATAGAATCCTTAACTAAATCCAACCATCTACAATTAGTAAGTTAATATGGCCACATGCATGCTTTCCTAAAACCTATCCAGCCATGCTTGGTGTTTGGACAATCCATGTCTAAAAACATCTAAAATGGCCAACACACACTTACAGTGCATCCATTGTGGGCTATAAAGTATTAGCATTGCCACAAACTTAGTCTCCATGACATTCAACCATGTTAAAATTGTCACCAATTATATATTCAATCATTGGCAAACACTACAACAACCAATCCCATAGCTAATTTTTTCCAACAAGAACATTTTTGGAGCCCCAAAGGGGGTGACATGGATGTGAGGGGACAATTGGGCAAATGAAAAATAGGGAGAGGACAGAGAAGGGTGCTTCGAGCACGTGACCTTCCATGCACTAGATCATTAGGATCACTCAATTAGAGTGCATCTCCCCAAGTGTAAGCCAAGAGGAAGCAATGCCTCCGATCCACCAGAGCTACGATGATCGTTAATTATCACAATTGTAAAAGAAGGAATCAATGGATTCACAGAACCAATGTGGGCATTGGCAATACTTCTCTTCTATCTCTAATAAGAAATAAACCCCGTCATATTTATACACTAGAAGGTGATATCTTGTTGGTAACATTGATTCCTTTGAAGGAGGTTTATTTAGGTTTATCTATATGGAACACCTAAGGTCCCCGCAACAATAATCAATCCAAAAGATAGAAAAGGAACCACAACAAGAAACTCATGTGCTTGAGATAGAGGGGTATATAGGGTAATCTAAACAAAGAAGAAGGATATGTGATGACAACCCATAAACAAGCCCAACAAACCACTCTCCACTGCACAACCAAACAACAAAGCTTGAGGACTCCAACCGCAAAGGACAAAGGTAATAAGGTTAACCTTGATAGCTATTCCTACGCTGAATTTTCCAAGGATCTTTATAGCTTTATATCAAAGCACAAAGAAAGGCTCTCTCAGGATACATTGAAAGAACTAAAAAATCTAGAACATGTTGTTAATGCCAAAGAGATATTCAGTGATGGATAAGGTGTTCCAAAAGTATGCCAATTACATTGTGTAGGACCGTAGTCAAACCAAGGGCAGAGACACAAAGACCTAACACCTTCTAGGGATTAAATTTTGTAAAACAAATACATCAGTGGGTCTAGATAAGAACACCCTTAATTCAAATAATTTTGGAGCAAGGACATCTTCCATGCATGATAATCAGACTTATCAGTCAATTTATCATCAGACTTGAAACCCTTATAGGTTGAGGAGGCCATTTGTCCTTGATAGGATTTCTTCCTTCAGAGATAGCTTCTAACACTAGCTTGGACTCTTGGACTTTGTCTTCACCTCAGCTCTAATACCATGTTAAATTTAGATAACCATGGTGTTCTATGCTTGATGCACTTTTACTTCAATCTTTCTTAGGCCCAATACAAAAAAGCAATCACATAAACTTGAAAGTAAAATGTTGATAGAACACAATAATAGATCAATAGAAGACAAGCCAAATAGATCAGATTTACAATTCCTTTTGTCCAAAAAAGATATGAGATATTGTGGCGTTACGGTGGTCAGCAGGATGCTTCAACCAGCAAAGTCTTTCTCGGTCAACCAACACTTTCATGTGTCACACCCACAGCCCTCAAAGACAGCTCATCACAAGTCAACGCAAGTCAATCCAGGGACAGCATAGAAAAGTCAGCAGAGGCAGCATCAGAAAAGTCAACACATCAAACTAGGGCTTTAGTCAAACAACCTGGAATTCCTCGATTTTAGTGCCCAGCTGTACGGCCTCCTAAAATCAGAATTTCTAGAGAAGATTGAGGTCAAACGACCAAGGGTTGACCATGGTCAACGCTGCAGCAGAAAAGCCCTAAACAGATTAGCGCAGAAAACAACAGCTTCGCTCCACGCATGTGAGGGAAAAAGGCCTCCAAAGGCTATTGAACCAATCAGATCACAATGAAAGAATGTGTGATGAGATGATGAGAAAATGACCTCCAAGTCTCTCCAATTTATATTCATCAATCAATGAGGGTGTGTGACACATCTCTTAGGCATGTGGGATAAATCTTGCCGACCTTGCACATGTGGAAAATAAATTCAAAATCAATGTTCTACTCATCCGATCAAGATGATCTTTAGATCAATCTTGCACCTCTTCGAAAGAAGAATCCAACAAAAATATGACCATCGTCATATGAACAATGCAACATGGAGTTTGGACCTAGTTTCCCAAAATTAACACTCCCTCTCAACTAGGGAGAACTCCATCTGTCCACAAGTGTCATCCATCATGTACCAAACCAAACATCGTGTGTCATCCCGCCATAACTTGCTTTGTTGGCTCTTTATTTCAGAACAAAAAGTGAGTCACAAAGACATCACACACAACTGCCCGAAGTCAGCTTAGAGGTAAAAACCTCTCTCAGACTCAAAAGAGTCTCATACTAACCCGAAGTTAGTTTACTGACTCAAAGTCAGTTTAGAGGATAAAACCTCATCATACTTGATCCCAGATCAAGGTGTTGGACACGTGCCATCCTAGACATAAAGAGTACGGCAATCTCCGATGCGTCCATCGATCTTGCTATGGTCTCTATCCAAATTTCCCACCTCATTGGCCAAATGAGAGGTACTTCCCATGAGTCTGAAACTCCATGGGTAGGATGCGTGTGAGGCACAGATCAGAGAAAGGCGAACCAACTCAATATCATAGCGGTGGGGCAAAAGCACCACAAGGTTCGGCAAGCCTAGCCCCGTGAGTGCTTATAGCTCCAAGAAGCTATCCCCAAGCCCCCTAGAGCTCCCAGAGCTCATAGTCCAACTCAAGCAGAACCCTCAGAATAAGGTCTTTCCACGATTCCAAGCTTCTCACGAAAGGTTAGGAACTTGACCTTCCCAAGGGGCTTCGTGAGAATATCTGTGACCTGCTCATCAGTGACTATATGATTGAGCCTTACGGCGCCTCGCTTTACCATATCCCTGATAAAGTGGTACCTGATATCAACATGCTTGAACCAATCATGGAACACGAGATTCTCAAAAAGACGAATCCCACTCTGGTTATCACAAAGGATAACGGTGGTATCTAGCACATGCCCGAACAGCTCACTGAAGAGCTTTCGCAACCAAATAGCTTCACAACAGGCCATACTCACTGCAATGTATTCGGCCTCAGCGGTGCTCAAAGCCACCAAATTTTGCTTCCTACTCATCCAAGATATCGAAGCAGAACCCAAGGCGAAGCAACATCCAGATGTTCTCTTGCGATCCACCACACTGCCAGCCCAATCGACATCAGTATATCCATGGAGTCTCAAACTCCCGACAGTGTATCTCAGCCCATGGTTGATTGTGTCGCTAAGATATCTCAACAGATTCTTGGCACCAATCCAGTGAATGTGATGAGGTTCAACCATATGTTGACTCAAAGTGTTCAATGCAAAACATACATCCGGACGGGAGTTCACTAAGAACAACAGGGTCCCTATGAGTTGTCGATACTCGGTAATATTTGCTAGCACGGGCCCAGCAGCATTTCCACTCAACTTCTTAAAGTTGAGTTCCATCAGTGTCGACACAGACTTACAGTCCATACCAAATCTCTCCAGTAGCTTCACGACATATTTTCCTTGAGAAAGGAAAATCTCGCTGGCCTCTGCCAGACCTCCAAGCCTAGGAAGTAGTGCATCAGTCCTAGGTCTTTCATCTCAAACTCGGAAGCTAGCTCCCTCTTACACTGATGAATGAAAGGGTCAGCACCTGTCAGGAAGAGATCGTCCACATAGAGAACCAAAATGAGAGGCCTTTCTCTATCAACCTTAAAATAAAGGTTTGTATCAACATTACTTCGAGCGAAGCCCAGCTTCATCAAGTAGCTATCTATCCTCTGGTTACAGCGAAGCCCTGGGGGCTTGCTTCAACCCATAGAGGGCTTTCTTCAACCTGCATACATGGGTGTCTCTATCTCGGACTTTGAACCCCAGAGGTTGCTCCACATACACACATACACCTCTTCCTTTATAGATCCATGCAGAAAAGCAATCTTCACATCCATCTTATGTAGACTCCATCCTTGCGTAGCAGCAAGGGCAATAATAGATCAGATGGTGGTATAGCGAGCCACAGGTGCAAATATATCATCATAATCTATGCCTTCTTTTTCAGAGAAGCCTCGGGCAACGAATCTTGCCTTGTACTTTTCAGCGCTTCCATCAGATCCATGCTTGATCTTATAGAGCCATTTCGAAGTGACAACAAATTTGTCCTCTGGTCATGGGACCACTTCCCAGACACACCATTCTTCATAATGGACTCATATTCTTCGTGCATAGCGTCCTTCCAAACTTGATGCTTTACAGCTTCTTCAAATATTCCAGGCTCAGATTGTACTATCATACTCATGGCTGCTAAATACCCTTGGTGTCTCTTCGGCTTCTTGCTTTCACGGAATGTCCCCCTTGGGACAATCCCTCGGCATCTTCAAGAGTATCCCTAAGCCATGAGGGTCTTCTCTTATTTGAAGGAGGTGGATCAATGGGATCCATAGGTCCTTCAACATCGGCCATCAGGTCATCCTTCGGCTCTTCCAACTTCCCTGCTTCTTCATCTTCTTTGTCTTCCTTGGAGCTAAGAAGATTTCTTACTTTCTTGAGGGCAGCATCTTCATCTAAGGTGACATCGTGGCATATCTCCACTTCTCTTTGACCAGGCACATAGATTCTATATACCTTCGAAGTCTCATTGTAGCCCACAAACATTCCCTTCTTTCCAGAAGCATCCAGCTTGCTTCTCTTTTCTTTTGGCACAGGACAACCAAAAACTCTAAAATGAGAAACATCAGGTTTCTTACCAGAGAAGACTTCTTCGGGAGTTTTGGAGTTCATAGTAGAATGAGGGCATCTATTTTGAACATACACAGCAGTGTTCGCAACTTCTCCCCATAGAAACTTCGAAAGACCTTGGTCACATAGCATGGCGCGGGCAGCTTCCACAATGGGCATGTTCTTTCTTTCAGCAACACCATTTTGCTCAGGAGAGATGCAGTTGTGGTCTCTATCTTAATGCCAGCTTCTCTACAAAAGTCATTAAACTCATTTGACACATACTCGGTCCCATTGTCGGTCCTCAAAACTTTGATTTTCTTCTCAATTTTATTTCCACCAAGGCCTTGAAGGTACGAAACCATTTGAATGCTTCGTCCTTCTTCTTCAAAAAATATATCCAGGTCTTGCAGGAGAAGTCATCTGTAAAAGTCATATAATAGGAACATCCTCCCAAGGATGTCACAGGGAGCATACCAGATAAGTCAAAATGTATCAACTGCAAGATATCAATTGTCTTTGTGACACTTGAGGGGAATGGTCCCCTTGTATGCTTCCCTTCGGCACAACCCTGACATATACCTTCATGACCACTACACCAGTATCCCTGCCACCACCTCTCGCTTTGTTGCTTGTAATGAAGGTGTAACCTTGGGGACATAATCAGTTTTTTTGAAGAGTTGGACACATGTCATAGCCCCAATGGACTCTTTAACTGCCGTAGAAGTGTATCAATCCTAAAACCAATAGAAAAGAGCTTCCCTCGAAAGCTCCTCCGCATAGTACCTTCTATCAACGAATACACCTGGAACTTTCTGTCTTCCGGTCATTCTAAAATGGATGCATGTGCTGGGTTCTTATACAACACATCTTGTAATCAGTGGCCTTGACCTTGAGATAGATGGAGGGTCACAGTCCCTGTCCCTTTCACGGGATAGGTGGCATTATCTCCAAGGATAATTTCCTTATTAGTATCCTTCTCAACCAAATCAGAAAGGGCTTCTTTATAACCAGTGAGGTGCCTTGAAGCACCATTATCAATTAACCAGACATCTAGGGTGTCGAGTGGAGATGCAGCTGAGAGGGCAGATATAAGAATAAAATCATTTCTCTTATTATCAATATGGAATTTCTTGACCTCTTGAAAGGTTGCCCATTTCCATTACAATCAGAGGGAGCCTTCATTTTTCCTTGGAACCTGTTGTTCCTGCCATTCCTTCTCGAGTTGTTATTGTCATCATCCTTGGGAGAGTCCCTTCTATTAGGGCACTCTCTTGCATAGTGACCAGTCTTGTTACAAGTGTAACATCTTCCCTTCCTTCCTTTGGGCTCCGCTCTACCATGGTTTTGATTTCCCGGGCCACCATGGTTCTTCTTCTTTGCATGAGCGACGAAGGCAGTAGGGTCACTTCCATTACCATTAGAGGCATACTCCATCATTCTTGTTTCCTCTTGAGTGCATCTCATCAATATTTCATCAAAATCAGGAATCACATTATTATTGAGAATAGTGGTATTGAATACATGCCAATCACGGGGGAGACCTCCAAGTGCAATAAGAACCATCTCTCGATCAGATATTGCTTCCCCAATAGCTAGGAGGTTATTCCCGATTTCAGTGAGCCTCATAAAATAGGATTGAATAGATTCATCCTTACCCTTCTTGATATTCTTCAATTGATTCTTGAAGAAGAGGATTTGATTAGCATTGCTAGCCCTGAACATGCTCACCAGCTTATCATACATCTCCTTAGATGTCTTCAGCTCAGAAATGTAAGCAACCAAGTGCTTATGAATAGAATCCCGTATAATCATCTTTGCTTTGATTTCCCCTTTTCTATACTTCGTCTTTGTGGCAATAGCTACAACAGCTGCATTTGATGGAGGCTCTTGAATATTCCCCTGTACATAGTCCATGACATCTTGATCTTCTAGCGCCAAATCCAAGGACATCTTCCATGCATGATAATCAGACTTATCAGTCAATTTATCATCAACCTTGAAACCCTTGTAGGTTGAGGAGGCCATTTGTCCTTGATAGGATTTCTTCCTTCAGAGATAGCTTCTAACACCAGCTTGGACTCTTGGACTTTGTCTTTACCTCAGCTCTGATACCATGCTGAGGTGAAGACACCCACTCTAGTCTACTCTATTGTTGCACCCATATCTACAGACCATCGTGCAGAATGGAAATCAATCCTGAGGGGATCTGTTGAGACTGCTATAGGTCTGTACAGATCTGCAGTACCCGGTCTACCTTCTGTTGCAGTACAGACCTGTTCCAGCACCTCCTTTACTGAACTGTTATATATGTACCTGCACCCTTCATCTTCACAATGATAGCACCAAACCCCCCATTTACCTCTTGATCTTCAATATTTGACTCCCCTATGCCTGTCCACATACTATTTAGAATTTAGTGCAAAGGATGTTATGCGTAATGGTGTATTTTATATTATCCCACCTTCGCTAAACAAAGAGTCAAATCCATTTTGGGTAGAATTGTAATGTGTTCCTTCCCACAAACAATTGCTTTGACTCTACACAACACCTTGTCAAATGTCTCATAAATCTCTCGAGGAAAAGGAGAATCGGTTTTGTATATCGGATGGCGTCTCTAACTGGGATTGTGAATGCAATTAAGCACTTGCAATCTACCCAACAATCATCGGTCCCACCCCTTGCTTCAGACTCTCCCCATTAGTTGTCTTGGACTCCCCCAGACTAGACCAATCACTACATGTAACCATAGATTACAACATCTCCTGCACCTCAGGCATCCTCTCCAATCAAAGTTTGTAGGGTTTGACAAAATGTCATCTCAATGAATCCTGTCAGTACCATCGAGTACAAAACATATGCACATATCTTGTGGATTTGACAGATTGGGATTTGCTTCTGGTAAAAATTGAGAAACACATATATGTTTGATGCAACAGGCGGCTATCCATTGTTGGGGCTATTCCAGTTTACCAATCTTCATTGGCTTGGATCCCAAAAAAGGTTCCTATGGGCTGGAAAGGAGGAAAAAAGACCCTTTGTCTTAGCTTCTTGGAAATCGATTGCCGCTCCTAAGGCCCCGTAGGATGGGGGCTAAAAAATATCTTCTGGTTCTCAAAAGCGATTGCTGCCAAAAGTATTTGCCATTTAATACAAGGATCTGGTTTTTGGGCCCGTGTTATGCAGAGCAAATATATAAGTCCCTTCACTGTATCAAACTGGAACAGGATTCCATTAAATCTTCAAGGAATGTTTCCATTATATGGAAAGCTATTATACAGGCTTTCCCACTCATTCGACAGGGTTTGAGATGGAAAATCGGTGATGACTCTCAGGTACTAGTCGGGAAGGACCCATGGGTTGGAACCTCAATAATCATATTCTTCCTGATCAGTTGATAAGTAGGCTAAACAGAGAGGGTTTCCACTTTTTAAACCAAGTTTCCCGTAGGAACATTTTTCAAGGCATTCAAAGATGGGATTCTTCTTCAGACCTTCAATAAGACGGGGATCAGGCAAATGCCTGGGATATTTACATCCATTCTCTCAATAATTCCTTTGTTCACCTCTCTAGTTAACTGGACCAACTCATCTGGGCACATAATCCTTCCGGGGGATACACTCCTAAAACAGGCTATCTCTATCATTCTCAGATGAACCAGCAGCCCTATGATCCTTGGTGGGGGAAGAAATTTCAGAAACTAAAATGCCCAGCAAAAGCAAAACTTTTTATGTGGCTTCTCCTTGGGAACAAACTTGGGATAATCTCCAGAAGCGCTCCTTCCATAGCCCTAGACAACACATACTGTGCTTTCATGAAGCTGAATCTGCCAGTCGCCTCTTTCTCCACTGCCCATTTATGCATGCAGTGTGGACAAAAATTCATCTCTTAGAATGTCAATCCTAAGTATGGGAAGGATCTACAATTAAAGAAGGTTTTTCAAATTCTTTATCAGCACAGCATGAAGTTCTCCCTCGCTGTTGCATGGGGGGTCTGGGCACATAATCGTTCCAAAACAAGCTATCTCTATCTTCTTCAGAGGAACCAGCAGCCCTCTGATCCTTGGTGGGGAAAGAAATTTCAGAAACTAAAATGCCCAGCAAAAGCAAAACTTTTTATGTGGCTTCTCCTTGAGAACAAACTTGGGATAATCTCCTGAAGCACTCCTTCCATAGCCCCAGCCAATGCATACTGTGCTTTCGTGAAGCTGAATCAGTCAGTCAACTCTTTCTCCACTACCCATTTATGCAAGTGTTGTGGACAAAAATTCATCTCTTGGAAGGTCAGTCCTATATATGGGAAGGATCTACTATTTTAGAAGATTTATCAAATTGGTTATCAGCACAGCACAAAGCTCTCCCTCTTTCTGTTGCACGGGGATTCTGGCTGGGGATTGAAACTAAGCAATTTCTGAAAATAGAGCGCCTTCATCCCTCAAAATTGCAGTTCATAGTCTGGCTGTTATAAATGCTTTTCCATCCTCAACAGGATCCCAGCTGCAGCCTTCTCGCCCTGACATACAAATCCAATCTGACAACTCTTGGGTCTTCTTTGATGGGACAGCACAAAGAAATCCCCCCCAGGAGGGGAGCTGGGGGTATTCTTTTTCTCTCTCTCTCCCATCATATTTCCTTCTCAGCAAATCTGGGACCAGCTACAAATAATTTTGCAGAGATTATGGTTTTGCAGAGCTTATGGCCCTAAAGCTTTTACTTCATCTCCTTCAAGAACAAAGAGTTTCACATATTCACATTTATGGACATTCTTTGCTTGTGATTAACTGGATGAAACAATTTTCCAGGCTTCACAATTACACCCTCCAGTCACTTTTCCAGAATATGAAACAGCTAGTTTCCTCTTTCTCACATATCACTTATTCATGTCTACAGGGACAGGAATCAAAGAGCAGACCGTAAGCTTGTTTGGACATGGATTCCGGCACATGGAAGGTTACAACAAGCAAGGAAGATCACTAAACAGAAATTCTTCATGACTACTGGACCTAGATAATGCATACTTTCATCAAAGATGTTTGAAAGTTTATGTTCTCTGCGGATTATATTTTCTCTTCATATGCATAGCTAAAGGACTGTATTAGCAAAGTTTTGAGTCTTTTTGAGGATAAAGAATGCATTTTCTTTTTTTGAGATCCTACTTTTCTTGCTGGTCTATTTTTATGGACAGCTGTCAGGGGATTTTTGGGCCTATAGCAGGAATGCCATATCTATATATATATATAGCCCCAAGTGTTAGCTCTATTGGTCAAGTTCCCATCGTTAAAAGCACCTTGCTAATTGGTGGTCACGGGGTCAATTCTCCTCGACACTCTTGGGGTTAGGCTCTACTAATGAGCCGGCAGGAAGTGGTCCCTTCAGGAGGATCTGCCTAAATAGTTTCCATGGATATAGCAGCCACCCATCTCCGGTGTACGTGAACCCCACACGCGCGCGCGCGCACACACACACACACATATATATAATCATGCTTTTGAAAAATACAATGATGTTTTCCATTTTCTAAGTCTTGCCAATTAATTTGACATATTTTGGGTCGAATTTGAATGTAAGAATATTTGTAATTGACTTCCATTTGAATATATGAACTTATAACAAATTTCACTTAATTCTCTTTGTTGAGAAGTTTATCATATTTTTGTTGTTGGCAAACTTGTTATCAAATTCAATGTCATGCCCTCTTCTAATTAAATTACCCAAGGAAGGGTGAATTAGTATTACACTATCCAACTCCATGGGCTATAGTCATTTGTAAAGGGGGAAACCAATTATTTGATGTTATTGGGGTCACATTGGATAATTTGGGGAAATTGGAAGAAAACTTGTGATAAAAGCCAAATTTGGGGCAAAACGGAGGGAAGACCTCAAAGGGGATCTATAAAAAGGAGAGAGGAGATTCATTTTACTCACCATGGATTGTGGACCTTTCTGATTTTGGGGCTGAGGATCTTGGAGGATTTAGGACCCCTTTCTCTGATTAGTTTAGGTGGTGAAAGAATCAAGATTCCACCCTAGTGAATCCTCTCTTTATTCTGTCTAGCATAATTTTCTAAGGCATCCTTCATCTATCTTGTGGCAACAAGGTTTTCTGAGGGTATAATTCTGTGCCATCAAGATTCTGCGCAGATGTCTGGGCAGTAAAGGACTGTTCAAGGCCCTTCCGGGACAGCGAGGGGCAGCAAAGGAAAGTTTGGGCAGTGAAGGGCTAATCTGTGACAGCACAGGCCTGTTCAAGGCTTTCCAAGAGCAACACGGGAGATCAAGTGAAGCCTGGGCAGTGGAATAGCCCTGAGACCCTACCTCAGGAAGCAGCCTTCCTTGAAGGAGACTTTCTTGAGGCAGCACAATTGTTTATAGGGCTAAATATTTGGCAGCAAAGTTTTCTTAGGTTAGTGAAGTTTCTGAGGCTGGATCTGATGCTGCAGAGGGTTCCAGAAGCCAAATTGGTGGCAGTAAGGGGTTACTGAGGTTTTCTGAGGCAATACAGCCCATATTGAAGGTGTGTCTGTGGCAGCATCTCATTTCCAAGATCTGATCTGTGGCCGTGGGATCTGTCTGAGGTAACAATCGTGGCCGCAAACCCTCTTGAGGTCTAGTTTCGGCAGCAAAGTACTGTTTGGGGCAGCGTAGGCTGGTTCAAGGTTTTGTTGGAACAAAGACTCACATTCTCCAAGGAAATAGTGGCAGTGGGATGCCCCTGAGGTGTGTTTGTAGCATCAGAACATCTCTGTGGCATGAACTGTGGCAACGAAGTTTGGCTGATTGGACTGTGGCAGCAAAGAGGCAGCAATGTCTTGGCTGATTACTGAGGCTGGTTGTTAGTTCAGACCAAGAGTATTAGGATAGTAGGGTTTTAGAAATTGTTGTGAATCAAAACTGTGGTGTGAAATTGGAAGGACTGTAAGTTTATAACCTATTATGTACTGCTGGATTAGCTTCAAGTGTATGAGTTGTTGGTGTAGTTAAATACTGGTTACACTGTTTATTGGATTCAATATTGCCACTGTTTACAAAAATTAAATGAATACTGTGATACAAGTTACCATACAAATCTTGTCATGTGCTCTTTTTAACCCTAAGGGTAATTTTCCCCTAAGGGATATTACATTCAAACATGAACATCAACCAGGTGACTAAGCACACATGGGGCTGAAAAATATGCTTCTACCGACTCTAAAACAATAACCAACTGAATAAACAGCATATGCCACATATGACTACCTGCACCACATTTGGAGGGGGGGGCTAACTTCTTTAGTATCTCAAATCAGCTCAAATTTGAGAATTGAGTCCTTGTGTGCTTTTTAAAGCAATCAAATACTCAAGAGACTTGTTGCAGACATAGCAACAATGTTGATGTGTTCATTAACTACTAGTACACGAATATAAATTGCATCAAGGAAAAATGTTGTGTTTGAGCAATATGTCAACAGCTAAGGTTTACCCCAGCCACCATT
Source organism: Pinus albicaulis (assembly GCA_034641835.2). Lineage (NCBI taxonomy): Eukaryota > Viridiplantae > Streptophyta > Pinopsida > Pinales > Pinaceae > Pinus > Pinus albicaulis. Next base: position 292,978,969 of record CM076577.1, on the reverse strand, counting down.
GATCTACTTCACCATTGCACTGAAAATCTGGCATCCACCTCAGATCTTAAGCCGCTACGTTGAAGGACCCAGGAAACCACCAACAATCTGAAGCCTCGGACTACATTCTGCATGAATTAGGAGTTAAATCAAATCATAAAGAAGGGCTACCGCCTCACAGGGTAAAGGCTAAACTATGGGAGATGTCTACAAGGAACCTGAGGCTTTCAAAGCTCTAGTCCAGTCTCTGATCCCAAGCAAAAGACATCAGCTACAACAACTCCATTTTGTCAAACGTTGGAAACCATCCATCATCTGGAACTCCTGTATTTGGAGCCAAGAAGGAAAGCCCTCATTCTTTCTAAGAGGGCTTTGGTTGGAAAATTTACATGCCTCCGGACTAGTCCAAACGCTGTGGATACATGGGCAGCAGAACAGTGGTCCTCAAAAATCAATGGACAGGTAACAACATTTGCCTCTAGTCGTGGATTTTATATCTTTTTCTTTCTAAATAAGGAAGAGCAGGGTCTGATTGTCAAATATCATATATGTGCCATACTTGATGGGATCTAAAGGAATGTATCTATATTTGTGGAACCTTGATTTCAATCAAGAACAGGAAATTACAGCAGGCCGAAGTTTGGGTTAGATTACCTCAACTCACATCAATTTCCTGGGATGGCGGCTCCCTTAGAGTGATTGGAAACAAATTGGTTGGTTCATTAACCATGCAGAAACCAAAGGGAACTTATATTCTTGTGCAAGAATATGCAAGGAGTTTGATTTGGAAAAGGGATTCCCAGAAGCCCTGCAAATCAATCTTGATGGGTGGAGTCACCACCAAGCATTAGACTACAAGCAGATTCCTTCCAAATGCACGGCATGTCATGCTTATGAACATTTTGCTAAAAATTGCCCAAAAATCCAAGAAGAGCAACCTCCTTCAATGCAGTAGTTAAGGAAGGAACCTCCTCCAAAGCATCAGTCAAGGAAGGAACCTGAGTTCAACACAGTTACAAACAGGGATAGGAAATTCCAACAAATGGCATGTCATGCTTATGAAAATTTTGCTAAAAATCGTCCAAAATCCCAGAAGAGCAGCCTCCTTCAATGCAGTGGTAGTTAAGGAAGGAACCTCCTCCAGAGTATCAGTCAAGGAAGGAACCTGAGTTCAAGACAGTTACAAATAGGGATACAAAATTCCAACAGTAGAGGCCATCCCCTCCAAAGCCATCACAAGAGGGACCATAAACAACAAACATCAATAAATTTGAAGCACTTGAGAATCTAGATGGTTCAATAAACCCTAAAGACACAGAGAAGGAATAGTAGAAGAACCAGCGTTGGAACTCAACTCTGAATGAGCTCCACCTGATATCAGTTGAGACCCATCCTCTCAGGATCTAGTGGCTAATACCCAAGAAGAATAAAGGAAGATGAAGGAGAAGAGGAAGAGGAAGAACTTGCAAAGAAGCCAGAAGAGGAAGAATAGTAAGCCAAGAAAACAAAGGGGGAAGAAAGGGAATCAGCTCAGGAAGCAGAAAATCAAGTGCAACCAAAAATGCAGGTTGACTCTAAGCCTGTTAAATCCTTCTCTTTCGCTGAAGTCCTGCAAAAGAATGCCCCAAATCTCTCCCCTCCTCTTACAAAAGGAAGGGAATCTAATAGGAACCAGATTGCTCATGAAGCAGAAGCAATCAGGCAACTCTTGGCTTCACTCGAATTAGAGGAGCGGTTAGAAAAAACATGCATTAACTATGCTCTGTTTCTGTATTAACCTCTTTAATCAGTTTGATAGAATCTATTCATGTTCTAAGGAAATTGGCATAAAAATCCCTTGTTAAACGATAATCTGTCTTCTCTCCCCCATGTTCATTGAAGGGAGGTGGAAAATCTACAAAATAACCAAATTTATATGTGCTGCAAGCCACATTGCAGCTTTTGCTTAATATAAATTGTTGGACAAATGAAAGTCAGCACTCCTCGTGTTGCTTAATACAAATTGTTGGATGAATGAAAATCAGCACTCCCCATGTGTTTCGCAACAAGCGCCTAACAGCCTCCCAAGGATCCGTTAACTCTGGAGATGGGCCCATTAACTAACACCTATGGGTTTTGGTGTAACAGCAATCGTGATTCCAAATGTCTAGTTCGAAACACACCTGGGTCATGCTGGTGGGGAGATTGTTGGACGAATGAAAGCCAGCATTCCCCATGTGTTTCGTGACATGTGCCTAACAGCCTCTCAAGGAACTGTTAACTCTGGCGATGTGTCCATTTACTAAAATCTGCAGGTTTTGGTGTAACGGCAATCATGATTCCAACACAAATATCTCCAAATTATGGTTAAAAAATTAATAATAATAGTTGAACAACAATAAAATATCTTGCAGTCATCCAACCCTCTCTCACACCTGCAAGTTAATCTTTGACACCTTTTCTCTAGTAATAATGTCCTCTTTGTTTTAAATTTTTCCTTTTTTTCTTGGGCGAAGTGGTTATGGCCTTCTAGCCAATATCAGAGATCTCACTTGTATCAGTAAAAAGTAGGTCTAACCAGAACTACTCAAACTTGTCAACCAACAAAGTGGCACACACTGCATCTCTTTTACCGAATAAGAAGAAGAGGGAATATACAATGTGTCTAGAAAATGCACAAAGCACCCATGCTGACTCAGTCAAACCATAACCATAATCTACACAATCAGTGCACCCTCTTGCATGGATAGAAGAGCCAGAGGCAGTGCACAATCCAACTGGAAGATGACTGTGGCATGCATGCATGCACACTGCTACTTGGGATCTGGGACCTCCTCAGCTCCTTATGTAAGCACCCTAACACTCCCTAGGGATCTCCACACTATTCTGACAATAGATAATGCATGTAGTAACAAACTCCGAATACAAGAACTAACTGAAGTGCTAAATCTGAACAGCAGTTTGACTCTCAAAGTGTTCTAAGGTTGGTGCATGCATGCACTCTCTCCTCTCTCCTAAATATTTTTTTGGAAAACAGATCTCCCAGCTATCTCTAATTAAAATTTCAAGAGAGTTGGCCCAGAATTCTAGGAGATGCATTCCATAGAAGTTAGGGTTTAAATTGAATCCAAAAAAATTACTAAAAAAGTAGGTCGCAATAAATTGAGCAGATCTTCGATTTATGGAAGCCTGAATTACATGAGACCTGATCCGTTGGAAAGAAGATATCTGATTAACCCCTGAGAAATTAGGAGGTCATATTAAATCCTGCATATCTCATATTTGGCAGATCTGAATTCAGTGCAAGCAGATTTATTGGAAAAAATACATTTCATTCTATTTCTAGCTGAAATTCCAAAAGATGTGATGCAGAAACTATGAAGAAATTATCAATAAAAGTTTGCCTATAAACCAATCTACACAGAAAGATCAAAAACAGTAAATTAACTTAAATTGGGCACAACTTTCAATTGGAATGTCCAAATCAGATAAATTACTAGATAAATACCATATGTGCCAACAACATCCTTTAAAATGGAGAAGGGATGTTTGAGGTGCAAGAGTCGATGCAGTCAGATCATTGAATGGTCTGAGCAGAGAAAGTCAACATAAATGAAGAGTCAATGCAAAACAAAGGGTGTTGAATAATGATTGGTGGTCACCTAGCTAGTAGTCGCCTACAGTCACTGCCCCCATTGTAAAGGCCATTTGATAAGCAGACTTAATTTCTCTTAGTCCTGAAGACCGTAGTCTATCCCATAATGGGATACATCAACTTAGAATCAACAACTAGAAGTAGCCTTTATCTTGTTCGATCTAGTAACCAAATGCTTGTTTAGTATGGTAACTAAATGTTTGTTATCTTTACATTTTTTAATCTAGTACGTAAATATGCATTCGTTGGCATCAATCAACCAGAAGTGAAATCATAGAGAAATACAAATTAGCTATCGTTAATCAGGTCTCTAGGTTACACCAAATGCATTTGCCTGCACTGGAAATATCTTTGCTAAAAAAATTAATTAAAATTGGTTTTGTATTGAGAATTTTCCTGGTCAAATGTTTAATTCTAAGTGGCTTCACATGAGGATCTCGAAAGAAAATCTAAATAAAGCATTTAAGGTTCCGATAGGAATTCTGTTAGAACAGACATAACTCAATTTGCAGTAACATTAAGAATGGAATTCAGCACTTACCTTAACAGGAAAAGTCCCAGGAGGCAGCTTGGTTGTCAACAGCTCCCTCAATCTCCGGACAGCTTTTACCTTATTGGCTAAAATGTCAAGCAAAGGCAGAAACTCTTCTATTTTGAGAGGAAAATCAGGTGTCAGCCAGAGCACAGGCCTTAACCCCTTCTTGTATTCACTTTCTTGCTTAATATCATTTGTTCCACTGGACCTTTTCTTTTTAATTGAATCTTTCTTATTAATGCTTTTACTAGCCTTCTCTTTTCCCTTTTTACTACCCACAGCATCATCCTTCTGAAATTCTGATGGTTGGTGGTCGATTGATTTCTGACTACTCTCTGGAGCTAACTTAGGGTACTTCCTCAGTATCCTCGAAGAATCCTCATTAACTAAAGTGCCACTACCATTGCATTCAGGCAAGGATTTCTCTAGCTGTTTATCAAGCTTTTTAATTTGTGAACTCAGTGTTGTTCGCTTCGGACCATCAGTTTTTGTCATCTTCTTGCTCCACCCAAACCAACCTCGCTTGTCTTTATCACAATTGGCTTCAGAGGCCTCGGAGGATTCAGAGGCATCAGGATCACCTGCAGAACCCGACAACCCGCCATTCTGATGGCATTCATCCCGATCCACAGAGCCAGAGAATAACGCCCCCTCCTCTTCGATGGCCTCCGAATTCCCCATGCTCAGAGCTTGGTCCAGCTGCTCTTTCTCCTCCTTTGTCAACATCTCCTCATAACCCACCGGCTCATCCGCAAACCTATCATTCTCTGCGGCAAAGAGCTCCTCGTCAGTCATCGCCCCAGGGACCCTCCGGGACTTGACACTGAGCATCACATGCAGCATATCATAGATCTTGGCCTTCCAGGGACCGATCATTTCAGTCCTGTCCTGCCGCCTCCAATTCAAATGAGGCACGAGCTCGGCCTGAGTAACATCAATGCCAGGCCTATATAAATTCGTCTGCGCCATCAGGGCAACCTCTTGCGCAACCTCGGCATCGGATGGCGGAGTCCCGGCGCCCTCGAGCGCATTGCTGATTTCTTTTTCCTTGTGAGTTAGAACGATAAGTGATCCAGCAGACAATCTCGGGTCCTCAGTGCCCTCGCCCAAGAACAAGAAGCTCTGATCGGACCTCTGTATCCGAAAACCATCAAACCCTGCCAGGGTCATGTCAGCCCTAAGGTTCGAACCGCGCTTCCAGATCCTGTAAGTATCGGACGGCGCAATGCGCCCTATGAAGGGGATAACGGAGCTCTCGAAATGGAAAGTAATTTCCATATAGAAATCTCTCATTCTCCCAGCAGTGGCTATGATGCGGGGTACGCGTCGGCACCACTTGGCCCAGGCGAGGGGTTGATAATACCTGGTTATCGTCATTGCGATGGCGTCCTCGCGCGCGCACACCGCCTCCTGCAAGGCGTTCCATCCCTGCTCGTTCTGGAGGCTCCAATCAGCCCCGGCAGCCATCAACATCTCCACGGATGTGCAATCCCCGAGCCGGACGGCCACATGGAGGGCCGTCTCCCGCCCGGGGACGTCCCGCCGATCTATGCAACCAGACACGATGTCCGCCCGTTGCTCTGCCAATACCGATTCCTCCTCCGTAGTCACTTCTCCAGCCTTGGGCAATCTCGGCAGTGTTGAAAGGATCCGCCGAAGCGCCGGATAATCCCGCCCCGCTACTGCACAGTGCACGGGGCTGTGCGCGTACTTCGTAATCTCCTCTGCGCGCAATTCTTGTCGCTGCTGCTGCTGCTGCTGTCGCTCCATCGCAGCGTCCCAGGTTCGAATCCCTATTCTATTCTATCCTACCAAGCCCATACCCCTACTGCTTCCAAATCCACTCCATTTGTCACCTTCTTATTGCTTTCCATACCCCTCTTCTTCACTGAAACAAAAGCTCTACTCTTGCCTTTTGAGACTCCTCTCTTCCAATTAAATACTAAGCACATGCCCCTTCCAGATGTGCCTTGGCTCTCTTGGTTGTAAAGTGCCCGCCATCGATGGACTCACTGACAGATATTGTGTTTGTATCATCATCACCACCACCACCAAGATCCCGCGATTCGGGAGGAAGAGGGGAGTTCCATCCAAATTCCAACTCAATTTTTATCAATCGGATTGTATCATTTTCAGGTCTGTCAGTCTCTTCGTCCCCACAGCACTTTTCTGAAAACCAAAAGCTCAATCTAGTGTGCCAGCTGAGTTGGCAGCACAGATCTACAATTACTGCACCTGGTCTTTCTCTCTCCCCGTATTTTATAACAAAATCCAAGTCACATTCTTCCTAGTCAGTCGAGCATGGACGAAATTCTCTCTCATAACTCACGAGGGTTGTAGAGAGTTGGAGGAGGGCACGAATAAATTCGCAGTGACATTACCTTAACCGAGGCGGCTTCAATTTATTGCCATGGGGGCTGGCGCCTTCTCGCTCGTGGTCACATGGGTTTGGAAAGTTTTCATACGTGCTAATGGAATAGCCACATTTTTGGGTCCAGAACGACATGTTTCAACCCTCGAATAGGTCAACACAAAATTAATTATGAACAAATTAATAATAGGATAAATTAGATTTTCTTAAGATTTAAAATGTTCGTTAAAAATAGATATTTTGTTTAATTAATAGATATTTTAATAACGTTGTAATAAGAATTTTATTTAATTAATGGATATTTTAATGGCATTTCGCAGCGAGGCCACAATTTCACCTTCAAATTTTCTTTGGTATTTGGTGAAAAAAAACTCCATAAATCTGACTGTCTCATTGTTTAAATTATGAGGAAATTTCTATTGCTTTTATGGTGAAATTATGGTCTCCTTAAATTAAACATATTTTAAAAGTATATTTTACTAGTTTAATTAGTATGCAAATTGGTCTTTAAAATTATGGAAATTAAATTTTCTAAATTTTTTTGTAAATTTAATTATAATTCTCAAACTTCAAGATTTTAGTTGCTTCTAAGATTTTTTATGGTATTGAATCAATTTTCACCATCAAAAATATAATTCAACCACACCTATTACTAAAATTTATTAAAAAAAATTGATCAAATAATCAGATTCAAACCACTTCTAACCTTCTTACTAAACTAAATAAAATTTAAAAGTTTAATTTCCACTTCTAACCTTCTACTAAATATATTAAGCTAAATAAAATTTAAAAAATAAATTTATTAATTTATTAACTCATTTCAAAATAAAATAAAAATAATAATACAAATAAATAAGTGGATAGATAAAAATGTTAATATAAATATATAAAGTCGTTGATAGATATTATATTAGATATTTATTAATTTATTTCAAAATTAAATAAAAAATCCATTATAAATATATAAAGTAGTTGATGGATGTTATATTAGATATTTATTTAAAATTTAAATTTAAATATAAATATATAAAGTAGTTGATGGATATTATATTAGATATTTATTTATTAGTGAATTAAATAATAAATAAAATTTAATTTAATAAATTATTTTATTAATTAATTAAAAATAAGTAAATTTAATTGTCATTGAATTTTTTTAATAAAGTGAAATTTTATTTTAGTTTATTATTTTTTTCAAAATGTAAATAATTTATTTTTGTGAAATGGATCAAAATTTTATGATTAAAGATGGAAGAGAAATTGTGACCATCCACAATATTATTGTTTGATTTAATAAATAATTACACCCAAAAAAAAAAAATTGTTTATTTATTTATCTTTATTTTGAAATTATTATTTAAATTTTAAAATTTAAGTAAATATATGAAATTACAAAATTTGATTTTACATTTTATTTGAAAAAAAATAATAAATTTAGAATAATTAAAATGAGTGATATATTTATGGTATTTACATTAGATACTTAGTTTAAAAAAAAAAAATATATATATATATATATATATATATATATATATATATATATTACATAATTATTAATTATTAATTAATTATTGATGATGATGATGATGGTGGTTAACTTCAAGTGAGATCAAATTTTGGTTTATTGGACAAACAAATTATTTAGTTTGTTTTAAAGAAACGAATAATTTAGTTTGTTTTAAAATTGTACTCCTATGCTCAAAGAGCTTAGAGAGAAGCGTCCCAAGCTCACTATAATTTTGACATGTTAAAAGGCTAGAAAAGTCCGTAGTGCAACAAATATTATGAAACTGAGATCTAATGTGGGTGTACGCAAGGGCACTCTAAGAGGAAGTGATTTTCATCCTCAATGTTCATATTCTCGTAGAGATGGCAGATCCTTTCCACCCATGGTGTTCTAGGAACTGCCCAATGACCTGTTTCACTATGGAGCTCATGAGAGTTTGTTCTAATCTTGACTACATCAATTTTTTTCTTTTAGCTAGTTAAAATAGAGAGATACTTTTATTTTAGCCTCTGAATCTTTCTCACGCCCCATTTTCTCTTTAAACTTAGAAGTAACAATATTTGTAATGTTATTAATATTTTGCAGTGCAACATTTTCATCGATCTTCCAATGGTTTAACCATGCCCTTGTATCTTTATACCAATCTCGTTTGAGCCTTAGGTGGTTTTGGCTGGAATTTAAAACTAGCTTAGGAAGTCTATGGTCTCCCATGTTATTGATTTTATGCTTGTACAACAAAAGCCTAATCATAGCTAAGCTCTCGATAGGGGAAATACCCACTTCTATGAGGAGAATAGGATAGGGTGTATTTCTTTTAATTTTGAGGTTATATGTTATAAAATGCTTCTAGATTTGCTCAGTCTGTCTCCAAGATTCTCTAGAGATGTTGCAACCCCAAACCTCACATCCATACAGATAACAGGAGTGACTAAAGCTTCAAAGAGGAGCTTCTTTCTATCCCACATCACAAGGTTTGTTGTTTTACAATTATTTTCAAGACCAAAATAAGCTTTCCACCCTCCATTAATCCTTTTCCCAATGTTATAGTTCCAGTTGAGCTTGTGATGAATATCAATTCCTAGGTACTTGTAAGAAGACACTTCCTCCAAGATACTATTGTCATACACAAAATTACCGTAAGTGTCCTTCTTGGATTTGATAATCATAACTTTTGTTTTGTCAGTGTTAACAGTCATACCCATGGTAAAGCAGAAATCCTTAAGAAGTCTAAGTTGCTTATCAAGATCAAAAGGGCACCTTGTTAGAAGAACAATATCGTCAACATAGAGAAGAAGGATGATGATTATTCCAGCTAAGATCGTGCCAGCACAGCCTGCTTCCTCTAAACACCCTTTTAGCTTGTCGATGTAAATGCCAAATAGGGTAGGGGAGAGGGGGCAACCTTGTTTAACCCCGATATTACACTTAATATCTTTCAACCACCCCTCATTGCTCTTTAACTTGGAAATTACATTCTCGTATAACCTTATAGCGACAGCTCTCAACTCGAAAGGAACCTTTAGCTCTTCTAATCTATTCCATGGGTTGTTTCTAGGTACTGTATCAAAGGCCTTTCTAAAGTCAACAAAGCAACAAAAGAGATTGGATTTATCATTAGATATTCCTCCACAATGATCCTAAGCATAACGAGGTGGTTCGTTGTTGAGTGCTGCCTTCTAAAACCCGCTTGGTCTTTAGCCCGCTTACCTTCACTTTCAAGCCATATGCTCATTTTCTTTTCCAAAATAATACCATATAACTTGGCTAAGAGAGGGCTAATCATAATTGTCTGATAATTAGAGGGGTTGTTTGTATCCCACTTTTAAAAATAGGAATAATGAGGCTCTGAGTCCATGGTTTAGGGAACCCTTGCTTGACTGCTTGATTAAAAAGCTTGTGGATGTGAGGGATGAGGACAAGACCTCCAATTTTTAAGATTTATGCTTGGTAACCTTCAATGTCCTTAGCTTTTCCATTTGTCAGGTGCTTAACCCCAAAATCTATGTCTTCTAATGAGAAAACTTCTTCCGTTTTGAGCAGGGTTTCAAAGTTATCTATGACATTTGGAGATTCATAAAGCTTTTTAAGATAGGAATTCCAGTCATGCAAATAAATTCTATTATTATCTTTAGTTTTTCTAGTTAGAATGTGCCTCCAGAATTTATTAGGAGCCACCTTAGAGAGGTGTAAGAGATTTTCTTGTCTTTTATGAGTATACTGCCTTTTTTCCCTTTTAGTTAGGGCTTTGTATATTTTTATCATGCCAATTTTAAGAATTCGTCAACAACTTCCTTAATTTATCTCCTAGCACTTTTACAATCTTTATCATACCAAGAGTTGGTTTTGCTATTTCTTTTATTACTTGAAACTTCAATTGAAAACTTGTTAATAGAAATGAGAGTGTTGTAGTAAAATTAGAGAAATAAATATTTCTCTAATTATAAATATAATTTTTAAAAAGATATAATTTACAATAAAAAAATATATTTATATAATTTTATTATTTTTTATTAATATTTAACAATAACTATGTTAACTATGTTTTCAAGTGATTCATATTTCAGAGTGATTCATATTATGAAATTTTTTCTAATGAAACTATGTATCAAATTTTATAGCATATAAAAAATTCCATTATATATTTTTATAAAAAGTAACAGTAGCCTTTACATCTTTAAACAACATTAATACAACAAAAAACTTGAATATCTAACATACATATATACTATACTAAAAGAGTATACAAACATAAACTAGTTAAATAATTTCAACAAAGATAAATTTTCATCAAACAACAACCAAAAAAGAAAACTTGTTCCAACATACTTCCACATCTACTTATTAAAAAAAAAAACTAAAATATATAAATAAATATATACATATATATAATTTATATTGCATTTGTGTTTAAACTATAAATTTGAAAAACATTTATCTTCTCCTTATAATTTGAAAAACATTTATCCTTTCATTATTATCAACGCCACGTAATTAATTATTGGAATTTAACCTACTTAGACCTAACTAGCCTACCAACCTAATGATATGATTCATTAGGTGTAGCTTATATTTCCAATTACTTTAGTTGTAATGAGTTGGCTTGACTCTTCAATATGTGAATTGCGTAATTAGTCTCAAATCATGGTGTTTTTTACTTAACGAAAAGAACAAATACGAGCACAAGTTTGTCTATTTTATTATTCTTAAATTAAATCTACAACGTGTAAATTATCTATAAATAATATATATGAAAGATAATATATAAACTATAGATTAGGATAACATGACAATTATCTTGCTGGGTAAGGTTTTACCCACCAAGGATTAAACATGGCGTCACCCCTCCATCCACGGTTTAGTTGTTGAGACAGAGCGGTGACTTGTCTTTTCACCATAGCCAAAGCTATTTAATATATCCATGCACTAGAATAAACCCTCATTAAAGTTGGTTTATAAATAAAAGATCAAAATGTGAAATCAATTTGACTCCCCATCATTTTTTTAAAGTGATATTATGATTAAGAAATAAATTTATGTGGTTTGAATATAAAATAGAAAGATGAGAATAATTTTAGTAAGTATGGAGAAAAAAAGTTAGGTAGAACAAAATATGTGGAAGTAAATAAGTAAAAGATGAAGAATATTCTTTTATACAATATATTCATAAAGCTAAAACATGCTTTATATTTAATACAATTAAAATATAATAATCGACGAGGGATAATCAATTGTAATGGAAAATTATATTGAAAATTTAATTAATGTATTAGTACTTTATGATATAATATAATACATTTATAATTTTTTAAGATATATATTTAATACAATTAAAATATATAAATTCAATAATAAATATAGAATCAACCAAATAGTTGTAGTAAAAAAAAATTGCAGTTGGTATAAATTAAATTATTTTAATATTCATACATTTTACTTTTATATAAAGGTGTTGATTATAGTCACAAAATTTTAAATCTTGATATGCACACTAGTCACATGTAAGAGAATTGTTAGAGTAAAAGGCATATTAGTTTTGACAAAAGTAAAATGGACTTCTTCTTAAAGGATTTAAAAAGAGATTTAGCTTTCTTAACATATAATGATAATATTGATTACATCTATCATAATTTTACTACAATCTTTTCCATTACCATTAACAAGTTCTTTATTGAGGTGACTCATAAAAATAATGATGGAACTTTCAACCCTTGGTACGATAATGATTGTAAAATTGTTAGGAAAGTGATTAGAGATGCTCCTAACAAAACCGTAAAGCTTGAAAAATAATTGTGTATAGAGCTCTAATCAAAAAGAAGAAAATATCTTATATAAATAGGAAGCAATAGCATCTTCTTCACTTTTATAAATTCAAGCCTCAAAAGTTTTGGAGGCAAATTCTTGTTTATAAAACGAAAGAAAATAATTTGATCCCCTTAAACAACTCGAATATCTATCATAAGAATATCTATGATTCCCCTGACATCATGGGCACCATGTTGAACACTCATATAAAGGAGGATATATTTTCTTTGGAAGATGTGGAGTTTGGGATTAAGAAACTCGCTAATTAGAAAGTTAGGGACATTGAAGGCTACGAAGCTAAAATTTTCAAAATGAGAGGGTCTCTCCTCATCCCGCATATACACAAACTCCTCAATTTGGCAGTAAAACAAGGTTTTCCTAAGCCTTGGATGTAAAGTCGTATTGTGCCTATCTTTAAAAGTGGGGATAACAACACTTCCTCTAACTACATGACCATTAGGATTAGTCACATTTTAGCCAAATTATATGGGCTCATTTTGGAAAAGGAGATTATCCTTTGGCTTAAAAGCCAGGGTAAAAGAGCTAAAGGACAAGTTTAATTTAGGAAACATCATTCAACTATAGACCATCTTCTTACTTTTATGATCATTACAGAGGAATGTTGCAATAATAAAACTGATCCTTTTGTTGTTTTTTTTTACTTTAGGAAAGCTTTAGACACAGTTCCTCGGGATAAGCTATGGAAGAGACTATAAGAGATAATGTTCCCTCTCGAGTTAAGGGTTGGTGTGACTAGCTTATACAAACTTGTTATTGCCATGCTTGAGACCACGAAGGGTTTGTCAGAAGAAATTAAATGCAATATTGGAGTTAAGCAAGGTGCCCCCTATCCCCCACCCTTTTTGGCATTTACATTGATAAGGTAGAAGGGTGTTTGGAAGCTGCAGGATGTGATGACCCCATGCTCACTAATTTGGCCGTTACTCTTTTCCTTTATGTCGAAGATATCTTTCATCTAGCTATAAGCCATGATGATCTCGACAAACAGCGTAGAATCCTCCAAGATTACTGCTCCAAGATGGGTAGCACTACTAATATTGACAAGATTAAAATCATGATAATTAAATCCAAAAAGTTCAACTATGATAATTTCATTTATTATAATAAATGCTTGGAGAAAGTTTCCTCATACAAATATCTGGGAATTAGCATTCACATTAGCTCAACTAGAATTATAGCATTGAGAAAAAGATAATTGGAGGATAGAAAGCTTATTATGGGCTTTAAAACAATTGTAAGTCGCTTGATATTTGGGTGTGGAGTAAAAAAAAGTTCCTCTTTGAGACTCTCGTCACACCTATTATTTTATATGGATGTGAGGTTTGGGGTTGTAGCATATCTAGAGAATCATAGAGGAAGATTGAGTTGATCCAAAAGCAATTTATAACTTACAACCTCAAGAAATAATCTCTACCCTATCTTCCTTATTGAAGCTAGCCTTTCCCCCACTGAAAGCATGACTATGGTTAGGTATCTCATGCATAAGAAGAAGATATATAACATGGAAGCCATCAGAGGCTCGGTATTTAGCTTAAAAATGAAAGTGCTCATAAATGCTCCAAACTAGAACGATCGGATAGAGCTCATCACTAGGATTCCAACGCAACTCGTTTCATCAAAATCTGAGTTCGTATGAGTAAGTTATGGTCTGTTGTTTGTTTTCTCAAACATGTAAAAAATGTGCAGAACAGTGACAGATTGATGACTTGGTAGTCCAGTCAACACCTCATGAATCTTCAGGGAATATTCTCTAGATTTCAGCCAGTGACATTGTGACAAGTGTCACAATCATATTTGCCAATGTTGCTTGGGAAGTTGAATTTTTTTCCTCCTAATCCTAAGTTTGAAATTTCTATCTAAGGTGGATTATTAATTTTTATGGTGAATTTTTGGGCCAATGGAGAAGGGCCACGTGGCGCAGTCGGAGGCTGCCACATGCCCTCCCCCATGGCATATTATGGTTCAACTAAACACATTTGACGGAGCGTTCCAAATCGGCGGGCAGAGTCAAATCAGTGGGGTTAACTCTTAATATGGCGGATACACACACACACACACACACACACACACACACATATATATATGATAATCCAAAGTTTCAAACTTTGGATAAGGTTTAATGTACCGCACGGAAAAATCTTGGTGCAGGGGTCGGGGTCGAACCCACGACCACCCCCGTGCCATACTACCACTCTACCATCTCCGCTATACCATGGGTCTTAACCCATAATTCCACCATAGATATTTGAAGTTTCTCTGCTCTATGGTTGGGGTTCCGGAGGGGGGCAGCCATGCGGGCCAACTCCCTCCCACATGTCTAAGTGCTCAAAATTGACGGCTAACCATAGTTCCGGAAGAGTTTTTAAACGAGAATCAAAAAGTGCTTATTAGCACTAATTTGTGCTTAAGCCACGTTAATCCGAAGGTTAGCGTTAAAAGCGCTTAGCACTAAATGTGCCCTTAACAACACCTTAACCACACTTAATACTTGCTTATCTTAACTTAACTATGCGCTTATCTTAACGGAGTTTTTGGTAGACCCGCCAAATGCGGGGAATCTCCACTTTTAGTGGAGTTAACTGGTGAACTTCCAGATTTAGTGGAGAAAAACTAGGAAAAAATGGTTTTGCCATAACTGAGGCAATTTTTGACCAATTTTGGCTTAGGAAGAGTCATTCTTGGTATATTTTGATGTTTTGGAGCCATTGGAGCAGGTTGCAGAGGTAAAAGGAGACTGTAAACAACACTTTTGAACAATTGAAGCTAATCCAAAGGCCCAAGCTGTGAAGTTGTACCAAGGAGATGTAGCCCAAGAGGGGTGAACTCCTTCATCAAAAACATGTGTATTTGACTCAGTTATTTGTGCTTGTTGTGTTTTTATATGGTGTTGTTCAGCATTTATTTTCCATACTTTTATGTTCATGAAATACACTTAATCTCATCAAGTTTATTGAATTGTCAATCATAAGCACATGTATAAACCCCTGTATAAGAAGCAAACCAAAGCACTTTCATGTTAAATTTGAAACTGATATTAGCACAACATTTACTAATAATCAATTTCAGATCAAGTTGGTATCATAGCACAAGGTTTCTAAAGGTTATTTGCTTGCTTTTCTTGAGATTGTGCAAGAAGGGTTTTAATGGTTGCAATTTTGTAATGCTTACAAGGCTGAAGTTGCAGAGAGGAAAAGGGAATCTAATGGTTGTTAATCTTGAGATTATGAAAAGAAGAAAGAGAGATGAGAAAGCATCATCTTCACCCAAAGTTCCACTCAAAGCTACACTTGAAGCACCTCAAGTTCTATCTCCAGCAGTTGAGATTGAAGAGGTACAAATTGCACAAGAAGCTGAAGTGATTGAAGAGGTACAAGCATTAGAGGTTGAGCTTGAATCCTTCGACATTAGGTCAGGTGTTGGAGAGACTCATGGACATTCAGAAGAGTAGGATTTCAAGAGAGACTTCAAGGACATTCGAAGAATGGTTAAACTCATGTTTGATGCATTCACTGTAGAAAGAGCAGGAGAAGGTTCTAAGCCTCCACATGGAGAAGGATCTTCATATGGTGAGAATGATGAAGAGAAGAGTTCGAAAGGCAGTGGAGGAAAGCCACCTCCATCTCTACCATCCTCATCCTCATCATCTTCATCAACATCTTCATCTTCCACTTCCACCACAAAAACCACCCACACTCATTCAAAAATCCCAAAAGGAAAAACTCCATTACACAAGTTGGACATAAAGTTTGAACTTCCCATGTACAATGGTGAGGTAAATGCAGAGAAGTTAGATAATTGGATCCATTAATTGGAAGTATACTGTAGAATTCAAAATCTACAAGAGGACGACATAAAGATCCAATTACCTTCATTAAGGCTAGAAGGAGCAACACTAGTTTGGTGCGAGGCAAAGACTCAAGAGGAAATGTGAATTCATGGTAAGATATCCATCTCTTGGGTTGAATTCATTTCTTCCGTTAAAAGACAATTTTATCCATTAACCTATATGCAAAAAGAAATTATGAGTTGGCAAAACTTTAGGCAACTCAAAGGCCAAATTGTTCAAGAGTACACCCAGGAGTTTAGAAAGAGGGCTTTGTTGTTAGGAGTAAACTTGAATTCACAAGACACACTCTTGAAATACATTGGGGGTTTACATTCCTCCTTGAAACATACTATCCTTATGTTTAACCCAAACAACTTAGACGAAGTATGTGTGCAAGCCACGCATCTTGAAGCAAGGGGAAAGAACATTCAAAAAGAGGGTAGTAAAAAGAAGCCATTCAAGGGTAAGGGAAAAGAGAAGGGAGGAAAATGGAAAGGAAAGAAGAATGCAAGCATCAAGAAAGACGGGGAGAAAACTACATGCAAACATTGTTCCAAAGAGGGGCATGATGAAGCCCATTGTTGGAAACTACATCTCGAACTAAGGCCAAAGAAACCAAATAACAAAGGGAAACAAAAGATTATTGCCACCACACAACAAGATCTTGGATCTGATTCCGGAGATGAGACCAAGATTGTAGCCATGGTTAAAAAAGGAAAGGAAGCCATGGCAAGTACTAGTTCCTCAAATAGTCACAACAACACTCCAAATGAAGACACGAGGATAGAATTGTTCCATGTTAGAGTGATTTCAAATCATACAACGATTGGTGCATTGTTTGATAGTGGGTCACAAGCAAACCTAATTTCAGAAGACTTGGCCAAAAATCTTAACATTGAAACCGTACCACATCATAAAACATATCCTTTGGGTTGGATAGTTAATAATTCCAATTTACAGGTTACAAGGAAATGCATATTTCGATTTTCTATTACTGCGAACTTTGTTGACGAAGTTGAGTTAGATGTGGTTCCACTTGACATTTTCGGGATTACCTTGGGAAGTCCACATTTGTATGATAGAAAAGTGGTGTTTTATCACCATGAGAACAAATATCATTTGCTCAAGGATGGGGTGGAGTATATTGTGAGAGCTCATCGCAAAAAACTGAATATTTCTTTAGTTAATGCAGGGCAAATGAAGAGGCTAGTTAATGCAAGTAAAATTTGTGTGCTTCTCATGATCAAGAAAAAGGATGATGTTGATTATGAATCTTTTGAAGGATGTGATGACAAATTAAAATATGATTTGTTTGATGTGGTAAGTTAGCATGGCGAGATGTTTCAAGAACCAAATGGGTTACCTCCCAAGAGGGGAATTCAGCATGAGATTCAACTACAACAAGATGTTCCACTTCCAAATATTGGTATGTATCGCATGTCAATTATGGAGAGTTTGGAAATCAAGAAGAAAATTCAAGAATTGTTGAACAAAGGTATCATACTTCCATGTACTTTTCCATGTGGTTCACCAATCGTTTTGGTACCAAAGAAGGATGGGACTTGGTGCATGTGCATCGATTTCCGTGCACTGAATAAAATCACGGTAAAGAATCGCTACCCACTCCCACGCATTGATGATTTGCTATATTAGTTAAAGTATGCAATATATTTCACTAAGTTAGACTTGCGAAGTGGTTATCATCAAGTTAGAATAGCTGAGGAAGTCATTCGGAAAACTGCATTTAAAACTATACAAGGATTGTTTGAGTGGTTAGTCATGCCAGTCTGTCTAACAAATGCTCTAGCTACTTTCATGAGAGTCATGAATTATGTACTAAGACCATTTCTAGATGAATTCATCATTGTTTACTTAGATGACATACTTATATTCAGAAAATCAAGAGATGAACATGTCATGCATTTGATGTCTTAAAAAAGGAACAATTATTTTTAAAGATGTCGAAGTGCGAGTTTGTAAAGACTTCTTTGGTGTATTTGGGAAACATTGTTGGAGGAGGTGAGTTGAAGATAGACCCTTCCAAAGTAGAGGTCATTATGAATTGGCGCAAGCCCAAAATAGTTACAAAGGTAAGAATCTTTCTTGGGGCAGCCCAGTATTGGAGGAAATTCATTGCTAATTTTTCTTCCATTGCAGCTCTGTTACATGCATTGACAAGTGTCAAAAAAGTCTTCCATTGGGGAAATATGCAGCAAAAAACATTTGATGCTTTAAAGAAAAAGATAATTTCAACACCGGTATTGGCTCTTTCGGATCTTAGACAACCATTTGAGATCCAAACATATGCAAGTGATTATGCTATGGGAGCAGTTCTCATGCAGCATGGTAAGCCTATTTCATTTCATTCTGAAATTTTTAACGGAGTTGTGACTAACTATCCCACCTACGACAAAGAGTTATATGAATTGGTACAAAGTGTAAAGAAATGGAAGCACTATTTGATGCGGAAAGAGACCATTATCCATACCGACCATCAACCATTGCAGTACTTACAATCACAGTCAAAGCTGCATCAATAAAGACATTTCAAATGGATGGAATTTCTACAACAATTTCATTTGGTTATCAGGTATAAAAAGGGAATCTACAATAAGGCAGTTGATATGCTCTCTAGGCCTATTGTAAATTAATATTATACTCAAGCACAATTCAGTTATGCATGAAAGTTACATTGAACAATATGCATATGATAGTGATTTTCAAGATGTGTATGAAAGCTTGAATCAAGGAAACCAAAATGAAGAGTTAGATTATCATGTGCATAGCAATTTTTTGTATCAGTTGGGCAAGTTATGTATACCATAGGGAGAAAGAAACAATATCACAAGGGAGGCGCACACATCATTGATTGTTGGACATTTCGATGTAGGCAAGACAATAACGAATCTCCAAAGGTATTGTTATTCGCCATGCATGATTGATAATGTATCTCGTTTTATTAGAGGATGTTCTTTATGTGCAATAAGTAAGGCTAGTAATAGGAAACTTGGATTGTACACTCCACTTCTAGTTCCTTCACATCCTTGGGAGAGTATCTCAATGGATTTTGTAGGTAGTCTTACAATGTCAAGGAAAGGTCATGATCACTTGTATGTTGTGGTAGATAGGTTCAAAAAAATGTGTCTTTTGATGCCATGTAAGAAAAAAATTACAGTTGAATAAACCACTCATCTTTTCTTTCAAAACGTATGGGTTCATTTTGGTCTTCCTACATCTATTGTAAGTGATCGAGATTCCCAGTTTGTTCGAAATTTTTGGTCAAAATTATGGGACATGATGGACACAAAGTTGAAGAAGAGTACAGAATTTCATCCACAAACATATGGTCAGACTGAGGTGGTAAACAGGACCATCATTCATCTTCTTAGAGGCTATTGCAGCAAACATCTCAAGTTGTGGGATGAACAGTTGCATTACATTCAACATGCATACAAGGCAAAGCATTCTTCCACAAACACGTCGCCATTTGAGACGTGTCTTGGGTACTTGCCAAGATCGCCTTTGGACCTCATCTTTGAGAAAGATGTCACTATAGATGGTCATAGTGACATAGATAAGGCAAGGAAGTTCATTGAGAAAATTCAGTTGGTACATCACACAGTGCAAGAACAACTTGAAAAGATTCACAACAGCTACAAGGCAAGGCATGATAAACACCATGTTGATCATAAATTCCAGGTTGGAGATGAAGTTTTGTTACATATCAGCAAAGAGAGATTGCAAGGGGAAGGTAAAAAGCTCAAGCCAATCCGTTATGGTCCATTTAAAATTATGGAAAAGATTGGTACTGATGCATTTAAGCTAAGTCGTTAATGTTGAGAATTTGAGATTGTTTGAGCCTCCTTTGATTGCTTATCAAGGAGAGCATGTTTAGCTACCATTAATAAATGATTTCTTGCCAGAATATCTTGATGAACTTTAACAAGATCGCATACTTGACAGAAGAATTAGAACTTCAAGGAGAGGGAATGTTGAATACCTTAGAGTGGGAATCAAGGGAAAAAATCCTTCAAAGGCCAAATGGATGGAGAGTGAAAGGGTGAGGGAGTTGTACCCTCAACTTCTAAACAATTGATAATATCTTTTGTGATCCAAAAGGGCTTCTAGTGGGAGGAATGATCAGAGGATCAGTATTTAGCTAAAGAATGAAATTGCTCAGAAATTCTCCAAACCATAACTACTGGATAGAGCTCATCACCATGATTCCAACGCAACTCGTTTCATCAAAATCTGAGTCCGTATGAGTAAGTTATGGTATGTTGATCGTTTTCTCAAACAAGTAAAAAATGTGCAGAACAGTGATAGACTGATGACTTGGCAGTCCAGTCAACACCTCAAGAATCTTCAGGGAATATTCTCTAGATTTCTGCCAGTGACATTGTGATAAGTGTCACAATCAGATTCGCCAATGTTTCTTGGGAAGTTGAATTTTTTTCCTCCTAATCCTTAGTTGAAATTTCTATCTAAGGTGGATTATTAATTTTTATGGTGAATTTTTGGGCAAATGGAGAAGGGCCACGTGGCGCAACCGGAGGTTAACACGTGCCCTCCCCCATGGCATGTTATGGTTCATATTTTTGAATTGTAATGTTGGACCCTAACTACATTTGGAGGAGTTGTGGAGATGTTTTATATTGGCAGACAAACATTATATTGGTGGCAATCTAGCGGAGGCTAACCACATTTGACGGAGGGTTCTAAACCGGCAGACAGGGTCAAATCAGTGGAGTTAACTCTTAATATGGCGGATGCATATATATATGATAATCCAAAGTTTCAAACTTTGGATAAGGTTTTAATGTACCGGGCGGCAAAATTTTGGTGCGGGGGTCGGGGTCGAACCCACGACCACCCCCATGCCATACCACCGCTCTACCGTCTCCGCTATACCATGGGTCTTAACCCATAAGTCCGTGATACATATTTGAAGTTTCTTCACTCTATGGTTGGGGTTCTAGAGGGGGCCAACCGCCTCCCACATGTCTGTGTGCTCAGAACCGAAGACTAACCACAGTGCTGACAGAGTTTTTAAACGGGAATTAAAATGTGCTTATTAACACTAATTCGTGGTTAAGCCATGTTAATCCGAAGGTTAGTGTTAAAATCGCTTAGTGCTAAACGCGCCCTTAACAACACCTTAACCACACTTAATACTTGCTTATCTTAACTTAACTGCACGCTTATCTTAGCAGATTTTTTGGCGGACCCGCCAAATGTGGGGAATCTCCACTTTTAGTGGAGTTAACTGGCGGACTTCCAAATTTAGTGGAGAAAAACTAGGAAAAATTGGTTTTTCCATAACTGAGACAATTTTCGACCAATTTTGGCTCAAGAAGAGTCATTCTTGGTATATTTTGATGTTTTGGAGCCATTGGAGCAAGTTGCAGAGGCAACAGGAGACTTTAAACAACACTTTTGCACAAATGAATCTAATACAAAGGCCTAAGCTATCAAGCTGAACCAAGGAGATGAGGCCCAGGAGGGGTGAACTCCTTCATCCAAAACATGTGTATTTGACTCAGTTATTTGTGTTTGTTGTGTTTTTATATGTTGTTGTTCAACATTTAGTTTCCATGCTTTTATGTTCATGAAATACACTTAATCTCATCAAGTTTATTGAATTGGAAATCATAAGCACATGTACAAAACCTTGTATAAGAAGCAAACCAAAGCACTTTCATGTTAAATCTGAAACTGGTATTAGCACAACAATAACTAACAATCAATTCAGATCATCCAAAAGCAATTTATAACCTGCAACCTCAAGAAATAATTGTAGAAATTTATTACAAATGTATGTCCTGGATTCTCCTAATCTAATAATAATATGCTACTGTTAAATACATAATCGCTTCTACAAATCTTTGCGGAATTTGAAACACAATCGCTAATCACAATATCATGAAGAAAGATAAATCACACATAACACAGATAATTTACCTGGGGAAATATTATAGCTAAAACCCCACTATATTCTATTATGTATTATATCATGTATCATGAAACAATTACATACAAAGCTCCAATCCAAGAGCTCTCAGTACATGAGCTAACTGTCTCACACTGTCATACACAAATTGGCAAGTTCCTTAGCCAATTTACTGTCTCCAGACAGCCTGCCTCCACTATGCAATTCATGATGGTAGAGAACCCCTGAATGAATGATTCTTGCCCGCCTTGACTGCGCAATCCTCGTAGGCATATCCAATGTGTGTGTGGATGCATGTGTGCAACCGAATAATGTCACAACTGATAGTTTACTTCCCTTTCACCTAGAACTCAAGTAGGTCTCCATTGGATCTGACACACATTCAGTTAATAATAGTAAAAACATCAGTTGCATGTGATTTCACTGCTTGTGAATTAATTAATAATTAATTCACTTGATCTCTCACTAGTGTATCTGCAATTACAACTAGCACAACTGAGTTAAACTATTTACAACTGCACAAACTCATGCACCACTGCACTTCCAACTTTGTTACAACTAGAATCACTCTGCTACAACTAAAGTCAACTTGCATGTCCCACCAACCAACCACTCAACTTGAAATTCACTTAGTTAACTGATTTGCGACTTCAGTTAACTATTTCCAAGTGCTCATTGAGAATAGATTATAGTTTATTGTCCAACTAATATTAAGGGATAATAATAGTCGGCATACATCTATAAATAGAGATGCAATCTATAAATAGACATGCATTCTATAAATAGGCATGCACCATACATACATAAATAGACATACACCTAAAAATATCCTGTGTGGGCCCCACCTAGTGTAGGTGCTTAATTTTCACTAGGATCAAGGATGTTGTTTTCGGATGCCAATTTCATTGTTTCTTGTTGCAAACTTCAACATTCCCTCTCAACAAGAAAGGAATGTCTTTGCATGTGACATGCAATTCAATGCATGCGACATGCAACATGCAACTCCATGCATGCGTCATGCAACTCTTGCATGCAACACTTCTCTAGTGTTTCTCGCACATGCAACCTTTGCATGCAACACTTCTGAAACTGAATAGCATCCAAACAACTGAATCCATATAATGCATCTGTCATCAAAGTCTTCTGACTTGTTGCTAGCTACTGCACATGTCAACTGGATCCTTTGTGCTGCTAACATCTGCATCCATGCACTTTGCACTTGTTGCCAACTCTGACATGTGTTCCAATATCTGACACTGTCACTTTGATTTCATGTCCTCCTGACATTTGACTGCATCAATCTAACTGATCCTGCTACTGCTGCTCTGTGGGCTCCTCGTAGCCAGGTTCGATTCATGAGATCCACACCATCTCAGTGAATCCTGCAAAAAATTTATTCTTGGGATTATTCATGCATGTCACCCCACCTCTCACCTGGTGGTATAGTTGTATGCACTCCCTCTGCCCATCTGGCTCGAAATTTCTCTACTGAGTGGTCTCTCCCACTCCATGATCCTCCGCATGTGGCTGATCCACATCTTGAGGTTCACTCTTACCTACATGCAAATCTATCTCCCCCTCAAGGGTCAATTGCATGGCTTTCTTACACTTCCCCATGGTTGGAAGCTCTGTAAAAATCACATCTACATCAAGTCTATAGAGATTCTTCACACGAATCCCAATCTTCTTGACTTTCTTTGTGGCTTTATGTCGAAGGAAGGCTTTACCTTCACTAAAGACCACATCATAGCCTTTATCTTCCAACATTGCAATTGAAACTAAATTTTTCGCTAAGCCTGGTACATGCATTACATCTTTTAAAAAGAAGGGTTTACCTGACTTCCTTTGGAAAGCAACAATACCAATCCCGGTAGCGCTATACGTTTTGTCATCACCCATTTTGAAATGCATATGGAGGTCCTTTTTTAGGTCCCTATATTACTAGTATAGTCCCTTATTGTTGTTAGTGTAACCCCCTTATTGTTGTACCCTTGTAACCCCAATATTGTTATTATTATGCCCTTCCATTATTATTGTTAGGTCGGCTAGGATTATATTGTGATCCCATGGACTCCTATATATAGAAGGAGGTTTTGTCATTTGTATCATCCAAGAATTGTTCATTTATGTAATGTATTGGAGGTTTCCCCCTCGAAGTGGTTGATTTCTAAGGCATTGATCTCTCTGTTCTTCTATTTTTGGAGCTGGTTTCATAACATTTGGTATCAGAGCTTTGGATTCTAGGGTTTCGCTGCTCCAAACAGGTCATTGTGGAATTTTCACTATAAATTTTTTTATACGAAGGTTCAAAAGCTAAATTTTTTACATAGCGAAGCTGAAATCCTTAGGAAAGTCGTGTAAAAATTTCAGATCTTGGTTTGCAATGTTTTCAGAGATATGATTTGTGGAAGTTAGGGTTTTTTCAGGATCCTGAATTTCACCTAAAACAGGTCATCGTGGATGTTTCACTATAAAAAAAATTCTACTAAGTTTCAGAAGCTAATTTTTTTATAGAACGAAGCCAAAATCCTGAGGAACATCGTGTAAAAATTTCAGATCTTGGTTCACAATATTTGTGGAGTTATGATCTGTGGAAGTTAGGGTTTTTCGGGCTCTTAAATTTCATCTCAAAGAGGTGACCGTGGGAAAATCGTCATAAATCTCTCTCTGAGCATTAGATTGGAATTTTGTAAAAAGTGGAAACACATACTTTAGTTTCCTGTGTATCAATTTCGGAGTTGAAGGAGGAAACAGTGACACGTGGCATGTCGTACAAGTTCGCTCTACTGAACCAGTCCATAATTAGGTCATTGTGGGAGATTGGGCATAACTTTGACTTGAAGAATCCAAATCAGGTCAGACCTGTGGAATTTGAAAGAAGCTTCAGAGGGCTACTACAGGGCCGAATTTTAGATATTGAAGATCCACAATTACAGAGATAATTCAGTTTCATTCTCAAGCACACGTGGCATGTCGTACAAGTTCGCTCTACTGAACCAGTCCATAATTAGGTCATTGTGGGAGATTGGGCATAACTTTGACTTGAAGAATCCAAATTAGGTCAGACTTGTGGAGTTTGAAAGAAGCTTCAGAGAGCTACTACAGGGCCGAATTTTAGATATCGAAGATCCACAATTACAGAGATAATTCAGTTTCATTCTCGAGCTCCTTAAAAGCAATAAAGAGGCGTGTATTTATTTATTTTTTCTCCGAATTGCATAAGTCTTGTGTGAAAAATCAGTTTTAATTGATTCCAAGGTCATATTGTAGAATAGATATCAAAATTGGGTTCTAAAATGCCCCCCTAAAAATAATTCAACACCCATTAAGCCTATAGAAGGCTCTACTATGACTCATGAAGAGGAAGAACTGCAACACGACATGTCAAAATTACAAGAGCAAGTGCACCAAATTTTGGTCTCACAAAGGGCAACAAAAAATGAAATGGAAGTTTTGAAGAAAGGCGTGGAAGTTAAGATGGATGGTTTGAATAAAGGCATGGAAGCTAAGATGGATGGCATGGAAGCTAAGATGGATGACATGAAAGACAACATGGAAAACATGAAGAATGATCTAAAATCAGACATGGAAGGTTTGACAAAGTTGATACAAAATTTTCCTAATGGAGAAAAGATAGTAGAGGAAACTCATGATGAGAACAAAATAAATGGTAATCGTGATTTTATGAACTCTAATTTTGGATGTAAGAACCACCATATTCCAAAGATGGATATGAGGAAGTTTGATGGCAAGCATCACGTAACATGGATACTATAGATGGAGCAATACTTTGATCTCAATAATGTGAAAAGCACATAAAAGGTACGGATTACAACTTTACATTTAGAACAAAATACATTTTTATGGTATCGATGGCTTTGCTCCCATAAAAAAAATTGTCACTTGGTCAATTTTTACGGAGGAAATGATAGAACATTATGAGGATACAAAGAGAAACACCTTCTTTAGCCAATTGATAAATCTCAAACAAAAGGGTTCAGTGGTGGAGCACATTCAGGACTTCCAAAAATTGAATATAAGGGTAACTGATATTCTAGAGGAACACAATATTGATGTCTTCATAGGGAATTTAAAGGATAACATCCAACATGAAGTTTGCATTTGGGAACCTGATTCATTGGAGAAGGCATTCAAATTGGCAAGAAAATTTGAATATAAAATTATGGCGACAAGGAAGCCTACCACTCACATCTATAAAGATGGAAGTGTTGCTACTCCTAGACTTCCACAACCTACAAGGTTGACACCACAAAAATTGGAAGGAAAAAGAGCAAAAGGGCTTTGCTACAGTTGTGATAGAAATTACACTAAAGGTCATAAGTGTGCTAAGAAGAAATTATTTTAAATAGATTGTGAAGAGAAGGAAGAAAATGAACAAGAAAATTTAAAAGAAGAGGATATACACTAGGAACCAACCATAGAAGAAGAAGAAATGAGTCTGACCAAATCATGTAATGCATTGGCAGGTATTACCACTCCTCAAACTCTCAAGATAGAAGGACATATCAAGAAGAAAAAGGTAATAGTGTTGATTGATTTGAGTAGTACCCATAATTTTATCCATTATAAGGTAGCCAAGAAATTGAATTGTTTCATATACCCAACACCAAAATGTCAAGTGATGGTTGCAAATGGAGGAACTATAAATTTCTCTGGAAAATGTCATAATGTCAAGCTAACCATTGGGGAATATGTATTGAATAGTCCAATGCTTTCGATTCCAATGGGAGGTGCTGATGTTGTACTAGGAGTACAATGGTTACAATATTTGGGGACAGTAGCTTTTAATCTTCAAGATTTTTTCTTGAAATTTTATTCGAAAGGAAAGGAAGTCGAATTACGGGGTATCGTAGGGAAGCCGAGAAAGATAATAAGCTCTAATGTCAAGACAAATCTTCTGAAGAAATAACAGCAAGGCGTAATTGCACAATTATGCTCACTAGAAGTTCCAACATAAAAATCATATATTTCTCCAGATCTCCAAAAAGTCTTGGACAATGATTCCAAGGTGTTTGAAACTCCCAAAGGACTCCCACCTATTCGCGACCATGATCATGCTATTCATTTTATTCCAAGAAGTGTCCCTCCAAAAATCAGGCCTTACAGATATCCCTATGTCCAAAAGAGCGAAATTGAACGTATGATTGCAGAAATGTTAGAGGCTAGTATAATTCAACCTAGTCAAAGTTATTTCTCTACTCCAGTAGTATTGGTGCACAAGAAGGATGGATCATGGTGCATGTGTCCAAATTATAGGAAGCTCAATAAGCTCACTATTAAAGATAAATTCCCCATTCCTGTGATTGATGAATTATTGGATGAATTACATGGAGCAATTTATTTTACCAAGTTGGATCTTCGTTTAGGATATCATAAAATTAGAATGAAGACGAAAGATATTCTGAAAAAAACATTTCGAACTCATGAGGGTCATTATGAATTTTTGGTCATGCCTTCTGGCCCTACCAATGCACCTTCTACATTTCAATGGTTGATGAATTCCATTTTCAAACCCTTAGAAATTTTTTGCTAGTATTTTTTGATGATATACTAATATACAACAGGTCTTGGATGGATCATGTTCAACATGTTGACATGGTGCTCAAACTATTGGAGGAGAAACAACTATATGAAAAAACATCCAAATGTTTCTTTGGAGTACAAGAGGTCGAATATCTGGGTCATATTGTATCTCATGATGGTGTTAAGGTAGACCCTAACAAAATTAAAGACATTAAGGAATGGAAAGTCCCCACAACCATAAAGCAGTTGCGAGGTTTTCTCGGGTTAATAGGGTATTATCGCAAGTTTGTTAAGAATTATGGGAGAATATCAACACCTCTAACAATATTATTGAAGAAGGATTCATTTTCATGGACTCCTGAAGCAACGAAGGCTTTTGAACATCTTAAAGAGGCAATGTTCCTAGCATCGGTCTTAGCTACGCCAGACTTCACAAAAACCTTTATTGTGGAATGTGATGCCTCAAGAAATGGAATTGGTGTTGTTTTAATGCAAGAAGGAAGACCCATTGCTTTTGAAAGTCGTCCAATGGAAGGAAAGTATTTACAGAAAGCTATTTATGAGAAGGAATTGTTGGAAATACAACATGCACTAAAGAAATGGCGACCTTACCTAATGGGAAGACACTTCTAGGTAAAAACTAATCATGATAGTCTTAAACAATTTTTGGAACAAAGACTGTCTTTAGAAGATCATAAAAAATGGGTCACAAATATGTTGGGTTATGACTTTGAAATCATCTACAAAAAAGGGAAGCTAAATTTTTTCGCAGATGCACTCTCAAGAAAGGATGAGGAGGTGGAAGCATTGCTTTGTGCCATTTATATTATCCAAGCAAATTGGATAACCGAAGCAAGGGATGAATGGAAGAAGGACGAAGAAGTGTGGACACTCATTCAAAAGTTGTAGCAAGATCCTAGTACATCTGATACATTTAGTTGGAAAAATGATTCCTTATGGTACAAAGATCACTTATATATTTGTAAGAATTCTCAACTAAAACAAAAGATCCTTTTGGAATTTCACACTTCTCCTTTAGGAGGACACTCAGGATTTTTAAAAACTTACCACAGGGTGAAGAAATATTTTTTTTGGGATGGCCTTAAATTTGATATTCAAAAGTTTGTGGCGGAATGTTTGGTTTGCGAGCAAAATAAAGTTGAGACAATTAAGACCCCAGGTCTTCTACAACCTTTATCCATTACAAGTCAACGTTGGGAGGAGATTTCAATGGATTTTATCACAATTTTACCTAAGTCCGAAGGAAAGCGTGTCATCATGGTGGTAGTTGACAGACTTACCAAGTATGCACACTTTTGTGCATTATCTCATCCATTTAAAGCAAGTACAGTTGCTACTACTTTTATGGAAACAATTCAGAAGCTACATGGAAACCCAAATATTATTGTAAGTGACAAAGATCCCATTTTTACTGTAAATTTTTGGACGGAATTATTTTCTTGTTTGGGTACTCAACTAGCTCATAGCTCATCTCATCATCCTCAATTCGATGGTCAAACTGAGATAGTGAATAAATGTTTGGAAGGATATCTTTGTTGTTTTGTATCTGATAAGAAAACACAATGAGTCAAGTGGCCACCTCTCACTAAATGGTGGTACAACACTTCCTTCCATACTACATAAAAAATGACCCCATTTATGGCACTTTATGGATATCATCCACCGTCCATCACATCATCTTTACGAGAAAATTCTAAGGTTCAAGAAGTGGAAGATCACATAGAGCATCAACAAGAAGTTCTCCAACTCTTAAAGGATAACCTAAATTTGGCACAAAATCGAATGAAACAATAGGTAGATCAACATCACAACGAGAGTAGTTTTGATGTAGGAGACTGGGTATTTTTACGGCTACAACCATACAAACAAATGTCCCTTAAGCAAGCTAAGAAAGATAATAAATTATCGCCAAAGTACTATGGTCGTTATAAGGTGTTGCTAAAGATTGGTATTATGTCATACAAATTGGAGCTTCTTACTTCTTTGCGAGTGCATCCAGTTTTCCATGTTTCTTGCTTAAAGAAGGTTATAGGTGACAAACTTCCAGTTCAAACAATATTGCCAGAACTTGATGAGGAAGTAAAAATCATATTGGAACCTAAATCATTCATGGAAACAAGAACTTGACAGCCACAAAATCGATCAATTTCAGAGTATATCATCAAGTGGAAGAACTTACCCATTGAAGATTCTACATGAGAGGATGAGAATTTTATACGAAAGCATCCAGAGCTACTCAAGCGTCGAGAAAAACACTTTTTTGAAGGAGAGGGGCATGTTAGGTCCCTATATTACTAGTATAGTGCCTTATTGTTGTTAGTGTAACCCCCTTATTGTTATTGTTGTACCCCTGTAACCCAAATATTGTTATTATTGTGCCCTTACATTATTAATGTTAGCTCGGCTAGGATTATATTGTAATCCCATGGAATCCTATACATAGAAGGAGGTTTTGTCATTTGTATCATCCAAGAATTTTTCAATTAGGTAATGTATTGTAGGTTGCCCCCTTGAAGTGGCTGATTTCTAAGGCGTTGATCTCTCTGTTCTTCTATTTTTGGAGCTGGTTTCATAACATCCTTCTCCTCCAAGCTACTGAAAATTTCTATGTCTCTCGTCATGTGGAAAGATGCACCACTATCCAAGTACCACATACAATGTATTGCACTTGACACCATGCATGCAATAAGTGACAAGTCAAGCTCAAATTGCGAGGCAAGGGCCTCATCAGCTGCAGCTCCAACAACCATCTTGTTCTTCTTCTTTTGTGGACAATTTGTGGCAATATCTCCATGCTCGTGACAGTGAAAACACTTCACTTTGGACATGTTGTTCTCCTTGAAATCTTCATCGGCCTCATATTTAGAATGGAATTTCTTCTCCTTCCCCTTCTTCGCCTTGGCATCCAAAGAACAATCCTCTTCATCATCATGCTTTGATGAAGAGCCATCTCTGGTGTTCCGCCTGAACTCCTCCTGCACCAGATCCAACCACAGTCGTTCCCAATCCAATAATTTTTCATGTCCGTTGATAGAGTCTTCATAACTGTGCCAAATCTTAGGAAGTCCCAAGAGGTACAAGCTCACCAAATCATCATCAGCAACACTTATTCCTACACTCCCAAGTTCATCCCGACATTGGAAAAACTTTGTTAATTATACCGAATAGTGTCGTTCTTTTCCATCTTGATCTTCCTGAGTTTATCTTTGAGTGCCAATTTCCTATGGTTGTTGCTGTTTTGGAATAGATCCATCAAAGCCTTCCACATAGCATATGGTGTGGCTTTCCCATGGAGGCTTGAGACAATGTGGTATTGTACTCCCTCCAACAAAATCCTCCTCGCCTTTTCCACTTTCTTTCACCATTCATCAAGATTTGTAGCATCTGCAACATCTGGCTTAGGAGCATATTTTTTAATGAATTCCTTCAAGCCATTGTATTTGAGTACTACCTCCATCCCGTCCTTCCAAGAAATGTACTTCGAGCTGCCCTCGAGTGCATACTCTAACCTGAAGCCATTGAAGGCCATTTCGATCTTGAATCAACTATAGCACCAAGAAATCCTTTCTGCAAATTCGAATTATTTCGACCAACAAACTTAGCTCCTGCTTCAAAATTGCAATCTCCTGTGCTCCGATACCATGTAGAAATTTAATATAAATACATGTATGTCTTGGATTCTCCTGATCTAACAATAGTATGCTACTGTTAAATACATAATCGCTTCTACAAATCTTTACGGAATTTGAAACACAATCGCCAATCACAATATCATGAAGAAAGATCAATCACACATAACACAGATAATTTACCTAGGGAAAGCTTATAGCTAAAAACCCCACTATCTTCTATTATGTATTATATCATGCATCATGAAATAATTACATACAAAGCTCCAATCCAAGAGCTCTCAGTAAATGAGCTAACTATCTCACACTGTCATACAAAAATTGGCAAGTTCCTTAGCTAATTTACTGTCTCCAGAAAACCTGCCTCCACTGTGCAATCCCTGATGGTATAGAACCCCTGAATGAATTGTTCTTGCCTACCTTGACTGCACAATCCTCACAGTCACATCAAATGTGTGTGTGGTTGCATGTGTTCAACCGAATAATGTCACAACTGATAGTTTACTTCCCTTTCACCTAGAACTCAACTGGGTCTCCATTGGATTTGACATGCATGCAGTTAATAATAGTAAAAACATCAGTTGCATGTGAGATCACTACTTGTGAATTAATTAATAATTAATTCACTTGATCTCTCACTAGTGTATCTGTAGTTACAACTAGCACAACTGAGTTAAACTATTTACAACTTGCACAAACTCATGCACCACTGCACTTCCAACTTTGTTACAACTAGAATCACTCTGTTACAACTGAAGTCAACCTGCATGTCCCACCAACCAACCACTCAACTCGAATTTCACTTAGCTAACTGATTTACCACTTCAATTAACTATTTCCAAGTGCTCATTTAGAATAGATTATAGTTTACTGTCCAACTAATATTAAGGGATAATAATAGACGACATGCATCTATAAATAGACATGAAATCTATAAATAGAAATGCATTCTATAAATAGACATGCACCATACATATATAAATAGACATACACCTAAAAATAGCCTGTGTGGGCCCCAACTAGTGTAGGTGCTTAATTTTCACCAGGATCAAGGATGTTGTTTCTGGATCCCAATTTCACTGTTTCTTGTTGCAAACTTCAACAATAATCTCTACCCTATCCTCCTGATTGACGCTAGCCTTTCCCCCACTGAAAGCATGACTATTATTAGGTATCTCATGTATAAGAATAATATATACAACATGGAAGCCAAGAAGTTCCCCAAAATTGTTTCTAACTCTAGCCAAACCCCCCACCTCTGGCTCAAGCAAGGGTGGCATAAGGATGCCCAGTCTTGGCTAGACCATTGGGGAGTAAAAGAGGAGATCGTCTTGGAGAATAAGGACAATATTAAAAACATTGTTACTTTCAAATTTAATGAAAAGTTATGGGAAGATAAGGAATTAAAGGGGAAAAGGAAGCTAAGGTATTATAGGGAGGAAATCAACCCCAATCTTGATAACCAAAATTATCTCTCTGTCTTGATCAGTGCTAAGAATAGATTGAACATTGCCAAGATAAGAATTAACTCTCATGAGCTTCAAAGTGAAATCGGGTGTTGGTTGATTCCCAAAACACAGTGGGATGAAAGATCCTGTCAAAGAGGGTTAAAGATTGAAAGCATTTTCTCTTGGACTACCCAGCTCTTACTCACATTCGTTCTAATTTTCAAAATCTTTGTCACGCTACCAACCTTCTTGACTTGTTAAGTCAACAAAACTATAGTGAGCTAAGAACGCTTCTCTCCCTTCTTCTCAATTATAGAAATAAAATATTAAAGAATCTCAACTAATCTCTTGCTTTCTTAAGGTCTGATAGACCATGTTGGTCTTAGTGGATGTTAAACATCGTCATCATCATCAATTTTATGCAACAATCATTTAAATTGATTAATTAACTCATTACAAATTAAAAAAAAAAAAGAAATTATTTGATTAATTAACCAATTATAAACTTACATAATATTTATTAATTAATAGATGAAATTTTTTTGGAGTGTATTTGCTTATTGGTTAATTAATCGATTATAAATTTATATAATATTTATTAATTAATCGATGAAAAACTTTTGGGGTGTATTTCATTTTAGAGAGTATGTTTTGTAAAAATAAAAGGTTTTTGGTTCATAATTTTGATTTACATGTGTTCATGTTAGAGATAAAGGTGGTGTACTTAGTAGTAGTAAGAATTGATTATGTTAAACGGGAGCAAAAATTACCCAAAAAACCCTATCTATCAAGCATTAAGAGGCATCAAATATATATATATATATATATATATATATATATATATATATATATATATATATATATATATATATATATATATATATATATATATATTATTCTTATTGAATGATAAAATTTTATGTAATTGGAGTGCTACAGTTGTAATATATTCTAGTTTTTTTGTGTGATGTATATATGTACAAATGTAATTGTTTATTTTTTCATATAGATATATAGATATGTAATTATATATTTATTTTGTTATCAAGCATATGACAACATCCCCGTTGCTGAGATGTAAAGCACTTCCCAAACAATTATGATATATCAAGCATTAAGAGGCATCAAATTTCTTAAAGTATATTTTTATTATTATTTATTTCCATGTTATGTATTAATTACTTCATATTAAATGATAAAAAATTACATCTTAGGAAATTTGATCATGTAAGGTGCCTAATATATTCTAGTTGGGTTTTTTTTTAGCTAGGTTGAGCCTAAGTTGGGGCTAACCCAAGTGTTGGATGGAAAAACGATCTTCCTACCAATGGGATATTATCTACCAGGTTTGTGTGAAGCTCGATCAAGCTTGGACACCCCTTAAGATAGTTTAAGTCCCCCAAAGGTGGCTCCCATCCTCAACCCCTCTCCATGAGATTTGAACTTGTGACCTAGTGGGGACTAAACCCCACACAATTGGTCTACAACCCATGGGTATAATAGATTCTAGTTTAAGAGATATTTACACTAATTTGTTTTTAAGTTGTTGTGGTGTATATATGTACACATGTAATTGTTTATTTAGTGTTTTTTTTGCCATATAGATATATACATATGTAATTTTATTTTATTTTATTGTTATCATGTATATGACAACATCCCCCAACATCCCCCTTGTTGAGATGTAAAGCACTTACCAAACAATTATGAATAGAATCTAAATCTTTTTTGTTTAATCAACTACGAATAGAGTTTAATGTAAAGCACCTCCAAATCAATTATAAATAGAGTAAATTTTTTTTCTATCAATTATTATTAGAGTCTAATCTTTTTGTTTATTTTCAACTAATAAAACACAATAATTTTTCTAATTTCATTAATAACCCTTAATCATATATAGCCATGAGGTGTAGACCATATTGTTTGTGTGGGGTTTATGTTGAAAATGGCAACAAGAAATCTTGAAAATGGCATCAAGAATTATTTTATTTTAATTTTTCCTTGAATTAAATTAGAAGAAGTTGCAATTCCACATCACATGACAACTTGTACGAGTTAAATAAATTAGGAAGACCTAGATAGTTCAGTTAATTCTAGTTGAATGTCAAACTAGAGGCATGTAGAGTTCCTCCTACTTTTTAGGAGCCCTGGCTGAGTTTATTTTGAGTTGTAATTAATTAACATAATTTATTTGAGTTAAAATCAATTTAACTAGTTCTGACTGATAGAGGAACTAGTGAGAGGTCAAGTGAATTCAATTATATTTAATTCACATGTAGTGATAAATTAGATAACTGATAATTCACTCAAAAATAACTCATGCATGTCAGTTATGAGAAATACCCAGTTGAGATTGGAGTTAAAGGAAAGTGTACTATCAGTTGTATAATCATCAAATTGTAAAGGTGGTGCATCGAGTGAGAGGAAGAGAATTGATGTATTGCGCAATCATTATTGGGGAATTTCCTTGTTAATAGGGGCCTAATTCCCTAGGAAACTTTGAAAAAAAATAAGGATCCTTGAGGCCAAGAATTTGGTAAGTATTGAACCAAGATTGCCTAGGAATCAGTGAGAAAGACAAAGATAGTGTAGAGAGATCTCATGCCTGAGAGAAGCATTGTATTGTTCTCACGTTTTCTGACTTATGAAATATACAGATAGTGGGTTTTTAGATGAGGCTTTCCCTAGATAAATCTTTGTGTTGTGCGATTGAAATTTTTTCTCTTTCTTGTTTATGTGATTGTGCGATCGTAATTGGTTTCCACAATTTGTAAGGTAGATTCAAGCATTTTATTTTAGCATATTACAAATATCAATTTAGATCTCTGTGGATTTTCTAAATGGTATCAGAGCATGAATCACAATAGAAGAGAAGACTACGAGTTTGTTCTATGTAGGTGAATCGAATTTGTATATCTACTCTTTAGGACTAGCAACAAAATCAAGATGTCTTTCTCTGGATTGAGACTTGAATGTGCCCTTGAGGGTAGCTTGAATTGCATATCTTGGATAGACAGGATGGATGTAGTGTTTGAAGACAACGGGTTGGAGGAATTCATAGACAATGATATTCCTAAGCCCGCAACAACATATGCTCAAGATCTAGCAACATGGAAGAACAACGCAACAAAGGCAAGAAGGATTTTGTTAGAAGGAGTTCAAGATCATATTGTCTCGAACCTCCATGGAAAGTCAAATCCATATGCTATATGGAAGGCCTTAAGAGATTTGTTTTAGAACAACAATGACCACAGGGAGTTGGCACTAAAGGACAAGCTCAGAAAAATCAAGGTGGAGGGCAACGACACAATACCAAAGTACTTGACCAAGTTCACCCAATGTCGGGATCATCTTGGAAGTGTTGGTGTTACCGTTTCCGAGTATGATCTAGTGAGCCTAACACTTGTAGGCCTTCCCAAGAGCTGGCACAACTACCAGGATTTGGTAAATGGGAGGGAGAAGCTACCAGTGTGGGAGCAATTGTGATCAGACCTGGTGTAGGAAGAGATTAGGAGAAACACCAGAGACGAGACCTCTTCCAAAGAAGAGGACTTTCCATTAGCAAAAAAAGGAAGTAAATCCAAGGGAAAGAAGTACTAAGGTGAAGAGGGCAAGAAGAAAGAATTGTACAAAATCAAGTGTTTTCATTGTCACGAGTTACGACACTGTGCCACAAAATATCCATAGAAGAAGGCAAGAAACAAGGATTTTGCAGTAGCAACAACAGGTGAAGCTTTAACTTCATAATTAAAACTCGATTTCACTCTCATTGTATGCATGGCAAGCACTGTAATGCGATGCATGTGGTATCTCGACAGCGGTGCCTCGTTCCATATGACGGGGAATAGAGTCCTCTTAAGTTACTTGGAGGAAAAAGACCTCAATCAGAACATAGAGTTTGGACATGACGGGAGGTATAACGGAATCGGTATCGGTACAATTACGTTTCAGAGGGAATCTCTCTCCCCCTCTCAGACTTACAGATGTGTTTTTTGTTCTAGGACTAAAGAAGAATCGTATTTCCGTCACGGTATTGGAAGACCGTGGCTACGATGTGATATTTAGTAAAGGAAAGGTTTTCCTTAGACACGTCGCCATGGGAGGGTGAAGCAGATTGACGTGCGAGTCAAGAAATTTTATTCTCTTGAGGTCGAAGATGCATGCAAAGCTTTGAGGAGCAAGGCAAAGGTTAGAGACTTGATGGTTGAGAGGGGACATGAACTACCTCTCAATATGCAACCTCGAAAAGTTGTGGAGCAACCACAATTGGAGAAGTAGAGAGGAGACCTAATGGATACATACACTCAAGCAGAGGCCTCCAATAGGGGGAAATTTTGAGCCAAGTGGGCAAAGGGATCACATGCATCCATACCTCTAAGTGAGATATAGGGCGATGTGAAGCAATATTCCCAGGAGTGTAGAAATTTGGGCAGGGTCCATTAATATGTCTTTTCTCATGGACAATTACCTTGCTAGGGGGCCCACAATATACAGTGGCAAGATGGATCAATGTCAGTTGATGCAGTCAGATGTCAGAGTGACAGATGTAGAGTTGGCAACAGTGCAGATGGCACAGTTCAGAGTCAGCAGCAACACAAAGTTTTCAGTAAACAGTGCAGTAGCTAGTAGCAGTCAGAGACTTGTTGAAAAGTGTAACTAGGATCGATCTTCATGCTGACTATGTAATTATGTAAAGAATAAGACAATGATAATAAAATGTACTTTTTTGTACTTGTTTCATGTGTTTCATGAACAAGATTTTATTATATAGGTTATGGACTTCTTCTTGATGTCTTCTAGGTTTTTGTCTTCTTCTATAATTAAGTGTCATAGACATGAAGGATTTAGTTTAGATGTTTATGCTCCAAATACCTTGTGAAGAAGCTCTCAACATCCCTCATATAAAGTTGAATACAAGTTCCAAAATATAGTGAAGACAACCTTCAACGATGATGAAGAAATGCCTCATGAAATGCTGAAGAAATTACACCTCAAGTCGGCCTACAGATTGTGTTAAAGTCGGATGGAAGGTTGGCTTATTAACTAAATGCAACAACTATAAATACCCAGTTGAAATGTGCAAAAAAACAAGGAATTGCAGATTCATCTCAGGAAAAAGTGTGGATTAAATCTTAGGAAAAAGTGTGGATTAAAAGACAGGAAAAAGTGTGGATTAAAGGAAGGATGGAGTGCGGATTACACTAAATCTAATGCATATGTCTCCAAGGATATAATGCAGATAAAAGACAGCATATAAGTGTGGGTGAATGACAGTAATATATGGAAGATCAAAGTGAATAAAGTGTGGATCTGAGTCAGAGGTGCAGGAAGGAGATTGTGGTAGAATACAGGAAGGAGATTGCGGATAAGAGGGTACAAACTGTGGATAAGAAGGTATAGATTTCAAACAACTAGACTGCAAGGCACAAAAGTGCAGATTGATGCAACAAGACTTCAGATTAATAAAACATAATCAAGAAGATTAGTGCAAGGATAAGTTGTTGTTATATTAGTGTTAAGGGCAGTTGAATTGAAGAAAAAATTAGCAGAGGTTGAGACAGTGATTATATGGAGAAGAGGCAGTAATAGTGAGGAAGGTAAATCTATGATTTACCTTCCTACAGTTTGAGCAATTCAACCACAGGAATATGCAAGGTGAAGATCAAGGTCTCTAGTACCTATGCAGAACTAAGCTAATTGGTGAAAAGAAGAATCAATATTGAAGAAGCTGGACCAAGGTCTTGGAAGCATATCTAGGTCAAGGGTCTAATTTTGGGTCATGGCACTTGTCATTTGAAGATCTATAAGAAGAATTCTTTGCGGGTTTTCCTCTCCAAGAGGGAGAGGTTTTTCCCTAGCTCTAGGAGCCTAAATTTTGTGTCTTGTGCATTTTGATAATTGACTTGATGAAAGATTAACTAAGCTAAAAGAAGAGAATACATGAGTAACACAAGCAAGCTCACAAGTAATTATCAAGAAGAGAATTTGTATTAATCACCAACCCTCCAAATTCTCAACATGGTTTCAGAGCCAAGGTGTTGAACACAAGGGCTGCTTGTTAACAAAGACACTCAAGGAAGCATAGATCAAAATTTGGGTTGGAAAGTCAAATCAGTTTGCAAGGAAGACTATCTAGCTACTTCAAGATTCAAATATACCAACATTAAAGGAAACCCTTGACTTGATTTTCAAACATCATCAAGGAAGCTGCAAGCCACTCTACTCAAGTAAGTATTCATGACCCTATCTGTCAAGATGCCTTATTGTAAAGAAAGCAACATGCTGGTTGGGTCATCAAACTTTAGTTCATGGAAGAAGAGGACAAACTTTAATTTAATTGAAGACGAAGTAATGGACTATATCAAAGGATCTATTGTTCAACCCCCAAAAGAAGATGCTCCAGCCCATGCTAAGTACATGAAGGGAGAAATTAGAGCCCAAAGGATTCTCATAGAATCCATTAAAGACTCTCTCATTCCCTATGTATTAAAACTAAAGACTGCAAAACAAATATATGAAAAATTGGTGGATCTATTATTTGTGAGTACTGCAGGAGAAGCAATCTCTCTGAGACAAGAACTATAAAAAATGAAATTATCAAGGGAAGAAGGAATCACTCCATACTTTATGAGGATTTCTGAGATAAGAGATCAACTGCAGGAACTAGGAGAAGTAATGTCTGACATTGAGATGACTACAATGGTGCTGAATGCTCTACCAGAGGAATGGGGAAACTTCACTTCTAGTTTATACAAGAAGAAAGAAGCCACCTAATTCCATGATTTATGGTCTCTGTGTAAAATAGAGGAAACTGTAGGTTTTAACCCTGAACAGAAATTATCTACACACGAATCTTATAACAGAAAATAAACAATAGCGAGAGCATAAAACATAAAACAGATAAACACAGAGATTTTCCCCTGGATCCCAAATCGGGACGACCAGCTTGATTTTTCACTATATTCCTTTTAGTGTTACAACACACATATATATACATGCCGAAGCATACATAAACCCCAATCCATAAACCCTGGATTAGAACATAACCGTAGTTCCCTTGACCGGATCTACAAAAATACCAGGGGCTGAAAACCATCGTACCCCAATACCATGTGCAAAACCATGCACAAAACCATGGACGCGGACTACCCGCCGGAAATTAAGGAACCAAAATTTTTGCCGGGGCGCTGCCCCAGACCCCGACAGGGGGGGCTACCGCCCCCCCTGTGACCCCCCCATTGCGCCCAACGCAAAGGGGGGGCTATCGCCCCCCCTCTTACCCCCCCCACGCGTGCTTAGTTGTGGAAAGAATATAACACATACCCAACAGAAACAAGACTAAAAAACAAAGCTGATATAGGACCAAGTGACGAGAATCATGCCTTTGCAACCTCATACAGGAAGAAAGGAAGATTCGAAGAATTTGGCCCTCAGAATAAGAGAAGGAATTTGGACAACATTCGATGCTTTGGATGTAATGAACTTGGGCATTATAAAAGAGATTGTCCTAAATCTGGAAAGGAAAAGAGGAAAAAGGAAGAAGCCAATGTCACAAATTAAAGGGAAGAACCTGATGCTAAAATATCTAAGGAAGAGGAAGCGAGAGATCTCTATTATGATTGAGATCATCTTTCGCTTTAAGTGATCTCTGATTGGTCATAAAATAGTATGATAGGAAGCAATGTACATTAATAAGCATTTCGATAGAAGCATGGAAGGAGCTCTCGGTGAAATAACTTTTGGAAAAACCTCTCTGATTACATTACTAAAGTAAAGTAGTCATCAAGATCACAGGTCATCATGGAAACATAATTCTGGAGGTGATGACATA
Organism: Pinus albicaulis; assembly: GCA_034641835.2. Classification (NCBI taxonomy): domain Eukaryota; kingdom Viridiplantae; phylum Streptophyta; class Pinopsida; order Pinales; family Pinaceae; genus Pinus; species Pinus albicaulis. Next base: position 292,938,371 of record CM076577.1, on the reverse strand, counting down.
TTGATGGGGCAGGCTAAAAGAATGAAGCCTTTCATTCTAGAGAAATTTCTATAGGATGACTAATGGAAATAAGTATGAGGTATGTGTATATATATGCTGATATTGGATGCTGTGAAGTCATGTCATATGGTTGCAGGTAATAAAATTCCATATTTAGAAGTATGATCTATGAAGAAGGACCTCTCAGTGCACTGACAAATGAAATCAACATAATATGTCCTCATAGAATATGAGGTAGTTGTATAAGACCGAGAAACTAGAAAATTTGTAAGTTCCTGGGAATGGAGAATGTGCAGAAAGGAAGAGATCATGAAATGCAACCATACCAAGAGGCAATTATTATCCAGAAGCCAAGAAGATGTGACTAAGAGATCTCCTGGGAAGATATGTAGACTCTGATGGAATTCTAGTAAAGAAGAAGACCCTTGGAAAAACATATCATTAGGAGATGTGTCAATCTGAATAAAGGATGCCAATGCCTATAGGAAGATGTCACAGTGAAATATCATCACTGAGGTAATTGTTGTTTTAAAAGTTCATATGTATATTTTTATCTGGATGAATTGGTGCAGGGCTGCTAATCATGAGAAATGATGTATGATCCTTGGATATGATTCAAAGGAAAGCAACATGCCATAAAGTGGATCAGATAAGGAAGTTTGTTGAATCATTTTCTGATAGATGACATGAATCGTGGATGAAAGTGATGGATGATCTTTGCCCTATGAAGCTAAAAGTTGAATATTCATCAATATCGAAATCCATGACATCGAGGGCAAGAATTCTTCATGAGCAGCTGGGTGTCTCATCATTGCTGCTAGATATCCCTAGTTAAGAGGGAGCATGGTAATAAGTTTCTTACTTGGAAGAAAACTTGGTAATTCCTAATAATGAGCTTAGGTACATTCCTTGTATAGGAATGAGTACATTACCTTGTGGAATAGGTCCTCCCTGGTTGAGAGGGAGAGATAGACACATCGTTTTGGTCTTCACTTGGGAAGACAGAATGGAGGATTGGGTAATCATCTGGCATTCAATACTCTTTGAGAATGTGTTAGAGCATTCAATATAAGAGTAGTCAGGGACCAGTATTATTTGAGGGCTAGCTACCTAAGAGAATAATATTCCAAGAAGGTCATACTTTAGGAACACCCGGGTGGAGTATGTACCTTGGAGAGACAATGACTATGGTGTCTATAAGTCACGTGTCTCACCAGAATTATAGCCCATTATCTCGTTGAGAGATGGGGATGTTAGTCAAGGCCTTGCACTAGGACAATGCTGGATGATAGGATGTTATATAGATTCGATTACTAATCCAATTCTTCTTATGATAATATTTAGTTTGAAAGTGACCATGTACCTGTATGAATACCTCCCTAGTTAAGAGGGAGTGTTGAAAAGTGTAACTAGGATTGGTCTTCATGCTGACTATGTAATTATGTAAAGAAGAAGATAATGATAATAAAATGTATTTTTGTTGTACTTGCTTCATGGGTTTCATGAACAAGATTTTATTATATAGGTTAGGTTTTTGTCTTCTTATATACTTAAGTGTCATATACATCAAGGAGTTAGTTTAGATGTTTATGCTCCAAAGACCTTGTGAATAAGCTCTCAATAACCCTCATATATCATTGAATTCAAGCTCCAAAATATAGTGAAGACAACCTTCAACGATGCTAAAGAAATACCTCATGAAATGCTGAAGAAATTACACCTCAAGTCGGCCTACAAATTATGTTAAAGTCGGCTGGAAAGTCGGCTTATTAACTTACTGCAAAAACTATAAATACCCAGTTGGACTGCGCAGAAAAACAAGGAATTGCGGATTCATCTCAGGAAAATGTGCGGATTAAATCTCAAGAAAAAGTGTGGATTAAAAGGCAGGAAAAAGTGCGGATTAAAGGAAGGATGAAGTGCGGATTACACTGAATCTAATGCAAAAATATCTAAGGATACAGTGCGGATAAAAGACATCATATAAGTGCATGTGAAAGATAGTAATATATGGGATATCAAAGTGAATAAAGTGTGGATCTGAGACAGAGGTGCAGGAAGAAGATTGCGGTAAAATACATGAAGGAGATTGCGGATAAGAGGGTACAAAATGTGGATAAGAAGGTATAGATTGTGAAAAACTAGATTGCAAGGTACAAAAGTGTGGATTTATGCAACATGTATTCAGATTAATAGAGCAGACTCAAGAAGATTAGTGCAAGGATAAGTTGTTGTTATATTAGTGTTAAGAGAAGTTGAATTGAAGAAAAAATTAGCAGAGGTTGAGACATTGATTATAAGGAGAGAAGGCAGTAATAGTGAGGAAGGTAAATCTATGATTTACCTTCCCACAGTTCAAGCAATTCAACCACAAACATATGCAAGGTGAAGATCAAGGTCTCTAGTACTGATGCCAAACTAAGCTAATTTGTGAAAAGAAGAATAAAGATTGAAGAAGTTGTACCAAGGTCTTTGAAGCATATCTAGGTCAAGGGTATGAGTCTGGGTCATGGCACTTATCATTTGAAGATCTAAAAGAAGAATTCTTTACAAGTTTTCCTCTCCAAGAGGGAGAGGTTTTTCCCTGGCTCTAGGAGCCTAACTTTTGTGACTTGTGCATTTTGATAATTCACTTGATGAAAGTTTAACTAAGCTAAAACAAGAGAAGACATAAGTAACACAAGCAAGCTCACAAGTAATTATCAAGAAGAGAATTTGTATTAATCACCAAACCTCCAAATTCTCAACAAGACTCTGGTGACAGATGTATCATATTGATCGCGATAGATTTCGTTTGGATGCTTTTCAGTTTAAGAAGTTGTAGTATCAACAACACTATAGAGAATTTTTGCATGTATAACATTCCAAAGGTACCGTATCAGGATAGTGTTATGCGGAATTATGAATTACAGATAAAACACATTCCCTAAATGTGGTGCTATGCATTTAGAACAACATATGAAAGACTTTGCAGACACTTTCTCTAAGAGTAAATAGACACACAGAAAGATGGAGGAACTTGTGATCCAAGTGCTTCCTATTCTCCTTCTGTCACTCTTGCTATAGCTTCCAATCCAACTTAGATCACCAAACTAGTTCCTGCAAGTATAAACACTAAAAAACAAAGAGATTGCAATATACAGATGCCCATTTATCTTAATCAGTTAAATCGATTGAACATGAAACATATATATCAGTTAAGAATCCATCATATGAAAAACATAAACATAAACATATACATATATGGGAAAATGAACAACAATATTTATTAATGAGTAGAAGGGGGAGGTTACAACCAACGATCAATTTGATGTCACCAGCTCCAACATCATCCCAGCCTCATCACAATCAACATCTCACCAACAACATATCACGCCTACCACTCTCTCAATTGAGAATCCAACAATATTTCTTTACCAAATTTCTCCCTTTTCTAGCACTAGGAGATGTGCTCAATTTATAGGGAAACTGAAGGTATTTTCTCAATAAATGAATTTCTAATAATAGTCAAGACATGTTCCCAAGCTCAGAGGTGTTATATGGACACTTGGATTCAAAGTTTGACATATATGGACTCTTCTAGAAGGCACTGGCCTTGTGGAGATTCCCATTTGACCAATGCACTCTTGAATGTTGGGAAGTGCTTTGCAAAGAACCCTTGAATGGAGGTAATTGCATATGCAAATCAGTTAGTCCTTTGAGAGGAAGCATTGGTGAGCTCATAAGTGATATAACATATACTTAAAACCTTGGAAACCTTGCAATGGAAGTCATGAATGGTTTGTTCTTGTCTTAGGGCATGTAGCAACTAAAATGATAAGGGATGATAGAACCTATTTCATTAATCCCGGGGATGATGTCTAGTTTGACCAGGTCATTGGGAATGATGCCCAAATTGACCTATAATAGCTGCCCCCTAAAGCATGAAGTTAGAATAATAACAATATTTTTTAATGAGATGCTTTACGACGTGATGGGATGGAACTGAAGCGAAGTGGGAACCTGCATCAATATTACAACACATTACGTCATGATTAATCCTCTTGATCACAAATTGTTGAGGGAGGCATTCCCATGCTCAACATATAAACTATCTAATAACATGTACATAGTGCAGAAATTCGTCTACATTGGAATGTTGCCCAATACAGACATACCTACAGATATATGCCCATGTTCGGATGACGATATGTATGTAAGGTTACCGTACAAATGATGTGTACAGCAATCCTAAAATCGCAGCCCGGATGGCTGAAACTAGATCTGGGGTCTTCTTATCTCATTCACTCGATCGTTCAGGTACAAGTCTAGCCATGCGAATATATGACTCGTAGTCGAACATGGTAAGACAACATTTGATTACCAGCCAATGATGTGAGTTGTTAACAAACGCGAGAGAACCACCATTGATGTTAATGGATCTCATGGTACTACAGTACATATCGTAAGGCGTGAATAGATGATTGGATGTTGAACGCCAAACAAAATCTTTCGGTCAAAGGTCCGGAAGCGAGGATATTGTCGATGCTGTAACAAGCCTCATGGTACTAGAAGATGATGTTTCTAAGTGAACTTCCTGGATGATGATTTGACGTCGACAGGAAGCCACTTTATTGCGAAATGGGAGATACTAATTTTAGAGACAAAATGTGACTTGATATAGAAACGTTCAGGGATGGCTGTCATGAGAATGAAGGTTTATGAGTATTGCAGAAGGATGAGTATTCACTGGATGACTTCTCTTGAACATATCAGCGACACTAAGATGAGTTGTTAGCATTGACCCAAAACCGAAGTGAAGGTATGATGGACCATAGGTATGAATGAACCATCAAGAAGATTACCAAACCCAAAAATTCACGATGATGGAGTGAAGTGTCATGTTCAAGAGCGACCTGCTATGGTAAAAGTTCACTTTATTTTCCCAAATTTTCCCCGGTCAATTGTCGACCAGTACCTCTTTATTTTTTAACAAGCTTTAGGAGGATAACATATGTTTGATATATAATTCAACCGTTCGGGTGAATAATGTATCGCTATTTAATAATTTAACGAGTCTAGCGATGAATGAAACTCGATTCTTTCCATGATCGACAAGCCCATCGCTATTTTTTGTTTTAACGAGCCTAACGACAGTGACATCTTGATACTTTTTCATATTTAAAGAGTTTGAAAAATAGGATGAAAGAAAGCTCCATAGGTACATTCGAAAAAAGTATAAAGCAATATATGAGAGAACATCCTAGCCATGTTCGACTAAGGCATTCCTTTTTTGTAAATAATCTATCTCAGTCCAGAAAAAGGGTTAAACTTAAGAGTCTAAAAAGAGCTAAAAGAAGACTCCAGGGGCTCCTTTTTTGCTGTTATCGAAGCCTGAAAAAGAGATAAAAGTGTGCTTCAAGTCCTTTTTCATTTTTATCAAAGTTCGAAAAATAAAGATAAAAGTATGCTTTGTGGTGAAATCATTCTTGAATAAATGTGCATGACTAATATGCTCATCAGTTGCAAACCTGTTCATAACAACATCGAATGGATTAAAAATACCTGTTTCATGATAAAAATTGAATAAAATCATAGTCACTGCAATAAATATTATTTGCAAATAATCAAATGACTAATTAAAAGATTTTTACTATTCATTTTTACCATTTGAAAGTTACCATTTGCATTTTGGAGCTCTGAACCTGTTTTTTCCCCTGAACTTTAGTTGTTGATTGCGATCGATTATGTGGATGGTTTTCATCGCCGTTTGATCCAGGTTGGTGCCATAAACCCCCTCTTTCCTTCAGTAGTCATTTCATTGCAAATTTTTTAGGGATTTGGACCCTTTAGGGTAAATTATTTTTCAAAAGAGGGCAACGCACCCCTGGGCATCGAAAACTGCATTGGAATGCACTCAAAATGAAGCCTAGGTGCATATACAACGCATTGTCTATTGACCAAGACTACGTTGGGCGTAATTCTTATTTTTTACTCTTGCATTATACCCAAATTTTGTGATGCAAGGATTCTGGGTTAAATCAGATCCTTGCATATAAAACAATAAACACTTCCTTCTCCTCTTAAATACTTAAGAAAACTCATCAAAACTCCATTTGTTACAACTTCAAATATACATAACCAAAAGAGAGCTTATAAAAAAATATATAGATATATAATAACATAAGAAATCCTCGGCCAATTATTACAATGGAGAGCCTCTCCCGGCTCTTGGCCCTTTATAAAAGCTCTCAAATCATTCCTCACTCTCTCTGAATTCCTCACTTCTCACTCACTGTCTCTTTGTTTACACCCTCATACAACCCTCTTATTTATACAAAAATAGGAATTTATTCCATTCCCTAAAATCCTCCACACAAATCTCAACTAAATTTAATTTAGATTTATTCTAGTTTTGGGCTCAACAAAATCCCGTATATATAATTCCTACTCTTTATATTATCTGCCTAATCCCATTTCACTCATATCCTTTAATTATTAAAGAATATATATACAATAATCCTCACCTTTACATTTTCCTCCTAATTTATTAAAATAAACAATTTAATTAATAAAATAATTAAAATATCTCACCACCCTTATTACATAATTAAATAATGAAAATTTGTCTTGGATGCTCTTGCATCATTTTGCCTAAATTTTTGCATGAAAAGGAGTCTAATGAGTCTTATGGTTATGTTTCAGGGATTCATCGGACTAGAATGACGATTACTTGGAGAGAAAGAGAGCATGAAGAACAAAACATTATTGCCCTTAATGATCCGGGTTATTAAAGTACTTCCGCTTTTTAGGTATGAGGCAACAAATGGAATTCCTTGTTTGTGCATGGGATCCGACAATTGAGTCATTTCACATTAGGATAAAAGTGGTTCCTATTACAATGGAGGACATATATTTTCTGACAGGCTTGTCAAGGAGAGGCTTACCCATTTTTCTCTCAGGGTCTGCTCTCAGAGGAGAGACAGTGAGAGACTATATTTTGCAGCATTTCTATCCAGGAGTAGAGCCTAGCAAGGATGGGAAAATAAACATCTATGACGTTTGTGATTTGCCTTTGAGAACCGTCTTATTCACGATTGCAAAGCTTGCTGGTACCGTCACTCTACATGTAGCAAACAGATCTTATATGCGGTATGTGCTAGAATGTATGGAACCAACAGTTTTCAACTGGGCTGAATTTGTACTCTCTCAAATGAAAGAACAATTGAGCAAGGAAAAGGGAGGAAGAAAGAAAAACTCTAGTTATGTTTTGATACTCATTTCTTTTGCCTTAGAGCGGATTCCACTGATGCAGCCTTAGCATGTGACACTAGGTGTGTCTAACTTGAGAGATCCGAGGATGCAGAGAAGGGTAGAACTGATGGCTAGACATGCAGGCCAATCGTCCATCGTGTTCTCGACTGCATTCTTCGCTTGGTTCAGGAAATAGATTATCTCCATCGATGAGAATGCATATGCAGGCATTGATTTCTGAGGAGATCCAAACTTAGCTTTACCAAAAGGTGCTTAGTGGGGCCCCCAATCGGTAAGAATGTTTTGACCATGTTTTTTGATTTTTCTAAGGTATATACATGTTTTTGTATTTTGAGGTTTTCCCAAGACTAAACTAAAGTTTTAATGTAATGCAGATGTGGGTTGAGTTCAACCAATGGAGGAACCAGAGCATGGAGCGGATGAGCCAGCAGAGAGGGCTGTCGGGAGAGCAGTCCTTCACGATTTAGACATGGTTGAGACTCTTGTTGAGCTTCGACAACACATAGAAGGGTTGAACTTCGAGATTCCAGATTGCAGGATCGAAGAGTTACCCATGCGACTACAATGCCACACTATTGGCGTTCCTAACCGTTGGATGCAGTTACTGCGTAAGATAGCTAGATCGATAGCATGTTACCATGAGCATCACTAGTTTACTTTTGACATGTTGCATATATTTTGAGGTCAAATCACCAATGTGTCTTGGGCACAAATTTTTGTAAAAACCTATAACTATCTATTTATTTGATTTCAGTGTTTTCCTATGTTTATTGCACAATCCTGTTCAATTATGTGAATGTATCTTTACATGTGTTGCAAATGTCTGTTTATAACATAATTCATAAATGAATCAGTCAATGTGTTCAATTTTTTAGAAATGTGTTGATATTGAATAAAATCAAAGTGTTTTTCCAAAAGTCGAACTCTTAGGAACATACGATGCAGTGTTGGATTTCTAACAGTATAAACACTAGTAAGTTGTAATACCACAAGTTGTGAGTCTAACCTTATGATGATGCAATTAATACCAAATGAAATGGCATCAGAGAGAAGTTCGATCAACGCACTATAATTAGCGATATTGTTTGTCGATCTACCAATACAAATCCCTTGAAAACTCACTAACTCGCCGTTTAGAGCGAAAATGGCCCACGCTACAGAGGATGGATTCTGCGTACTACGACTAGCAACATCAGCATGCCCAACAAATGGTTCCATATATATATATATATATATATATATATATATAATACAAAAAATTACTATGCTCATGATTAAGCATAGTAACGTTTCAGATACAACCCATTTCGGGGCTACGCCAACGGAATTCATCGTAATATACCAACTCATAGGCACCCTTAGCAAGAACTCTTTTGATAATATAGGGGCCATGCCATAATGGCTCAAATTTCCCTGTACCTATTACATCAACTTCCTGATCATAAATAAGGACCAAGTCACCCTCTGAGAAAATGCGAGGCTGGTCATGCTTGTGGTATTGCGCCTTTATACGTCTCTTATGCGCTTCGTTGGCCAATTGGGCTTCACGACGCGTTTCATCAATATGGATGAGGTTAAAAAGAGACGCTTATTCATCTAAGGTCTCAGGTAACAAGTTGATTGCAAGTTTTAATGACGGTATTTCACATTGGATTGGAAAGATAGCTTCTAGACCATACACCAATTGAAAGGGGGTAAATTCGATTGCGTTTCTCACTGAGGTTTGGTACGCCCACAAGGCTGAGTACATGATCAAATGCTAGTTTCATTTATGAACTCCTATCATTCGTTGAAGCATCCGCTTAAGAATATTGTTAATAGCCTCAACTTGTCCATTTGACTGTGGATAACAAGCAGTATAACTATCATGAGACAATCCTAACTTGGCAATCAACTCAGTCATCATCTGATTACGAAAATTCTTACCATGATCTGTGACTATAGCCTGTGGGACCCCAAACTGTGTGATGACATGATTAAAGAAAAATAATGCAACTTTTTGTCCTGTGTTGTTGAATTTAGGCATCGCTTCGGCCCACTTGGTAAAGTAGTCTACTGCGACAGTAATATAACCATGCCCCCTGGATGAACGAGGGTTACAGGTCATGAAGTCAATGCCCCATTTCGAAAATGGTCCCATAGAGACAACAAGTTACATTGGCGCTGGTGGTTTGCATATTTTACGATCAAATATCTAGCACGAATGACAACTTCTGACCGCGAGGATGGAGTTGCGAAATATGGTAGGCCAAAAGTAACTGGTGCGAAGTATCTTCTACGTGGTAGCATATCCAGACAAGTCTCCACCACAAGCCCCAACATGACAATAATTTAAAACTTTTTCGGCCTCCTCATGAGTGAGGCACCTTCTTAAAATTGTATCGACACCATGATGATAAAGTGTATCGCCGACGATAAGATAATCTTTGGCTTGGTATCGAATACGTTGCTGGTCAGAGCGAGAGGTATGAGGCCAAAAATTCTGGGTCTGGAGATAAATGATAAAATCTCCATACCAAGGATCAGATGATCCGATCAGAAACAGAGACTCGTCAGGAATAGATGGTTCCAATGTAGTAGTAGTACTATCAGAGGGAAGGTCAAAGAGAAGATCAACCAAAACTAAAGACTTCTTTGACTTGGATTTGATGAATTCCAAATCAAATTCCTGCAAAATGACAATCCATTTTGAATACTTTCCCCCCAGCAATTGATGTGATAAAATGTAAGTCGTAGGGTTGCAATCTGAAGTGACAATGGTCTTCCGTAACAGGATATAGTGGCGAAATATTTGGACAACTTGAACAGCCGCCAAGGCAAACTTTTCTACGTAAGAATACTTTACTTCAGTATTTTTGAGATTACGAATCAAATAATAGATCGGATGTTCTATCCCAGTTTCTACTTGGACGAATACCATAGCAATGGTCATATCAGCCGCGATGATATATAAGAAATAATCACTCTGATAATTGGGGGGATACATTAATGATGCTCAGACAAGAGTATCCTTGAAAACATCAAAAGAATCTTGTGCAAATTGGTCACAATGGAAGGGAATCCCCTTTTTCAAGATTCAAGTAAATCCTTTAGCCATTTCGGCGTAGTTGGGTATGAACCTCCTTAGGAAGTTAGCCTTTCCTTGAAGTTTCTGTAACTGAAGCAAATTTGATGGCGCAGGGAAATCAAGAATGGCTTGGACCTTCAATGGGTCTATTCGAATTCCTTCTTTTGAGACGAAGAATCCTAGAAAATGACCAGAACCAACACAAAATAGAAATTTATGTGGATTGAGACATATTTTGTAGTGTCGGCAGCGTAAAAAGATAGCTCTCGAATGCATCGAGTGATTAGTCTAATTTCGTGAATGCACAGGTAAATTGTCTAGATAGGGTTGAACAATGTGCTTGATGTCATTGAAAGCATAATCCATTGCTCTCTGAAAAGTTTCCCCAGCGTTCTTTAAACCAAACGGGAGTTTCCTATAAGTGAATGTGTCCCAGGGACATATGAACGTTGTCTTATATTGGTCCTCTAGGCGGATATTTATTTGATTGTAGCCAAAAAATCCGTCCATGAATGAAAATATTTCGCACCCGGCACAATAGTCAATAATCTGGTCGATAAAGGGAGTAGGATAGTTGTCTTTTGGACAAGCAAGATTGACATCCTGATAATCAACGCACTCTCTGATGGCTCCTTGTTTTTTCATAATAGGAATGATGTTGGAAACCCACTCAGTTAGCGGAACAGGGTAAATGAAACCAGGACGCAAAATTTTTTCAACTTCTGCTTTAATGACAATGACCTTCTTCGGATGAACAAGACGAAGGCGTTGACGTATCGGCTTGACATAAAGATACATATTAATAGCGTGTTCAATGATACTAGTATCAATGCCTGACATTTCCTCGTAAGAAAAAGAAAATACATCACGGAATTCACGAAAGAGAGAGTGATATGTTTCTAGTTCTGATGGAGAACAAGACACGCCGACATGAATGTTTTCTACAACGTCGGGTTTGGTCTAAATATCGATAGAAATGGTTTCTTCAATATTTGACAAATTTCGCTCGGAATTGATTACATTAACAGGAAAAGAATTCGAAAAGAAATTTTTGATCGATGGGTGATATAGTTCACTAAGACTACCTTATTCATAATTTGGAAGATGGGAATGATGATGATAATCTTCCCATGGTTCTCCTTTCGACATCATTGTTTCCAAAATATTCTCATCTGTCAAGAAAGTTGAGGAAAAAGGATCATATGGAGTACCATAATTTAATGAATGATCTACCCAAACGACTGGCGATGATGATTTCGGATTCGCCGCCCAAGACAGATAGATTGATTGCTATTCTAGCTCAATAGGGCTGGGCGATAGAAACTCATCCAACATAACAATTTTAGAATCATCCGTACTCTTCCTTAAGCCAGATGGAGTGGAGGAGATCATGTGGTAGGTCTCTATACTTGCAATTTCTACCAACATTGCAGGCGGTGGTAATGCAAAGGTTCCCATGAGAGTGGAATCCTTTAATAGTCCTACATCAATGTTCTAAAGTGAAAGTTGGGGTACGTGATCTAACGGAACACTTCCAGTTACCTAGGAATTGGAGGCAAAGAAGGATAGCTGATTGATGACTGTGATAACACCTTTATGTGGAAAGGCGATCATTCTAAAATATGTAGAGACGATCGCAGTCATAGCATGTACCCATGGCCTTCCACGTAGAATATTGTAGTCAAGGGGTCTGTCAACAACCTCAACTTCAACATTCACTGTTTTTCCCCCTAGTTCAACATGCAGGTTATTGATAATACCGCAAGGCTTATATGTACGTCCGTCGAAAGCTTTCAACGTTGTTGGCGATTGAGATAGACGCAGCGAGAGCCAAGTGAATTCCAACAGTTTAGAGACATAATGCACATAGATTCTCCCTCATCAATAACATTACGATGAAAAAGGTGATTGAGAACATTCAGTTGGATGGATAATGCCAATTCTATTGGTATTTGCAGCACATAGCCCGTATGATTAAAGACAATGAGATTAGAATCAGTGGGATCAATTCCACCAATTGCCGACAACAAAGCCTATTTTTGGGAGGGACAATTTTGTAGCACCTCAAGGATTGTCAATTTTGAACAGCTTTGGCTCGAGGATTAAATGTTGATTTATGAATGAATCCCTTTGGTGGTTTGATTGTCAATTCAGGAATAGCAGGTGGCGGTATTGATTCCGTGGACGGATTCATGGTCGAGGTAGTAGGTTGATCAGTAGCCTGAATACCATAATCTTTATTTCGTGTTGACACCAAAACATCTGTTGATGGCTTCGTGATAGATAGCATAATCACTTGGGAACTAGAAGCTGGATCCATAGCAACCAAATTTGTGTCCAAATTCAGAAACGGATCTGTCAACACAACTGACGCATGTGAGGTCTTAACCATTTTTGAGACTTCAGCACGGTGAGGACAATCCTGAACAAAGTGTTCCTCATTACAGATTATGCAAGGGTAACAAGGTTTCTGATTTCCAGATGATTGATCAGATGATCTTTCCTGTGGTGTAGAAGTTTGATTTTTGTTTTATTTCCCTTTTTTCTTACTTCCGGGTTGCTTGTCACTTTTACCCTTGTTAGATGACATGGCATGGATTTTGGAAGAAGGCGCAGGATCATATGCCGCAGTCTGATGTGTGCTTGCAATACCAATCATATCGTCTCCAACATGAGAGTCCTTTGATGGAGGGGGAACAATAAAATTAGATCACGACGAGTTAGGAATTTTCTCATAGAGCGTTCCAGACTGAGTATAAATCAAGTCTAAATATTGGGCACGAGAAATGACCTGCCCTTTAGTGACAATGCCACCTTTAGCCACATCCTCAGTTATAGATGGTAACAGGGACTTAATGAACCACTCAACAAGGAGCTGATCAAGAACAAATGTATTAAACATTCTATGACGACAATGCCACTCATGAATATGATCAGAAATGTGAGTAGCATTAGTTTGTTTAAAATTAGTCAAGAGTTCTATTCTAGTTTCATATCGTATCAGTAACTAGAAGTGGGTCAAAATGGCAGTAGCTAGGGTAGTGAAATTATCAAAAGAAGCTCTTGGTAACTCAATGTACCATTTTGCGGCCAGAGCAATGAGCGTACACTGGAAAAGAAGTAGTTGAATAAAGTCATCATTCAGGGAGTTAGATGAACACCACAAATGATAAGTCATAACATGAGTCGACAGGTCTTCCCCAGGGTTTCTGTTGAACTTAGGAATATCCGAGGGTAATTTATGAGGTATCATCGGCTACCAAGGAGCATAGTTGATTAGGTCATTGGTGAGCCGGTTTAAATCTGATAACTCTAAAGCTGCAAAAAAGGGAAACTGTCGATTGAGATCGGGTTGAGCATAACCAGGGTAGGATGGAATTTCCTGGGCAACAGGCCTTTGAGCACTAGAATAAGGAATCTCTTACTGGTAACCTAGATAGGGGTTATTTTGATAGGCAAATGCTTGAGGATTCTGTTGACCAAAACTTGGGTATGATACTTGTTGAAATGAAGGTTGTGGCATTTGCGCCTGTAGCTTCCAAGGGTTCTGTCCACCAATATTATAACCCAAATTAGGATAACTTGGATTCGGTTGAGGATAGGTATAACCTGGTTGTGGCTGCGACATCCCATAATATGGTAATCGAACTTGTGAATAAATGATTCCAGATATATGTGGTCGTTTTAAACCAGCCGAAGGAGTTGGAGCTTGAGGGCCCAATACTTGATAGTATTGAGTTGAAGGACCCAGCTAAGACAGTTGATGTACAACAATTTGAGTGTGTAACATGGGTAAGATGTATTAACAAGTGGAGTTGATGTGGGTGAAACAGGTTGAACCGGTTGATATGAGTGTACAACCATTTTTGGTTGGATAGGCAGAGTGGGCTGCCATTGACAAACATTCACTTCGACATTAGGTTGACCAAATAACGACAAAGTACCATCAAAATGGGTGACCATAGGTCCCCCCCCAACATGAGGAGTATAATAAGACGAAAAATATTGTTCTCCAAATGCATAGAGTCCAGTTGAGATTATACTGGATGGAATATACCCAGATGGAATAGCTTGATATTGCCTTGATGATGGATATAAAGGATGAAGCCATTCAATACTCACTATAGGTTTACCAGTTAGAATACCAGACAATGACATTGGTGAACTCCATGGATTTGAAGATGCACCAGAGAAAATTACAGTTAAAGATATATAACTGAATGGGACCATAGGGCCACCATGTAAATATGACTCTGGTGAAGTTGTGAACATTGACGAGGTAGCGAGAGTAGGTGTTGTCGCAATTGGAATAGATGGTCTAGCCGAAGATGTTGGTTCAGGCATGGTTAATTAACCAAATGTATACCCTACTGGATCGACGGGAACTCGAATAGACACAAGGTCAACAAAAACAGAGGCAGGTGATTGAGGAAAAGACTCGTACAGGTAAAGCTCCGCCCCAAAATGAGTTGGAGTTAAAGGTGTTTCGTCTTGTGGTATTTCTTCAATTGAAATTAAACCAGGTGGAAGGATTTCACCGTCAGGCCCAAAGTATATTTCAGGAGGTTGACTGTGCGATATGGGAAAATCAATGGCTACAATAGATTGTGGGGCGACCGATACAGGAACAACTTCTAGTAGTTCGACTTCGGGATGCAGATGTTCTGGAAAAAAAGGGATAGGATCTGGATCAACTTCCAATTGAACAATGTCGGGTTCAAGAGGTATGGTCTCATTGATTGGATGGATCGTGACCATGGGTAGCTGTGAGGACTCCATCTCGACAACATTAGATGAAACAGGATTCATAGAAACAACTTGTTCTGACTCTGGTATATGTGAAGATGATACTTCACTAGAGGTACTGATGGTACTAGTTTCTGTAGAGCGATGTTGCCTTCGCCGACTAGAAGTGGTTTCCGGTGGTAAAGGTGGTTTCAATGCAAGTCAACGCGAACGACAAAGAAAGGGATGTTCTTCTTCCATGATGTATGATTTATTTTATGACCAAAACAAATAAACAAAATAAAAGGGTAATTCTAGGCAAAAGGTTTACCAAGAAACTATGGATTGCAGAATACCTCCTAGAAAACCAAGAAGTATGGGCAAGCAATCTCCCCGAATGTTGTGTTCGGTGTATCACAATTTACAAGGCGACCAAATCGGTTCACTATGGATGGATAGCAACCTAAAGTTGTCATCCCAAATATACCCGAAGTTACGTGGAGGCCCAAGTCCGTATTAGCGCTGTCTAATGCGAAACCGCACAGTGAGAGCACGCCTTTATACTTTTCGTACTATAACACCGTTCGATATACCCGAAGGTATGTGGACGAGCTATGATATAATTACATATGTGGAGTTAGGTATCACACTCGAAATGTATCGCAGACAATTAACGACAATTGCTATGTTTTATGACGCTCGAACACGTCTCTAGCCTAGACCTTCTAAATGTTATTGTTATGGTTCCAATGTTTTTTTAGGTAAATTGATGTAAATTTTAAGTTGATCTTGTTTATCAATTTTCCTTTCAAGGTTCACAATGATGATGTGATGGAAATTCCTAAAATGCAAACTAAAATTATATTAAGCAAACTTTTCAATTTTAGCTTTTTCAAAGAAAATCCTAGCTACTAAAGGAAGAAAGAGCAATAAGTTTTGAGAGCAAACAACAAAGAGCACAAATTGATATGCAACTTTCCTAACTTGTTCCCATGCAAAATACACAATTCACTATATGAAAATGCAGGTTTTTCTTTTCAGTCCCCTTAATGTGAATGCAAAAAAGAAACTATATGCATCAAACCAACAAAAAACATATGTTTTCTTCTTTGAGAAACGATGAATTTAACAACAATTTATCTTTTAGGAAAAAGAAAGAATGGAACTACAATTTTTCCTATAGGAAACAAAGAATTTAATGACATTTTCCTTTACGAAAACAAATGGATCTAATGCAGAAATAAAATACTTTGAATTTGATTTATCAATGATAAAGAAAAACACTTAAAGAGACATTGAACAAACTTACTTTTCAAAGGAGGAAGAATCAGGCAATTTGACTGGTCTCTATGAGGTATCAGACAATTTAAAAAATAGCAAACAAAAGGCTGAATATGATAGCAATGACAAATTCAAAGGGAATTTGGTTGGCTAAGGGGGAAACACAGTCTCTAAAGGGAGGCAGTGCATTGCAAAGCACCCCTAAGTGGGAGACAGTGCTCTGCAGAGCACTATGTCTTAACCAATAGTGTGTTGGGTGCAACAGAGATTCAAAATTCAAGCTACAAAACACACTTATAATGCAATTCTTTGATTCAAAAGTCTAATAATTGACAGTAGATGCTACTGGGTGGAAAAGCAGAGGCAAAAACACTGGGAATGATAAGGAAACTCCCTTGTCGAGTCACCACTTTGTGATGCAGAATTATCAATTACGGATAAAACACATTCCCTAAATGTGGTGATATGCATTTAGAACAACAGATCAAAGACTTTTCATACACTTTCACTAAGAGTAAATAGACACACATAAAGATAGAGGAACTTACTTGTGATCCAAGCGCTTCCTATTCTCCTTCTGTCACTCTTGTTGTAGCTTCCAATCCAACTTAGATTGCCAAACTAGTTCCTGCAAGTATAAACACTAAACAACAAAGAGATTGCAATATAGAGATGCCTATTTATCTTAATTTGTTAAATTGATTGAACATGAAACATATATATCAATTAAGAATCCATCATATGAAAAACATAAACATAAACAGATACGGATATGGGAAAATGAGCAACAATCTTTATTAATGAGTAGAAGGGGGAGGTTACAACCAACGATCGATTTGATGTCACTAGCTCCGGCATCATCCCGGCCTCATCACAATCAAAATCTCACCAGTAGCATATCACTCCTACCACTCTCTCAATTGAGAATCCAACATCATTTATTTACCAAACTTCTCCCTTTTCTAGCACTAGGATATGTGCTCAATTTATAGGGAAACTGAGGGTAGTTTCTCAATCAATGACTTTCTAATAATAGGCAAGACATGTTCCCAAGCTCATAGGTGTTAAATGGACCCTTGGATTTGAAGTTTGACACATATGGACTCTTCTAGAAGGCAGTGGCCATGTGGAGATTCCGGAACAATGAGAATTTCGCTCCCATTTGACCAACACACTCTTGAATGTCATGAAGTGCTTTGCAAAGCACCCTTGAAAGGAGGTAACTGGATATGAAATGCAGTTAGTCCCTTGAGAGGCAACATTGGTGAGCTCATAAGTGGTATAACAAGTGATATAACATATACTTCAAACCTTAGAAACCTTGTAATGGAAGTCATGAATGGTTTGTTCTTGCCTTAGGGCATGTAGCAACTGAAATGATAGGGGATGATAGACCCTATTTCATTGGTCCTAGGGATGATGTCCAGTTTGACTAGGTCATTGGGAATGATGCCCAAATTGACCTATAATAGATAGAGCTGAATTCCTTTCTTGTTGAGAGGGAGTGTTGAAAAAGGCAACTAGAAATCTTGAAAATTGCATCAAGAATGATTTTAAATTAATTTTCCCTTGAATTAAATTAGAAGAAAATTGTAATTCCACATCACATGACAACTTGTATGATTTAAATAAGTTAGGAAAAATTAGTTGGTTCAGTTAATTCGATTTGAGGTTCAAACTAGAGGTATTTAGAGTGTCTCCTACTTTTTAAGATCCCTGGTTGAGTTTATTTTGAGTTGTAAATAATTAACTTAATTTGTTTGAGTTAAAATCAATTTAACTAGTTCTAATTGATGGAGGAACTAGTGAGAGGTAAAGTGAATTAAATTATATTTAATTCACATGTAGTGATCAATCAGATAACTGACAATTCACTAAAAAATAACTCATGCATGTCAGTGATGAGAAAGACATAGTTGAGATTAGAGTTAAAGGGAAGTCTACTAGTAGTTGTATAATAATAAAATTGTACAGGTGGTGCATGGAGTCAGAGGAAGAGCCTTGATGTATTGCACAATCATTATTGGGGAATTTCCTTGTTAATAGGGGCCTAATTCCCTAGGAAACTGCGCAAGGAAATAGGGATCCACGAGGCAAATAATTTGGTTAAGTATTGGATCAAGCTTGCCTAGGAATCAGTGAGACATACAAAGATAATGTAGAGATCTCTCAAGCCTAATAGAAGCATTTTACTGTTCTCATATTTTCTAACTTATGCAATATGCAGATAATGAGGTTTTTAGGTGAGGATTTCCCAAATAAATCTTTGTGTTGTGCGATTAAAATTCTTTCTCTTTCTTGTTCATGTGATTGGGCGATCATAATTAGTTTCCGCAATTTGTAGAGTAGATTCAAGTATTTTGTTTTAGCATATTACAAATATCAGTTTGAATCTACGTGGATTTTCTATAGTTTAGTCCCCACTAGGTCATAAGATCAAACTTCACGGGGAGGGGTTGAGGATGGAAGCCACTTTGGGGGAACTAAAATTCCCAAGGAGGGTCAAGGCTCACATAATTATAGTGATAAGCATCCCATTGTGGGTGTATTAGTCTTTTTTTTTTTGCTGCTATTGCTCTTGAAACAAGCTCCAACCACCCAAACCGGGTAATTTCCATGCTTTGCTACATCAAAGCACATAAATATCCATTAGATTCATTAAAAGGAATTGTAATAAATTCATATCACACCTCATTATTAACTTATCAACGAGGTGACCTTTGTCATTCTATTTTGGTTCATGTCACAACAAGTCAAATAATCATGTATAAAAATATCACATCCGATTAGCTCAAAACCCAACCCTCATAAATTAGAACCTTAGATTATGTTCATAATTTAAAAATTCAAAACTGAATAAAATATTGATACTTATCTTTAAATTTATCTTTGCTTATGTCTTTATACACATTGGACCGATTTTCCAACTAGGAAAGCGTCTAGTGGCCTTCACTCTTCCCATACACACACTAGATCGATTGCCAAACCTGGCAAGCACCCAATGCCTTTTCCTCTCTTTGACCTACACACATTGGATCATTTGACAAATCAGCAAGCACCGAGTGCCTTCTCTTCTCTTCTCTTCCATACGCAGGATCAATTGCTTAAGCAATAAGGGAATCCACAGGTTCATCTCTACCCTGTGAAGAAAAATAAAATAAAATAAAAAAAATAAAATAATATATATAAGCCCCTTCGCTAGCCCATGAGTATGGCCACTACCAAACCAAGTAGTCTTATGTCAGCAAAAATATTATCATCGGGAAACTTGTAGGGACATTTTTCAGGGTATTCAAAGATGGGCTTCTTCTTCAGACCTCCATATTTGAATGGGGTGATTCTTGGATAGGGTTTTACAGCTATAACCATAGGCTAAAAATTGTGTGTCTCACTTCCACTCCCATTTGTCTTCCAAGATCCCCCCCTCTTTATTTTTTCCACCATGGAAGAGGAACATATTAAGGACTCTCTCTAAGGGGTCCAAATTGGGCCTCTCCCCACCATATCTCTTCCAGGTCGAACCTGCGGGTAACATCCACTAACATTCTAATGTCATCCCACTTACAAGTTTCGACAACAACAAAATATCTCCCTCTGGCCCTGGCTCAAACCATATTGAATGCAGAAGATGATGACAGGTTCATTGTATCACATATCAAGGAGGGGCCTCAAACCCAACCACATATTTTATTCACCTTTCCCTCTAGTAAAATTTCAACTGCTACTCTGCTATATATTTCCCATGGTCTTTGTTGAATAAGGGGTTTTTTCTCAATAAAAATTAAGTGGAACCTACCTTTTTATCGTCTTACAACATAACTAATAACCTCCATGCATCAAAATCCACTTTACTAAGTTGCATCTTGATCGTAGATATTATAAGCAGTGGTAGCAATCTGATCCAATGGTCCCCCCCCCTCCTTGATCAATGGGGATACTAGAAAAAACAAAAAATGAATAAAGAGGAAGGTTTAGGAGCCTTTTCTTGTTTTGGAATCCCATATCAAACTTCATGAGATTTCAAAGATGGAGCACTCAATGTTGGTGGGATTATTTGCAAGTAATAAATGCCCGTGCAGAAATTTCAAGAAACTTGATACTGCTAATGAATTCGAATTGAAATCAAGATACACAAATTTCTTCTATTATTCTACAGAGAGTAAAACACACAATAGAAACGCATGCAATGAAATGCAACCATTAAAACACCAGGAACACAATTATTTTACAGGGGAACCCAACTGGGAAAAACCCTCAAGCCTCTTTGCATTAATCAAATTAATAGAGAAACTATTACAATTGCATGCCCCATCTCTGAGCACCACCTGCAAAGGCAAAATTGTTTTCCCTGCTGAATGAGGACCTTTGGCCAACACTCAGCCACTTTATGCCTCCTACAACCTCTTATTTCCTTGCCCAAATATGAGCTAATTCGAGCTCCTAAACAATAGGGAAGTCCCTATGTCCTTGTACAATTCCCAAGGGATTGATCTCTTGACTAAATGCAACAATTGTACACTCAACTAGTATACACTTAATGCTACACTAGCCTTTGTCTCCTCCACTCCAGCTGAACAATTCGAATTCCATGCATTTCAGGGCTATTTTGGGTTGATTGATCAGTTAATTGACTAATATCTGAGTTAGGTTGTTGTCTCACTACTCAACTGACCTTCAACTAACTCTATTAATTATTAGAGGTCAGTTGAATGAGTACAATTGAAAATAACTGAACTAGATTGCTAAAATTTAGGAATCAACACATGCATGACTTAACTCCAAGCCCAGTAACTTGAAATTGTTGATCTAACTGAGTGAAAAGAGCCATGTAACACTAGTTAACTTCCTCAAAGTTGTCAAGTTGATGTGGAAATTTGATTTGTTCAATTTGAGTAAGGCATAAGTCAAAATTGAGCCTTTTTCTTGCTATGATTTCAACGCTCCCTCTTAGCAAGAAAAGGGCTATGCACATCTCCAATCCAACTCCCGTGGAATGTACTATAGCACTACCTCTCACTGTTGTTGTTGTTACTGCAACAAATGTAATTGAGAAGCATCTAAAATATTGAATCACATGTGTCTCTACAACAGTCTACTGGGAAAACTACACTATTATTGATTCTGCATTTTTCCTCCCATATTGCTATCAACAATGTTCTATGCTCCTCAAAATCTGACTGCACCAATTGACATTGATCCTTCTGCTACTGAATATTACTGGCCCCTATAGCAAGGTAATGATTCATAAGGAAATTATATTGCAACTATTATTGCTCTCCTATGGATCCTGCCCAAATATTTCCAACTCTCGGACTAAGGCTCTACATCACCCCACCCCACTCTTGGAGGTATAATTGCATCCATGGAAAAATATACCTCTATCTTGTAGATATTTTTCACTCTAACTCCAATCTATTTCGCTTCCCGATAGCTACATGTTTCAGGAAGGCTTTCCCCTTACTGAAAATAATAACACAGCCTCTATCCTCCAATACTAATACAGAGATCAAGTTATTCTTCATCCCAGCTACAAGCATAACATCTTTGAGGCAAAGATCAGAGCCATAATCCCTCTTAAATTTTATAGTACCAATTCCTATAGCATTGTACCTCCCATCATCCCCAAGTTCTATATGCATATGTCGATCCTTCTCCTTCAAGGTATTGAAAATTCCTTGCTTCTTGTCATATGGTAAGAGGCACAAAAATCTAGGTACCATTCACTCCCTCTTACTGTGCTTGCCAAGAAAGAAAGGAGGGTGATATATAACTCGAAATGAGATGCTAAGGTATCTCCTCATGCTCCTTGCTAGATTTCCTGTGCAAACTCTTTGTAGCATAGTGCCCGTATTCATGGCAGTGAAAACATTTTATCTTTATTAGGTCCTTCTTCTTGCCATTGCTTTGGATGGATTCAGCCTCATCTTGGGCCTTCATTCCTTTTCCAACTAGAGAAAAATCCTCTTCCTCTTATTTGGATATTACTCCATATCTGGTATTTCTCCTGATCTTTTCTTGAACCAAATCAGACCACAACCTTTCCCAATTTGGCAAATTTTCCCTTCCATTCACAGAGTCATGGTAGCTGTGCCAGAATTTTGGAAGGCCTAGAAGAGCTAGGCTCACTATATCATCTTCTACAACATTCACCCCAACCCCTCTAAGCTCATCTTGAACTTGAGTGAATCTAGAGGGATATTGTGGAATGGTATCATTTTTCTACATCCTAATGTTTCAAAGTTTGTCTTCCAGGGCCAATTTTTTATGGTAACTATTATTTTTTAATAGCTCAGTTAATGTCTTCCACATAGCAAATGGTTTTTTATTTTCCATGGATATTTGAAACCACATGGTCTCTCACACCTTCCAGAATGATCCTCCTGTCTCTTGTAGTGTCCTTCTTCCACTGGGCTGATTATTGTGCATCCAAGGTTGTTTGATTTTTAATGTCAATTTGAGTGTATTCAAGCACTCCATTATCATGAAGCATTTCTTCCATCTGGTCCTTCCAGGGTATGAAATTTTAGCTACCCTCCAAGGCATACTCCAATCTCAGTCCGTTGAAATACATTCTCCCGAATATGAAGAAAAATTGTTGCACTGAAGCTGAAAATTCGAAATAATGGTTCTAATGTGATTTCAAGGGCTCTGATACCATATAGAAATCTCAATAAAATTGATACTGCTAATGAATTCAAACTGAAATAAAGAGACACAAATTTCTTCTACTATTCTGCGGAAAGGAAAACACATGATAGAAACACATGTAACCATCAAAACACAAGGAACAAAATGATTTTATAGGGGAACCCAACTGGGAAAAACCCCTCAAGCCTCTTTGCATTAATGAGTTGAATATATAAACTATTACAATTGCATGCCCCGGCTCTGAGCACCGCCTGCAAAGGTAAAATTGTTCTCCCTATTGAATGAGGACCTCTAGCCAACACTTACCACTTTATGCCTCCTGCGGCCTCCTAATTTCCTTTTGCAAATCTGAGCTAATTCGAGATCCTAAAAAATAGGGAAGTACCTATTTCCTTGTGCAATTCCCATGGGATTGATATCCTAACTGCATGCAACAACTGTACACTCAACTAGTATACACTTAATGTTACACTAACCTTTGTATCCTCCACTCTAGCTGAGAAATTTGAATTCGGTGCATGTCTGGGATATTTTGGCTGATTGATTAGTTAACTGATAGATATCTAAGTTAGATTGTTGTCTCATTGCTCAACTGACCTTCAACTAACTCTATTAATTGTTATAGGCCAGTTAATCGAGTACGACTGAAAATAATTGAATAAGATTGCTAAAATTTAGCAATCAACACATGCATGACTGAACTCCAAGCCCCCTAACTCGAATTTGTTGAACTAACTGAGTGATAAGAGCCATGTCAGACAAGTTAACCACCTCTAAGTTGTCCTGCTGATGTGGAAATTCGATTTACTCATTTTGACTAAGGCACGAGTCAAAATTGAGCCTTTTTCTTACTACAATTTCAAAACTCGATGGAAACCCTAAGGAATTGGAAAAAATCAAACTTTTCTTCTGTTAATGGGATACACTCCAAGGTGCATGACTCTAGCCAAGGGATGGCTAGATTGGCTTACTTCTTCTAGTGAGAATGCAGACAAACTACTGAAAAACCATTGGAGATTGGGTACACAGGCTATGTTTCTAAAGCAGTGGACGATGGATTTTGATGCTAGATCTTAGAAACTCTCGGTCATTCCCATCTAGGTTTGCCTCCTAGGTCTCCCTCTATTATTCTGGTTTAAATATGTGTTCAAAAAGATTGGGAACAATCTATGCTTGTACTATGAATCGAATATGTCATTTCAACACACTGGCTACATGACCATGGCGACGATTCTAGCTAGCCTCAACCTCATCTCGTGTGATATCCCTTGGCTTGATATTTTATGTAATTAATTGTGCATAATTGTGTTTTCTTTTTGAAATGTTTTAAGATTGAAATACATCTTAAGAATTTAATTATCAGTAATTTATCATTGAAAATGACTGATTATAAACATGTAATTATGATGTTTTATTTTGTAAATAACGAAGATATGGAAAATTAATTGTTGAGTACAAATGGCTGAAAGAGACGAGGTTGAAAATTAATGTGGAATATTTATTACCCATCAATAAGTCCTAGGCATCTAATCTGGATGATTAGATTTAATTGAGGAATTGTGATATTGACCAATTAATTGTTTCCTAGAAGACAAGTAATTATCCTCAAGAATGGGAAATAGGAGCTCCTTAACGAGTTGATAACTACATGCCACTTGTTGGTGAGGTGGAGGCAATTATTAACCACCAAAAGGGTGGTAGATGGGTTTGAATACAATTTTTTTCTACTTGCTTTTGTCTCATTCCGAGGGCAGAGGAGACAAAAGAGAAGCAAGAAATAGAAGACATGAAGAAATTTGTAGGTCTAGTATGATCGGGGGGACATTGAATGTTTGTAGTGTCAAGGTTGGGAGGAGCCAAGTACTTGAATATGAATCTTCCAAAAATAAAAATAAAATTTAGGTCGATATTTCTAACTACAATATTTACATGTTTGTCAAGAGAAAAGAATTGTTATCTGTTATTTTTGGTTTTATGCAGACAAAAGAAAAGAAAAACGTTATTAAATTATATTTGAATTATTATGATTCATTTATTCATTTTGTATAGCACCTAGTAAATATGATTTGATAGATGAAAGAAACATGGTTTCTATTTCATTTAAAATATGTGTAGAATAGAACACAAGAAAATACTATGTTTTGTAGAGTAATAATATAGAGGTGAACATCACACATGATGATAGCTAAAAATAGAGTTTACCAAACATAAAGGAAATTATAGAATGTAACCACACGTGTGTGTGTGTGTGTGTGTGTAAACATTTTGAAATCCTAACAACATTGAAAATATCAATTATTATTGCAGATAAGACAACTATAGAAAAAAAATCACGAAAGGAAAAACGCAGGAGTATTTATGTATAAAAATATCACTGTAATACTTACTTAAAAAGAGATACACTGAGTTTCTTTAAGCTTTTTTAATACCATTGTATAAATTTTGAATACAAAAAGAGGTATTTCAACCTCAAGGGATTGAACAAGTACAACCAGAATATGAGATTTTTGTTTATTATGAAATTAATATATGGTACAGAACAAGGTTTATAGCTTATTAAAATTAATTCAGTTCCAAAGGCACTATATGCCTTATAAGGCCTTAAAGTAAGTAACTTAAAAGAAAATGCAATTCCTGAGGCAAGCAGTTTGAAGACTTGTCTTCATATAGAAAAACTTCGTCCATGCAAAATAGTAGGAAACCAAAATTTGGGATTCGCGGACCTGGAAGAAGGGGGATGTTGAGGTATAAAAGGTATATTTTTAACACCTATTTATCTCACATTAATTATCAATCCAGGAACGACTTTTTATTTCAAGAGTGTACTCTGTCTAAGGCTGCAATTCAATCTAAGAGTAATGCCTTGTAATATGTAGTACAATTTTCTAAATACAAGAGTAAATGGATGCTTGGAAAAGAAATCTAACTACAATAACATAAACTCAAATGATCTGAAATCCAATCATTCACTCGGCAAACATCAATCAATGATACAGTAGCGATAACTCATTCCTCTAGAAATTGATGCAATTGAAACCATTCTAAGAACAAGATAATCAATTTGGGAATGTGGGAGTAATAACCAATATTCTCTACAGTTGATGATCATGCTTTAAAGCAATTAAAAGGAAATAGAAATTGAACTAAAGTTGCTAATAAAAGTAAACTAGGAAAACTCTTTAAAACCAAACTCTTTGCATTTAATCAACTGAAATGAACATCAGCTCTAGAAGTAAACAAACATAAATGTAAATGGCCATCAAACTGTAATCAAAGGCATTGAACAACAAATCCTATTTAATAACTCTGAACAACAAACTCTAATTAATGGAATCAAATAACCAATTCGATTGAACAACAATCTGTAATGAATATCAGTCAAACGGAACAACAAGTGGAATGAAACCATAATGGAAATAGAACAACGAAGCTCTGTTAAGATATAACAAGATAAATTATACATAATTAAGATTCTTGTTAAATAATAAAAGAACAACAACGCGATTCGTTAATATAACACACCGAAATAAGTAATGAACAATAAACCAATTAACTTGCAAACCGTAATGAAAGCAAATAAAAAATGCCACACACAATAATTAAAATATAAGGATACAAACAATAGATAGATCCACCAGGGCCGGGCCCTTTGCCGCTGGTGGAGCACCGCTGAGCTACTTTAGAATTAAGAAATGGAATGACAACGAGCTCTTGTATTAATCAAACATAAATAACGTTTACAACAGTCGTACTCTGTTTTAATTAACAAGAGTCGATGAACAATTCTGAAGATTACAATAGGAAATCTCCTTTTCCATGGCAATACATGCTCTCTTTTTATAATCAGAAAGAGGAGAAATTAAATAGTAAATGTGATCTTTCATAACAAAATTGGATTGTTCCCAACAACTTGATCAACAAGAAAAGATATTTCCATCAATTTTTCAACAGGAACAAGTCGAATTTGGGTTTGCAACTGAGATAATTTGAAAGATGGTTGCAACAGTAAATCTGAGAAAATCGTGCTCAAAGAACCTTCTGTTTCTCTCAATACAGGCCGAATTTGGGCAAAACGATCCCTACGAAAGTTAATTCGGTCTGTTATGGACAAAACCCATATTCCGGATTTTCCAGATTTTTCTCCATTTGCCTAGAATATCAACCGCAAAACTGTCACTTATTATTCCAGCAAATTTCTCAGTTGGAATATTCAATGATGTGTTGGAGATCAAATCTGCAATGTAGCAAATATCTTGGAGGCTAAAATGGTGACTGCTGTTACAAAATATATTAATAAACCATCATTGATAAAATTATGCATAATAATCATCAATTTATTAAAAATAAAGGAAAAGAAATAATATTTATCCATAAGAGCATAAATAATTATAAAATGGATTTGTATGATAAATTATGATAAATTACATGATAAAAAAGAGTAGAAATGGATGAAATAGGTGTTAAAAAGTGGTCATATTAGCGGCTCAACATACCCCCAAACTGAATATATTGCATGCCCTCATGCAACCCAGAACTGAATATATTGCATTTCCTCATGCAACCCAAACAAAAAAAACCCATGTATTAACCAAGCAAAAAAATTGTTCATTTTAACTCATGAAATGGATGGACCAAATGATTTTTTCCTAAAATAATGAGTATTCAATTTTAGCAATCTTGATGAAGGCGTAATTTTTTTTACAGTTGACGTTCAACTATATATATATGAAGTTGCAAAAAAATGTGATATAAGTAACAACAAACTTCATTAATCATTTTCTCAAAGATCAGATTGTTTTGATGCACGGATCATGAGATATAAAAAAAATCGCTGTAGGGGATAGTGCATAATTTTCGAAGTTTTATGAACTATTTTAGTGTGAAATTATCCGGGTCTGTGTATTTTAATGATACCTCTTTGTTATCCAGAAATCACAATAATTCAGTTCATAGTTTTAAAGATATATGCAAATCAATTTCTGCACTGTATAAAAATAAAATTGTATGCCTTAAATGAGAAAGAAAGTAGAAAACATCCATCATGTGTAGCAATTCCTCCCCCAAACTGAAGAATTAGCATGTCCTCATGCAATACTAGAAAACAAAGAGAGGTGGTTGCTACAATCTGTTGAAATCGATGCTTGGTGTAAAACAACATAGAATAAGGGAGGTGTTGAGAATGAATAATAATATCAATGGATGATAAAGAATATTACTAACATGGTCATAAGAAATAAATGAAAGAAAACAACACTCCCCCAAACTGAAAGATGATGTCTCTAAAAAAATGGAAAGTGGTAAAGATGTGGAATGAATGATGATAAATAATGCTCAATGGATTTTCATGAAATTCTCCTAAATTCATAATAAAACAAAAAATTATGCTATTTTACCTCAAATGTTACATTCGAAAAAAAATGTGGAATGACATGTAGGGATTGGCCTTTGTTGAAGATGATGTAGGCTGAGCGGATACTGAAAGTGATGCGAAAGGTGGAAGCCATGTAAGCACATCATGTCTGAAGAATTGTGCACGTTCGCGAGTTGCGCAAGCCTTTGCTGTTAGTTGCAATAGTGTGGTCGTGCTGCGAATATAATTTCCCCCCCCATACTTGTTGTTATCTTGTAAGAAAATCATGATTTTGCATGCAATTTTCTTGAATCCACAGTGTTAATTTTGAAGAGAAACAGATAAGATGTATGCCAAAAGTTCAATCATAAAACTTCTATAGAAATGCAGTATGAATATTGGGATTCGACCCACATGCAGGCATATTTAAAAGGCATCCATGCCCCCCCTGAAAGATGATAGGTCGCCTTCGACCGGAAAATAGAAGAGCAACGTACTGCACAACAATTGTACAACATGGAAAGGCATACACACTTATGATATGGTCAACAAATTATCGCATTACTGAAATCAATGCACATTTTGAAATCGTGAGTAGATATGGAAATGTTTATGTAATGATTCGAAAATAAGGGAAAATGATAGCTGATGTGAAAAAAGTACTTATGCGGTCATTATCCACATAAACCATTATGATCAATTTATAAATAAATTTCATGCATAAGAGGTTCCGAACAAAGGGTTTAGGAGCATACTCTCATTTGATATTAAATAAATATATCAGAAAAGTGTTTATCATTACTATTGATTTGTGAAAAATATGACTCCAATACCATCAGCAGAGCTCTGTTGCCCACATGTGTCTATAACCTTGACAAAATTGCTTTCTCACCCTCGGAACCATTATCTTTTATTTATGCCTAAGGAAGTCCTGTGTGATGTCATGATGGAGGCCACTATGTTGGCTTGGGAACCAGACGAATCACAATGCCATTCACTAGAAAGGAGTGAAAGGTGGGCAGGCCAGCTCGTGATGAGACCTCATGTTACAAAGACTTTTTATTTTTCTGAGTTGTCCATTGGATCATATCCCTGGTGTGGTGGCCATAACGGGAATGCCACTTCACTATTCCCTTATGATCATGGTAGGCTGGCTCTTGATGAGACCCCCTATCCTCCATCTGCCATATCATAGAATTGTTAGTAATCATATAGAGATTTTTTCTTTTTCTATACATATAGCACTTCCCTATTTATATATAAAGGGTGGCTCAACACTCCTTAAGAGTAGGGATGGTGGAAGAAGTTTGAACATCTCAATAAAGAAAATATGCTTTTATTCTTATTCAATGAATAAAAATCAAAGAGAGTTATGAGAATTTAGGGAAGAACCAACATAATAAAGATAATCGATCATATTAATTTTAGTGAAAATAAAGATAACAAAGTGATATAGATGGTTGTCTCATTTCCTTTTTCCTATCATTATAAAACAATTTCTTAAAAATGACAATTTCTCTTGATTTGCTAATTCCAATAACCTCGAATTTGTGTATCCTTACATAAATTGTATGTTTGTCTTTCAAAGAGTCATGAAGAATTCAGAAAAGTCCCCAAAATGTTGTTAAAAAACAAGAAAAATGCACTAAAAAAATGCTGTTCTTTTGGAAATGAACAACAAAAATAATCTGCGAAAATGTTGTTCCTTTCGAAAGGAACATCAAAAACAATCGGCAAAAATGTTTTTCCTTTCAGCAGGAACAACAAAAACAATCAGCGAAAATGCTGTTCCTTTGGAAAGGAATAGCAAGAACAATCGGCAAAAAAACATGCTGTTCCTTTTGAAAGGAACAACAAAACTTAAGAGGAACGACTGCTGTTCCTTAAGAGGAACAACATGAAAGCAGAAATTGCTGTAGGGAACAACAAAGGAAAAAAAATAAAGGAAAGAAAAAATCCATTATCAAGCAAATCCAATCAACTTAGAAAGGAAAATCTATGTACAGGTCTAAAGAAAAAGTAAATTTTTACAGAATTTGTGCTGCCGAAGAATTGCCTCCTGAAACTTTCATGGTGGGGTCCTTATTGTTCGATTGCCAATGAAGCGGAAACTACAATTTGAAGGGATCAACACTTGAAACACAAAAACATAAAAGAAATTAGAAAATAAACAACACTTTATTAAGTTACAACAACTATGATGTTATTTCCTAAGGGAATATCAATCTGTTAATGGAAAAAAAAATGATCTTTTTGAAAAATATTTGGCACATGAATCTTCAAATGGAAACCAATTCTTCATTTCTTCTTGTTATAAATCTGTTAGAAATGCCCTTGTTTCACTAAAATTTCTTTCAAGAATCGCTTGTCCATAAATTGACCTTCTTTGTTCTGCTAAGACCTGCAAAAAACGAGTGTCTACCTGCAATAAAACATTAAATCATGGAGAAAAAGAGGTGTACGGGCTCCCCTAATCCAAGAATTATGCAAAAAAACTAACAAGTAGTTACTTTGTAGAACAAATCCACGGACAAAGTAAAATTGATTTATTACCTGCGGGAGAGCAGTGGCCAGTCATGCTAACCAGCAGTGTTTCAATTATAAATTCATTGTTTTTCGTCTGATTTGAGTGATTCCAAAGCCAAATGAAAGTGAATTCAGAGATATCTCTCTAATTAAAACAAATTTTAAAAATTCCATGTAATGGTATGTTAAATTTTCCTAGAACAACCTGCATAATAGAGTCATTTTCAAGTTTCTAGCTCAGACCAACAGTTGATATTTCAAGCATAAATTATTCGTTTGATGACAGATTAAGCTGATTCAAATTGGAAATGAAAGTAGATTCACTTATTTATCTCCAATAGAAACATGTTTTGAAGAGAAGAATAATTTATGGGTCAAATACGCTAGTGAACAACCAAGAAAATAGAGTTTCAAGAGTGCTGATTTATTATAAACAGTCAATATTTTGGTCATAAATTTCTCATATGATATCGAAATTGAGTGATTCAAATTGAATTGTAAACTAGATTTATAGAGGAATCTACCATAGAAACAGGTTTTAAAAATATAGTCATTTAGGCCTCCAAAAACTAACTGTCCCAACTCTGTTCCTGAGCTGCCTACTAGAATGCCTATCAGTGTTTTGGTGCTAACTTTTATGTTTCAAATCCAAATGGAGTGATTCAAATTGGGTTGGAAAGTAGACATCAAGGGATAATTATGATAGAAATATATTTTAAAAATATTCGCTTTTGGTCCCCCAAAACATGACTGTCTCAACTCTGTTTTTAGAAATTTTATCAAGCCCGCAAGCCAAAAAAATGATATTCAAGCAATTTTTCATATTGGTGATAAAAATGAATATGAGTGTTTGTAGAATTTTTATTTTCAATATAATGCATCTACATACATAAATAAATTAAAATATTTATCACCAATGTTGATTTCCACAGCGTGTTGCAACAAAAACAACTATTTTTACTAAAATAAAAAAATGTGTTTATTTTATTTCCTTATTTATTTTATTTTTTTCACTAGCCTACTCTAATTTGGAAAATGAATATGATTAAGTATAAGAGTATTTCCAGTGTAAACATTTTCTAAATAAGGATTCAAGTATGTACATACTCAAATTTGAAAAATGTATGTTAATACAAATTAGGGTATGAGAAGCCAACTTCCCTTGAAAAGATGGTGCCAAAAATTGTTGAAGCATGGAGTAATGCTGCAAACAAATGGAGTGAAACCAATCTTCAATGTATCCCTTACTTTCTTGATTTCCCATAGTCGTCGTATCATGAAGTTCTTGAGCTTTTAAAATGGTTTGTTGGTGCAAACTAAAAGAAACCTCATTTTTTTCATAACTTCTACAATTTTTGGATTTAATACATTCTGAGTCTCAGTGTAAGTTTTCTCCGATGGTGCATGTGAGATAGAATGGGTGGGAAGGGTGAGTGAATTTTGCAGTTCAACACTGTAAGCATGTTGTACTGGTTTATTATGGTGAGGGTGTGGGATGATTTGAGCAGGAGATTGTGTAGGGACTGGAGCCTCTTGATGATGTAGGTGATTGGGTTGAGTGGATGATTTTGATAGGCAAGCAAGGTGTTGTGGAAGAGCTGGAATATGTGTTTGTACTACAAGATGAGGGAGAGTAGTCATGCAATCATAAGGTGAACCATGCCAAGCTTGTAGACAAGATTGGTAGTGGTTATATTAAGATTGGCATGGCTGCCCTAACATATGAGTATTCCATAATGGATTATGCAAGTAAGAGAATGGAGAGGAAGTGTTTTGAACCATACCTGTAGGCCATGATTTCCATGGTTTTGACCTTGTTGTAGCTTCCCCATCTCTTTGATATGCTACTTCCACCCTAGATAAGGAAGAACAACTATCTATGGGATGCTCCTTTCGGTAATGAGGGCAAAACACTTCATCAAATTCTTGATTTTTCTGAACCTGCAAAACATTCAATTGTGAATTTAGAGAGCTAGTAAAATCATATTTAAAATTTTCAAATAAAACCTTGATTTCAACACTTATGTCTCTTGTTCTTGTAGTAAATTTGGAAAAGAAAGAAGAAACTTCTCTAGAATTCTTACCAGCCTTGGAAATTCCTCTTAAATACCTTATGCACGATTCACAAACATCATCATATGATAATTGAAAAACATCACCTTTTCCTATCAGATTTAAGAGTTCTAAAAATTCATCTTTAATTCCTTTAAGAATGAGTGTTTTCAAGATTTCTTTTTCCAAATTCTTATGCTTTGATTTTTGAAGGTTATATTGAAATCACTCTACATAGTCCTCCAAGCTTTCATCTTCCCCTTGTATCATACCAAAAATATCTTCATTGGATTTGCAGTAGTCTTGGTACCTTTTCAAGAATATGTTCTTCATGTCCTCCCATGTTTGGATGCAGTTCCCACCTAGGTTCATGAACCATCGGAGAGCTTCTCCTTTTACAGTAAGAGGAAACACTTTCATCCTTTGATCGTTAGTACAATAATCATATCCTCTACAAAGTATTTCAAACTCAAATAAGAATGTATCTGGATCCTCATTTGTCAAACCATCAAAATTTGGTAGAGACAATGGGGGAATTATGTGCATTTGTGTCACTCCTCCTAGATCTTTGATAGGGAACTCAAAAGTTGTAATGTGAGCCATTTCTTACCATAATAGAAGATGTTCTTCATATGTTTCTTTAAGGATCCTCCTTCAAATGTTCCTGTCAATTGGTTAGTGAAATGGGTGGTGCTTACATCACCACTCGAGTGGAATTACAAGATTTTTTTCAAAAAAATTCTACCTCTAAAATTCAAAAAAAGCAAGCATTCATTCCTACCTTAAGCTTTCACTCAATTCTGCTATGAAGCGGGCCAGTGAACAAGTATGTTCCTTGCTCGGTGCGCAGGTTCTTACCTTCCGTCTTTAATACCCAATTCTTCACGAGCAGAAAAAAATCAAATATGCATCACTCTTTCTAAATGGCATACACTCTCCCCGGCAACGACGCCAAAATGTTGAGGTATAAAAGGTACCTTTTTAACACCTATTTATCTCACATTAATTATCAATCTAGGAACGAATTTTTATTTCAAGAGTGTACTCTGTCTAAGGCTGTAATTCAATCTAAGAGTAATGCCTTGTAATATGTAGTACAATGTTCTAAATACAAGAGTAAATGGATGCTTGGAAAAGAAATCTAACTACAATAACATAAACTCAAATGCTCTGAAATCCAATCATTCACTCGGCAAACATCAATCAAGGATACAGTTGCGATAACTCATTCCTCTAGAAATTGATGCAATTGAAACCAATCTAAGAACAAGATAATCAATCTAGGAACGTGGGAGCAATAACCAGTATTCTCTACAGTTGATGATCCTGCTTTAAAGCAATTAAAAGGAAATAAAAATTGAACTAAAGCTGCTAATAAAAGTAAACTAGGAAAACTTTTTAAAACCAAACTCTTTGCAATTAATTAACTGAAATGAACAGCAGCTCTAGAAGTAAACGAACAGAAATGTAAATGGACAACAAACTGTAATCAAAGGAATTGAACAACAAATCCTATTTACTGTAATCAAAGGAATTGAACAACAAATCCTATTTAATAACTCTGAACATCAAACTCTAATTAATGGAATCGAATAAACAATCCTATTAAACAACAATCTGTAATGAATATCAGTCAAATGAAACAGAAAGTGGAATGAAACCATAATGGAAATAGAACAGCGAAGCTCTGTTAAGATATAATAAAAGAACAACAACGCGATTCGTTAATATAACACACCGAAATAAGTAATGAACAATAAACCAATTAACTTGCAAACCGTAATGAAAGCAAATACAAACTGCCACACACAATAATTAAAAGATAAGGATACAAACAACAGATAGATCCAGCAGGGCCAGGCCCTTTGCCGCTGGTGGAGCACCGCTGGGCTACTGTAGAATTAAGAAATGGAACGACAACGAGCTCTTGTATTAATCAAACATAAATAACGTTTACAGCAGTTGTACTCTGTTTTAATTAACAAGAGTCGATGAACAATTCTGAAGACTACAACAAGAAATCTCCTTTTCCATGGCAATACATGCTGTCCTTTTATAATCAGAAAGAGGAGAAAGTAAATAGTAAATGTGATCTCTAATAACAAAATTGGATTGTTCCCAACAACTTGATCAACAAGAAAAGATATTTCCATCAATCTTTCAATAGGAACAAGTCGAATTTGGGTTTGCAGTTGAGATAATTTGGAAGACGGCTGCAACAGTAAATCTGAGAAAATCGTGCTCAAAGAACCTACCGTTTCTCTCAATACAGGCCGAATTTGGGCAAACCGTTCCATGTTAAAGTTAATTCGGTCCGTTCTGGACAAAACCTATGTTCCAGATTTTCCAGATTTTTCTCCATTTGCCTAGAATATCAACCGCAAAACTGTCACTTCTTATTCCAGTGAATTTCTGAGTTGGAATATTGAATGATGTGTTGGAGATCAAATCTGCAATGTAGCAAATACCTTGGAGGCTAAAATGGTGAGTGCTATTACAAAATATATTAATAAACCATCATTGATAATATTATGCATAATAATCATCAATTTATTAAAAATAAAGGAGAAGATTTATAATATTTATCCATAAGAGCATAAATAATTATAAAATGGATTTATATGATAAATTATGATAAATTACATGATAAAGAAGAGTAGAAATGGATGAAATAGGTGTTAAAAAGTGGTCATATTAGCGACTCAATAGGGGAGTGAGACGACTGAAAGATATGATGATACTGGAAACATCAAAGGGAATTTCCCTTTGAAGTAAGCATGATTTTTTTACCAAGGACAACTATACACAACAAGTAATCATGAATTATATTAGAGAGAGAGAGAGAGTAAAAACCAAAAAGATAATTGTAAAGAGAGTTTTGGTTAAAAAAAAGAAACCAAAGTAATTACCTTGGGAATGTTTTGTCTTACTTCGCGCTCTCTTCATATGTATAGGGGTCAAAGTTAAAGATTAAATTCGACTCCCTGTACTTGAAGGAAAACTAAAGAAAATACATAATTTTAAAATATGTTAACATTAAGAGAGAAAAGGGGCGTTTTTAACTTGTTTAAAACCCACGACAATGCTAATAAAGTTGAGAAGGGTATAAACCCTACCATAATAAGCGAGGTCATGGAAAAAGTAAAGGATCTTGTTAACCAAAAAGAAAAAGTAAAGACTCAGAGGAAAGCAACAAAACCTTTCTCATATAACAAAATTAAACAAAAAACCCAAATGGGATTAGAACAAGTCATATAATAGTATAGATGATAAACAGTAAGGGTTACAAACCCTTTTCATTTGTGGGAACTAAACATCGAAATCTTTGAGAATCAAATATGTGAACATATCTAAGAGAAAAATAGAAAAACAAGAGAAAGATGGATTTATTCTATCATATAAAAAGAATATAATAAAGGAAATTTGGTTATAATGTCTTTGAATCAAATAGTTATAGATGAGAAAACACACTGTAAAGACTTTCAATTATACCCTAATATATATATATATATATATATATATATATATATATATATAACATTACAAACTTTTAATAAAGTTTATGTTGACCATCTTAAACTATTAGATGATTAAAGTAGTATTATAATATTGTTCATTTGTTGCTAAATCAATGTATTATCTCCTTGTATAAATTTGTATCTTTCCTAAGAGAAAATAAATATTTTTATTTTACTCAATACTAGCAATGAATTAATTTCCTGAGGAAAGGGTTCTTATATCCAAAAATGACAACCTATGGTATTTATAATTTGAGCATTAATCCCTTGTTTTTATTGAATTGTACCTTAAATGGAAACACATTTCTACGAATAAGGTAAAACACCAATTATCAAGCTTTACACTATTGTTTCATTATGATATTGGATCTCATCACATAGGCATATGAACCATATAAATATGTCAATAATCTAGTTCCATTCTACGTATGTTATTATTTGTCATGTTTTGAAACAACTATTATATAAATAACTCTCGGCAGGTGTACATCGCTTAACTCTCAATTTGGTAGTTTCTTACTTCTATTTGATATATTAGTCATAATCCTTAAGCACTTTTAAATGTTTTGATTTCTTTTGTATCATAGTGAATGTGGTATTTTTGTTTAATTAATTTGAACGACATGATTAAGATAGAATAGGATTTGTTTTACAACTTGTTTATAGAGTCTTCCAATGTAGAGATGGCCTTCATCGGGAGTGTCCATGAAGATTTACGTTGACCTACCCTGATCAAAGGTTGGTATTATCTCTCACTTAATCAATGGTATGAGATCATTTTATGTTTTTGGAGTGTTCTAATGACTATCTCCCAATTGTATCATGTATTCATTTCGATGAGGGTTTTTACCAGATGAGCTGCTTCGCAACTAGGGTTTCCTATGGAGTTTTTCCTATTTATTTGGTGTTTTTCCATCGCTGTCATCCCGTATTGACTCTCTGTCTATTAAAATATTTGTTTGATTTACTCCACGTTAACTCCTTTGTTGGCGAAGGTAAACAAAATGTAATTTATTTTCACAACATTTATATAACCTTCATGTCTTGTATTAATTGGGTTCAGTTTGAATTCGATGATGTTTTATGGTATAAATAAAGTTGTAATCTATTGTATTCGCCATTTTTGCAGGTATCATGGGGTTTCTCTACAGGAAGTTGAGGTATTCAAAAGAATATCATCCTAAATCCTTCCACCGGTTCCTAATTTATTGAATATTCGTTTGGCTCCTCCTATGGAAAAAGGGTCTCAAAGTTTCCCACCTCTGTTCGGCGTTATTGGCATCTCCGAGTAATATTTAATAGCCAATACGATGAAAATTCATGCTTATTCTCTTTTTCTGGTAGTGTATTTGTTGATTTCAATTTTATTCCAAAATAATT
Organism: Pinus albicaulis; assembly: GCA_034641835.2. Classification (NCBI taxonomy): domain Eukaryota; kingdom Viridiplantae; phylum Streptophyta; class Pinopsida; order Pinales; family Pinaceae; genus Pinus; species Pinus albicaulis. The sequence continues at coordinate 292,900,570 of CM076577.1, read as the reverse complement.
TTCTACACGGTGTTGGTATTCAATTTTTGATTTTTTCCCGGTTGGTTAGTTATGATACCTCTCCAAGAAGAGGGTTTTATAGTCTCTTTACAACCCATTTCCTTTCTTCCCTTTTGTTATTATGTTTATTCCAAATATTATACATCAATTCTTTAGGGTATTTTCTATTTATCCGGCCCAGGGTCTGCTTACTATGCTAAATTTGTCGTGTTTTTTTTTCTTTGTTTAAAATACTATTAGGGGTTTTCTGTGGTTTTTAATTCTCAACGAGAGAAATTATTTGTCCCTTTCATATCTCTCTGTTCATACCCTTAGGATTTCTTCGTTGGTAAAATAACCCTTTTCTTTCCGAGTTCTTTTCGGTGTACATTTTTAAGAAGGGTTATTTACTAGTTAACACACTTGAAAAAATTTAACCTCTCTCTGTTGGAGAGGGGTTTTATTATTTTCTTTTACGGTTTTTAACTGAGGGTTTATAAGGTTTACTTTTATGCAATCAATTATTCGACTTATTTTGGCATCCTCTGAACTCGATAAGGATTAACGAAGTATTTATTCTTATTATTTACAAGTAAAACTCTTCCTAGTTTTCATATCACCCTTACTTAAAAGTTTTGTTTTTCTTTGCTTTCATTATTTACTGGTTATATAAACATATACTATATGTTTTTTGTACCTTGTTGACGCAGGTAATTTTCATCGTTTGGGTGACAAAGTTTTTATTTGAAAAAGCTTTAGTTTATAACTACCTATCAATATTCATGGAGCTCTTTCTATCTTTGTTCCAAGTCGACTGTCTAGCTCTCAAACCTTGAGCTCGTGATGTTTTCCCAGTGAATTTAGTTTATTATATTATGTTATGGAAATGACACAATTATTGTGTCACCTTATGGATTAGAACACACTATATACATAAATCCTCTATTACACTCATACTTTCATTTGTTCTTAAATTTAATTGGGGGATTATTTTCATAATTACTACCATATATACGTTACGTTGTCTCATGTACAGGGTAGATTTAATTTTGGCTGTAGTAAATTATATTTTTTAAAATTAAAACAAGGGTGTGTGTGTGTGTATATATATATATATATATATATAACGTACTTTTTCCACGAATCTCTATCTTGGAATTTTCTCGACACAAGTTTAGTTTCCACAGTTATAGTAGAACTTTGTTTTTCTTAGTCCTTTAAATTATTTGCAACATATATATATATATATATATATATATATGTCAAATAAACGATTTTTATGAGAATTTTTTTACAAAAAAAGTTTAAAAAATAGCAATTTTTATGAATTTTATGTCAAAAAATAATAATAATCATAATTTTTTTTTTCAAAAATTAATGATTCACATAAAAATTAAAGTGAAAGATAGAAAATACAAATAATAAACATATAACAACAATAATTGAATACTTATTCTTCTCTTAAAATCTCAAAGCCAAAACATTACAAGTATAGCTAATGAATAGTTCTCAAAATTGAGCTTGATTTGCCAACATAACTTAAATTTAATCAACAATATCATATAATCCATGCTCATAATATTCTAGAGTTTCATTATTGTCTTCTTCAAAAGTATTTTGTGCTTCAATTTGGTCATTTTCCTCTTCTGATGGATCTTTGATGTCTGCAAATCTCCCAAAGTATCCCTTTCCAATAATTCCATGTAACGATTGTTGAGGTTCCCTTGCCTTTTTTGTCACATGTGATTCATTAAAATCCCCTTTACTCTAACCAACTTCTTGCATTGCATCTCGAATAAATTGAATAACATTAATTCTTTGTTGAATAAAAGTGGATTGTAGTGAGCCTTTTTAAATGGCAATTCAATTTCTTCATTTTTGTAGGCAACATGATAGTGTTGTAACTAATTCTCAAGGACAATCAAGATTCTTTGAATAATAGCCCTAATAAACTCTTTATTAAACTTAACAATAATGAAAAACTTATTAATCTGCAACATAATCCTGGTCTAGATCATAACATGATTAATAATAATAGTAATAATAATAATAATAAAGTTGTTAATATCTCCACCTATTATCTTAAGAAAGAAGAATTTGACGTCCTAGGAAAAGGGCTCAATTTTGCGTTAACCCCCTGTCATATTCCAAATGAAGAAATCATTTGTAACCCTGAAGAAGGAATCAAAACCCTCAGTGAAGATGAAAAGGGCTTGGTGAGGCAAGAATGTGCACTCATTCTAAGAAAATCCATACCTCCCAAAAGTAATTTAAGTCAGGAGCAAGCAATTGCCATAAAAAACCTAAGGAATAATAATAACATTGTTATCTTGAAAGCCAACAAAGGGGGGGGAGCGGGCACCGTGGTTATGGATAAAAAGTATACTTCAACAAAATGAAAGAGCAACTGCATAACAGTGGAAACTACAAGAAACTTAAAGATAACCCCATTTCCAAAATCACTAAGATTGTCGAAAAATCCATTAAGGAGTCCAATATGGATGAAAAATTAAAAAAACGCTTGTCTCCTGATAGTGAAATCACCCCTCGAATTTATGGTGCCCCCAAAATTCATAAAGTTGGTGCCCCCCTCAGATCTATTGTTAAAACTATCGGAGCACCCACTTATGAGTTAGCTAAATATGTAGCTAGTACCCTTGCCCCTTTGGTTGGCAAAACTATCTCTTTTATTAAAGACTCCTATAATTTTATTGAATGCATTAAGAATACTAAGCTGGATCCGGGTGATAAATTGGTAAGTATGTTTTACAACTCTTCACTAAGGTCCCTCTAGGGGAGGTCGTTAAAGTGGTAAAAGAAGTCGCGAACCCCCAAACAACAAAGCTTGTCGAAATATGTCTTCGTTCCACTTTCTTTACCTTCCAAGGCGAAATATTTGAGCAAACATCTGGGCTAGCTATGGGATCTCCGCTAACTCCCATAGTAGCAAATATTTTCATGGATAAATTTGAAAAGAAAGCTCTTGAAACTTACCCATTGAAACCCACATTTTGGGCCAAGTTCGTTGATGAAACAAGTGTCAATTGGCCCCATGGAGACTCAGAGCTTAACAAATTCCTTAACCACCTTAATAGCATATTCGAAGACATTAAGTTTACTATGGAGGTTTAAGAAAATGACAACATCATGTTCCTAGACATTCTCCTCATTAGAAATAAAGGTGGATCTCTTGGGAATAAGATCTTCAGAAAGAAAGCACATACTGATAATTACTTACACGGAGATTCTCACCACCACCCAACTCAAAAGACAGGTGCCCTCAAGACTCTTTTCACCAAAGCTTTTAGAATATGAGACGTCATTCATGTGAAAGAAGAAATTGAATATTTAAGAAAGGTATTTACAAAATTAGGCTATAAGAATAAAGACATCATCAAGACCATGCAGAAAGCAAGATCCAGAACTAGCCATATAACTAAAGATCCTCTAGTTGCCAAAGCATATCTACCATACATTCAAGGAGTCAGGGACAAACTCACTAAGGTTCTCAATAAGAAATACATTGAAACCTCTTTCAAACCCATGAAAACCATTAAACAGAGGATGAAATTTGTCAAAGACATCCCTGCGCACTTCCAACAAAGGGGTATGTATAAAATCAATTGCTCATGCGAAGATTTCTATATTGGGGAAACATGCAAATCATTTAAAATCAGGCTTAAAGAACATGGTGCTGACATCATAAATAGAAGAACTCGGTCCTCAGCTCTGGCAGAGCATGTAGATAAAACATGTCACCACAACTTCCTGGAAGACGCCAAGGTAATCGCTAACGAAAATCATCATTTCAAACGTAAAATTCGGGACGCTCTGGAAATCATCAAACACCCACACAACATCAATAGGGATGGA